>CM067169.1:160681820-160689320 GCA_034093135.1 Erigeron breviscapus | reverse complement strand
ACAGAACCTCGACTTCTCTGCCAACCTTGGAATGCTCACAGTTCGAGCTCTCTCTCTCGCTTCCTCCCCTGATAATACTTTCAGCATTTTTAGCAATTCCCTTGCCGGGTTTGATGGTGGTGTTGGCTCCAGGTTGGGTTGTTGATGTTTTTTAAGCTGCTCTACCATCAATGTCATCAAAGATTCTTTAGTGGTTGGTGGCGGGGAAGGTGAAGTTGGAGCTAAAGGAGGTTTTAGAGCATTAAGAAGTTGTGACAACCACTCTTGGTTAGGTTGTGTGGTTAGAGTGTGAGTGGTTGGTGGATGAAGAGAATTTTGAGAGGACTCGCCCACAAATTTTAGTAATTCTACTAGTTGATTTTCTTGCAGAGTAATGGTCCCTGATGAGCCACGGATAGGCTGTCTACCATGGTTCATCAAGTCACTCCCGGGTGTGACCGACAAGGGTGTAACTGGCAGGGATGCCACTGGGGTGGAATTTTGAGTTTGAGAACTTGTATCTTTTGACAAATCTTTAGTGGCAGAAAAGAGTAAGCTTGTTTGAGTGGTACTACTCGGCATGCCTACAAAAGAGGTGGCGGGTGAGGATGATGTTCCCAATGTGGAGAACAGTGACCCCATGGATGTATTCTTATCAAGTATATTTCCAGAAGAATATTGGAGTCTAGATGTGACATCCAATAGTTTCTGACCGGAGATTCTTTTTTCACCTTGGGTACGTTCACTACTAACGCCCTCCTCTACAGTGATGATGGGTGGTGGTGGAGTAAGGGTGGTGACTTTTGGTAACCCTTCCCCACCAGTTGTCTCCATCCCCATAAACCCACATGATGTTACTTTTGAAAGTAGAGTTTCTTCCCCAGCCATGCAAAACTAAGGAAAGAGTGACACAAAATGGTGATATTGATTTTTAAAAGAATGGAATCCATTCAAAAAACGGTCCCACGGATGGCGCCAATGTTTGAACCTAAATTGATCAGTTCAGTGACGATTGAGATTAGAGGCCACAACCACCGCAACTCCTGAGAATTCAGTGCAAACCTAACAAGTTCTTAGCGAACCTAAGGTGGCAATGGTTGTAGGGTAAAAGTGATTGATTGAATGTATGTGTAATGAATAGAATGTGAGATGGAATGTGTTTGTTGACAAGCATTGAATTAGGTTTTTATAGAAACATATTTGGAAGGCTGACAAACATTTTCGAGGATTCTAATATTTTCAGTTTCCTTTTTGTCGTAAAGAATGTTTCATTGTGTACTTCAGGACCATACAAATATTTATATTTATATATGTCATGCTACACAAGTCATGAGATGCCCTCCCCTGTATGCCCTTTCTACATATTCATGAAACATATGTTGTTACTTAGTCATCCATGATATACCCGTGGAGTGTTAAGCCCATTTGAACAAATGTACGGTCCATACAAGACACATCTTATTCAAGCCATTATTTAATGTGTAATTGCATTTAAGTATATCCTTCTCCATACACATTCCATCTCACATTCTATTCATTACACATACATTCAATCAATCACTTTTACCCCACAACCATTGCCACCTTAGGTTCGCTAAGAACTTGTTAGGTTTGCACTCAATTCTCAGGCATTGGCGTGAAGTTACAAAGTGACTTTCTTAAATTACCTTGAATATTTTAGAAGCGTAACATACAAATCTATAATATTCTTTTCTTCTCGATATATGTGTGCCTGCATGTGAAAAAACAGCAAAATACCAAAGATTAGATACTGGATTACTGGAACATAAAACCTACAGTTTGCAAGTGATGTAGAGAGAATTTGGGATAAATAATTGAAACCTGTTGATTCGATTATAAGAATACCAGGAACAATTCTTCTAAATTTCGTTGATTCAAAGAGAATACCGAAAATTAGGGAATTTCGCACACACTAACACACACTTGTGTATAGGGGGGAAAAACTTTTCATATCATCATCAAAACTGATTTACTAACAAAACCTACATCCCAATTTATAAATGGGATTTAGGAAAAATAAACCGAAACCATTAATAAACTAAATTAAATACGAAAGAAACTAAAGAGTTAAAAATAAAGATAATAATATCTTGATGGTTCCACTTTATTCTAGATGTTTCCGCATCATTCTCCCCTTCTTAAAAAAAAACACTCGTACTCGAGTTTTGTCTTGCCCCATCGAAACCACCAGGATCGAATGAAACCATCTTACACTCATCATGATTATATTTACACTCATCATGATTATATTGACTCATGTATTTATCATAATCAAGTATAAACTGGGCACCATTTTGTATGGTTGGTATTTGGCCTACACCATTAAAGGGTTCCATATTTTCATGCTTGTTCTTGTCAACAAAACATTCAAATGCCATATATAATTCTCCATGATTTTTACTCCTTTCTTTAATTTGTAGTTCATCTTTATTATTATAATAATAAAAACTTATCAAACTCTTCGCAATCCCATTTATATCGTCTGCCTTTAACATTTTGTGTAATCCAAACTTTACACCTTCTGTACTTAGGGATTGAAATATGGGAACTTCCATATTCACCAAATCACCACCCGTACCCACCTTAATGACACAAATATCCACTACTTCTTCCTCCAATCCATCAACTTCTTCAACAAACTGCAACAACTTCGAAAAACCATAACTCCTTGTAGGAAACTCCAATTGAAAATCCCAACGGTCAGATCGTGCGTCGATGAGTCTTGGATCACATATCCAAAAATCAGAGAGATCCAACGGTGAACGAATCCTTACCGTCTGTTTTCCCGCAACTGCGCAAATCTGGACGATAATAAACGGATTTTTGGGTATTTTTTGACTTGGCATGTAATCTTCTTCATCGATCTTCTCACCATATCGACAATCATCAGACCCGAACCAAAGATACCAATCATCATCCTTGTATTTCTCACCATATCGACAATCATCAGACCCGAACCAAAGATACCAATCCTCATCCTTGTATTTGTGTATAGGATAATCATAGATTATATCGTCACTATGAGACATCTTGATCAGGATTTTTGGCTCTGATACCAACTGATGTAGAGAGAATTTGGGATAAATAATTGAAACCTGTTGATTCTAAGAATACCCAGGAACAATTCTTCTAAATTTCGTTGATTCAAAGAGAATACCGAAAATTAGAGAATTTCGCACACACTAACACACACTTGTGTATAGGGGGAAAAAACTTTTCATATCATCATCAAAACTGATTTACTAACAAAACCTACATCCCAATTTATAAATGGGATTTAGGAAAAATAAACCGAAACCATTAATAAACTAAATTAAATACGAAAGAAACTAAAGAGTTAAAAATAAAGATAATAATATCTTGATGGTTCCACTTTATTCTAGATGTTTCCGCATCAGCAAGTAAGTATATGTACATTTGAGAAAGAAGACTCACCAAACATGCATCTAAGTTATACAAAAAAACTAACCAGAACCTCAACCTTTAGTTTGCAAAAAGATGCAAACATGTAAACAAAAGGAATTTTATGAAGAGGAAAACGATGCAGCGATACAGATAGTGTTTGCGGCACTTTTTATTTGAACGACAAATTTAGATCACTGACGGACTACTAGAGTATGAATGTGCCACCATGGAACCACCGGATCATCTCCCCATTAGCAATAATGTCTATACACCAATTCAGAAGGAAACTCAATAAATTTGAAAAAACCTCCTTTGTGGGATTCGAACCTAAGACCTTATGGACTTATGGTCCCTAGGCCTTATCCCACAACCATAATGCCACTAGGGGATTAAGCCATTGGCACGGTAAGCGGTATTTAATATTTGTAAAATAGAATTTTTTTTCTTTATGTACTTGTTTATCACATGGCTAGTTGTGCGAGCATGGGGCTGTGCATTGACACACTAGTAAATTATGCATATAAGATGGATCGGGATGGAAACCAGATGGTGATACAATACAATAATCACAGAATGACAACAATACCGGATGCCACAGGTATGCGGGGTAATGGGGTAGTGATATCTTAGTATCGTAAAAACTTTTCTTAGAAACAACTCCTTTTACACACATTAAATATACAAAATACTCTTTTAAGACAAGGGTCTTTCTGGAGATACGAGTACACTGTCTAACTATAATCTCAAGAAAACGTAAATAACTCAAATTACTCCTTACTAATATATCCCTAAAGCTGACGGAAAAAATCGGTTAAGATCTCAAAATTCTCAATTGGCCCGATATATCCCTATAAAACGTGTAATCAATTTCCCATTCGACTTGTATAATTCTCGCTCTTTGAGTCCAGGATTCTATATGTGCGGGGGTACGTTCCGCACCTCACCTTACATAATTAACCCCTAAACTGTAATTAACTATTGAAACCCTAAGACTAAACAGAGTTCATTGTATTACTAATCCTTATTTATTTAATATATAATATAATAATAAAGAGTGAGAGACCTGTTTAAGGAAATTATCGGCGACTCGGTAATAATTGCAAAGAGGAACTCGATCATCGACGTCGATTTTCTGAGCCGTGGCGTTGATGCTGATCGGTTTTTCGACTGGGGTTCTCATACTTCTTTCGCCGGAGATTAATTTGCGACGGACTTTGAGTTATTTATTCTTAGTGGACCAGTAATTAAACAAGAACTCTATTATTCTTTCGCCGGATATTAATTACTACAGACGGACGGGTGAATTTTGCGACGGACAAGAAGCTTTATTATTCTTTATTACTCCGTATTTGTTACTTGGGGTTGGATTACAACACGATGTTGTTAGTAGAATAGTAGTTCAATTGTATTTTGATGGGTTTTGGGCCCCAAGGTGTATGTACGACTGTACGAGGATCAACCCTCTGAGGTCGGGGTGACTGATCCAAATAAATATTCAAATATTATTTTGTTGTGAAATCATTACTACGTGGCTATCCACATTCGTAACTACCCAGCTTTTTATTTTATCATTATGATTGTACTTATTGTATAGACTTTTATAACTTTATATATAGTCATCTCATTGTAACCAAGATATATTGAAGATCAATGGAAAATATCATTTCATTCTCTTATTTTCTGTATATCTTATTCTGTTATGCTATTAAGTCGTTGTTTTACTACACGTTATCAGCACGAATTGTCTCTTACAATCTTTGGTCTTTGGATATCAATTACATATCATCAAATCATCGATCTTTGGTTTCAAGTATAGTGATTCAACTTTGAGTAGAAAGCTTCTTTTATTAAAAAAAGAAGAAGGTAAAAACGTGCAACTCAAAGTTTGAGATGTGATCCTAAGAGGTCAACTTAAACTCTATTCTAGTTTTAATTTGAAGTTTATCTGTTACGGTAATCATCGTTTTAGGATCTATTGTTTTATTGAAGATTACAATATTCTTATCAGAGTGACTTTCAAATAATTAGATTATGAAGGCATTAAGTGCATGACTTACATAAAATGGAATAAATAAAATGATAATAAAATCAAGTAAAGGTTATGATATGATACTATTACCATAGATTATATTCTTTTGTAATTTATTGTTATGTTATACTATGTGGCCTTGAATTATCACCAGCATGCATTATTTTATCAAAGTCATATGAAACTTGGATTGTGAATATTGAAAAGGCTTGCATATTGAGAATAATTTTTGAAACCGTATAAAAAGGATATGAGGGGTTTTATATTTACTTACATTAATAAACCCTTATATAAAACTAGAAGATGATCCTTATGTTCTAATTAAAATTGTTTCTTTAAGGCTCTCGTATGGAGGTAATTTAGTAGAAAACATATATTTTTAAGATAAAGCATGAGAAAGATGATCGGGTATGACGTGTTGGACCGTCATTATTTGTGAAGTTTATGCACTAGTTTTCGTGATTTATTTGAGTTGTCTAATTGTTTCTCGGCAAAACATAATGGAATGTCATTAATAAATTTAAAGCATGGATCGCAGATAATCTTTATGCATGTGTTTGGGTAAAATTAACCAAACTTGTTAACAAGAAAATTATATATGCATGTGTGTATGTTTAGTATAGGCTGTATAGCTGGATATAAGATTATGCATGTGTCTTTAATTTTCAGTCGGATGCACCTTGAGAAAATTGTTTTAAAAGTGTATCTTACGGTTTCTTTGATGATCTAGGTATTTAGTGTTTACTTTATCATAAATTGCAAATAGTGTACACGTTATTAATCATGTGTGATATACAAAATGCAATGTTAGGGTTATGAGAATGTATGCAATATATAAAAGATCAAATAGAGAAGATTGTAATGTCGGCCTCCTCAAATTCTTTTCGCGTTTCTATTTCGACGACATAAGATGAATTGTCTTTTACACAAAAGGTTATTATTATTATTTATTAGTGGTATAAGCAAAAACAAAAATATAAAAGAAGAAGGTAAAAACGTGCAACTCGAAGTTTGAGATGTGATCCTAAGAGGTAAACTTAAACTCTATTCTAGTTTTAATTTGAAGTTTATCTGTTACGGTAATCATCGTTTTAGGATCTATTGTTTTATTGAAGATTACAATATTCTTATCAGAGTGACTTTCAAATAATTAGATTATGAAGGCATTAAGTGCATGACTTACATAAAATGGAATAAATAAAATGATAATAAAATCAAGTAAAGGTTATGATATGATACTATTACCATAGATTATATTCTTTTGTAATTTATTGTTATGTTATACTATGTGGCCTTGAATTATCACCAGCATGCATTATTTTATCAAAGTCATATGAAACTTGGATTGTGAATATTGAAAAGGCTTGCATATTGAGAATAATTTTTGAAACCGTATAAAAAGGATATGAGGGGTTTTATATTTACTTACATTAATAAACCCTTATATAAAACTAGAAGATGATCCTTATGTTCTAATTAAAATTGTTTCTTTAAGGCTCTCGTATGGAGGTAATTTAGTAGAAAACATATATTTTTATTTTTTTTTCAAAGGCTTACGCCTAATAATAGTTAACCGACCTGCAAAATCAAACAGCAAACACAAACCAGTTGTTTAATCCAGCCGCCAAAATCACATACCCCAAACAAAAATTGTTCTATTTATTCCAATTCCAATACATAAAATAATAATCAAATCAAGAATTTTTAGTTTTGTTTCACTTACGGAGTATTTGTTTTCTCGGCATCTTCTCAAATTCAACACCGCCAAAACCCACAAATTGAAGTGTTAGTCTTCAATTTAATCGTCGTGCTTTCGGGCGGATTAGTAGGGGGTTTCCCCCCATTGGGTATTTGAAATAGGCATTTAGCGCGGACCCGGTTAAGACAACGTATGCTAGACCTCTCGCTGTCGAATCGCGACACGAAGTTTCAAGCGAAATTCAAAAAAAAAAAAAAGTCTTCAATTTAATGTTCAGTTGCCCAAACTCATCATACTAATTTTAAAGAAACCTTTTTCAATTAATGCAAAAGCTCTTGCAATCGGACTGTAATAGTCGAAGTCGGTT
>CM067169.1:160615874-160680820 GCA_034093135.1 Erigeron breviscapus | reverse complement strand
CAACAATAACAAACAATAATAATACAATTAATTAATCAAATTTTCGTTCCTACTACTCTCACACACAAATCCATCTAGGGTTTCAAAATTCAAATATCAAATTTCAATCAATCAATTAATCATGTCTTTGAGACCTAGCGCGAGAACCGAGGTTCGCCGTAACCGTTACAAAGTCGCCGTCGATGCTGAGGAAGGACGGCGACGGAGAGAAGATAATATGGTTGAGATCCGTAAAAATAAAAGAGAGGAAAACTTACTTAAGAAACGTCAAGTTGTTCCGTCTGCTACTGCTGGTGGTGTTGCTGCTCTTCCTGTTCAAACCTCCACTATTGAAAAAAAAGTATATTATATATATATATATATATATAGATATGTGTATATATTTCCTTATAGGTTTGATTTGATGTGATTTTGCATAACTACTAGATGTATTGTGATTTGATATGTATGATTGATCAATATTGTTAGAATTCTAGGTTAGGATTATATGAAATTGTTTAGAGATTATGATTATGATTATTATGTTCTAAGTTAGTTTAGAAGATTAAGTAATCTTTAGTATGTAGATTTATTTATAGGTTTTTAATATTTTTTCATGATCATGTAATTAATTTCGTATATAAGAGTATGATATGATTACGCACCGATTAGCTAGATGAAGTTTATTAGGTGATTGTTAGTTACGTATGAAGGTTAACGCTCAAGTGTTTATAAGTGAGGCTTGAAGGAGTTGAAGCTATGACTTTGTGTGTGTATTTCTAGCACAACATAGATATAATAGAAGATTCTGAAATGTAACCAACTATAGGCTGTAGGCCATAGTTTTAAAATGATGAACACGCTTCAAGATAAAGCGTATGGTGGATCTAATAGTTGTGGGACTACCGGTAATTGCGGCTTTCTGGGCCAGTTTTGGAGTTATCAACCATCAGGAGTCCTGTTTTGTTCTTTCATTCATGTTTGTGGAGCAAATTGAAAACCTAATGTGGTCGGGCCAAATCATATGGAGCGTGATTTGGATCTTTTACAATAAAATTCAGTCTAAGAACCAACAAAACTGATCCTAGAGGTTAAATTGGGAATATGAAATTAGATAGGAAAATTGGAATAGGCTCTTAAAGAGATAAACTATAATGTTAAACTCATCAAAACAGATGTTTAAGTATCCATTCAAAGTTTTATGAAGAAAAAACATGCCTTCTTTAATATCCTGCAAACAAGTGGCAATGTGTATTAGACTGACGAGTACTTTGTTTCAGTAAGCCGATTAGATTCATAACGTTAAATGTTCTATACTCTTTTAAATTATCACTATTTGTTATACTAGTAACCTTTTTTTTTAATTTCATGGATACGATTTGGCACATTAATTGCTACCCTGTAGAAGTTTTGTTGATCAACTAGCTTTTATAAATTTTAAATTAGGGTATTGTGATCTGTGATGGTTCTTTTTTATCTTCACTTTGATAAATGAGCCATTTGACAAGATGAGTGGTGTTATACAATAATTTATTTATTAAAGATACAATAGGTAGTTAGAGAGAGGGTGAAATTACTTAATTTCTGAAGTGTTTAAACTTTTATCTTTTGTCTTTAATCTTAATAAATGGACAAGATGGATGAGTATGTCTGCGTTGCTAAATGCAAAAAAAGGTACAGTTTTAGTGAGACACTCTATTAATTGTATAGGTTTGAAGTATCTGACCTGTGAGTGTGTGTTGATAGAACTATAGAAGAAGTAATTGAGTATAGTTGATGACTCGTGACTCGAATTCTTATACTTTTGATTCGTGACTCAACTCATAATTTTAATAATCGAAGATATGTATGTTTAATTGTATATTAATATTTTTAACATGCAAATTATATTTTTATATACATTTAATGTAATTTGTGCATATCCTTATGTATCTTTCATATGTACATAACTTTAATATTTAATAAAATACATAGCCAATGTATATACATATATTGTGATGAAACTACAACAATCGTTGGTTCTTTGTTCTTCTTGACTCGATCGAGTCACGCCCTGACTTGCAAGTGAGGCTAAGTTTCGAGAGCAACTAAGCATCACCTACAGAGTCACTACTTTTTCATTGACTTGACTTTGAACGAGTTGACTCGTAGGAGTGTAACAACTATGTAATTGAACACGATTACTGTTGGTATTTTCAGAGTTTTGGTTGTGCATATCTGGGCAATGCTATTATTAATACATTTGTGTGATAATTTGGATTTTGAACTGCTAAAACCAATGTTGATCCTCATGCAGTTGGAGAGCCTTCCTTCTATGGTTGCTGGAGTATATTCAAATGATGGGAGTCTACAGCTGGAGGCAACTACTCAATTTCGGAAATTACTCTCTATAGGTATACATAATGTTGGAAGTGATTGCTTGTGGTTTAATTGCGAGTGCAAATATTCATACGTATTGAACCTGTTTTACAGAACGGAGTCCTCCAATTGAGGAAGTTATACAATCAGGGGTCGTACCTCGCTTTGTTGAGTTCTTAATGAGGGAGGATTTTCCACAGCTCCAGGTTTGGGTTACATACAGTGTGTGTGATTTTCTTTTTTGGCTATATATATGACCTTGACCTGGCTTTTACTTTTTGAACAGTTCGAAGCTGCTTGGGCTCTCACAAACATTGCTTCAGGTACATCTGAGAATACTAAGGTTGTAATTGATCATGGGGCTGTCCCAATTTTTGTGAAGCTTCTTGGTTCCCCAAGTGACGATGTTCGTGAGCAGGTAACATGTGGACTATATTTTTTGAGAGTTCTGTTAAAAGTTTACTATATCTTAGAAATTATATGATCTCACCACATTTTTGTTGTTGTAGGCTGTTTGGGCATTGGGAAATGTTGCTGGAGATTCACCCAGGTGCCGTGATCTCGTTCTTGGTCAAGGGGCCTTGATTCCTTTACTGGCTCAGTTGAACGAGCATGCTAAACTTTCCATGCTGAGAAATGCTACCTGGACATTATCAAATTTCTGTCGGGGAAAACCACAACCACCTTTTGAACTGGTTGTTAAGATTACTTAGTTCCGACTGTTATTGATCTTTTTTCCTGTATGATATACTGACGATTTATAATTTGCAGACAAAGCCAGCACTTCCTGCTCTTGAACGTCTTGTTCACTCAAATGATGAAGAGGTTTTGACAGATGCTTGCTGGGCTCTCTCCTATTTGTCTGATGGTACAAATGACAAAATTCAAGCTGTAATTGAGGCGGGTGTCTGCCCACGTCTGGTTGAGCTGCTCCAGTGAGTTTTACTTCTATACATTTTTTGCTTGCTATTCCCCAACTGAAATGTGTAAGAGTTTGATGGCTCTACTTCTGCTTCTTTAGACATCCTTCTCCTTCTGTACTCATTCCTGCACTGCGAACTGTTGGGAACATCGTTACTGGAGATGATCTCCAAACTCAGGTGTGTAAGTTTCCTCCGGCACTCCTCAATACATATACATACGTATATACATGTAAAGTACAATATGTCCCGTAGCAGAGGACTATTAATTGCAGTCTTCAAACATAAGTGACATCATATATACATTATTTTGTGTTAGCTTGTTAAAATTTTACTAAATGTTTCTCTCTGTCTATTCTCATGGGCATAAGTCTTAAGTTCTGGTTACTTTGCTGACTAGTATGACTGATTTGTGCTTCGGAAAGCTAAGATCGTGTAGATCACTAAAGTCATTTAGCTTTTTCAGTAAAATGAGTAGGTAGTGTTTTAGGCTAGCATTATTTGTTCATCAAACAAGATCTTGATATTTTTTGTCTAGAAAAATTCTTTGATTGTTTGTAAAACTGTTTGTAACATATATTTTGTGTAATAAGGTTACGGGCTAAAACTGATCTATTTTTTATTTTTTATTTGCTAACAGTTATAAGAGAACGATAGAATATTTAGCATCACTTGTTTTTTAAAGGCTAAGTTTGACACTTAGTTTTACTTTAATTCTAGATTGCTTGACTGGCCTGCTTAAACAAATAGCTTGATCCCTAATCCAGCATTAGGTTCTTAGTTGACCACTTACTGAACACGCAGTCAGGAACATGATACGTCTCTTTTCTGAAAATGACACAATCAATCACATGGTTGACTTTATGGCATGTTCAAATCGAAATTTTGTTCTGTCATGGCAGGGTCTCCATGTTGAGTTTGTGTGTACTAGTTTTGAAAAAAAAAAGTGGTGGCTTTATATAGTCTTACATTAGTGACTTCCAAATTATGAACTCATTTCAGTAAGCTTTTTTGCAGTGTATTATTGAGCACAGTGCACTTCCATGCCTGCTGAACTTGCTAACAAATAACCATAAAAAGAGCATCAAGAAGGAAGCATGTTGGACAATCTCAAACATCACTGCAGGAAACAAAGAACAAATACAGGTATATTTGAAGGAAGAAAGAAGCTCTAATATGTTTTCCTTAACATCATCATGCAATAAAACCTTCATTCGTTTATTGGATAGTCGTGCTGGTGGCAAGATGGGTGGGTTGGGGCCTCTTGGGTAACAAATCAAAGTAGGTAACTCTTTTGAGCAGGTGACCCAGAGCACTTTTTTCTAAATTTTGTTTGTATAACTATAGCATCAAATATTCACTTTCCATTTTACCCAAAAATTTAATTTTATTTCACTTTTCCAACTTTTGCCCCCTTTGCCCTGCTTTTATATTTAGCCACATTTGCTTATTTTACCCATTTATAAAAAAAAATATGTTGACATTCCCACCTTTAAGTAGAAGTATATGTAATAATATTTACCTTTTCATTGTACAGGCAGTAATTGGAGCAGGGTTAATTGGCCCCCTTGTGAATCTGCTACAGACGGCTGAATTTGACATAAAGAAAGAAGCTGCCTGGGCAATTTCAAATGCCACTTCTGGTGGTAACAATGAACAGATCAAGTAAACTCTCTTTTCATATTCTTACCAAACATTAATATCGAAATTTAAGAAACATAATTAAACCTTCAACTATATTGTATGACATTTAGGTACTTGGTGAACCAAGGATGTATAAAACCCCTATGTGATCTTCTTGCATGTCCCGATCCAAGGATCGTGACCGTTTGTTTAGAAGGACTTGAGAACATACTCAAAGTTGGGGAAGCCGAGAAGAATTTGGGGCATTCAGGAGATGTTAATATTTATGCTCAGTTAATAGATGATGCAGAGGGTCTTGAAAAGATTGAGAATTTGCAGAGCCATGACAATAATGAAATTTATGAGAAAGCAGTTAAGATTCTTGAGACGTACTGGTTGGAAGAGGAAGAGGAGGCTGTAGGAGATGTTGCACAACCTGGCTTTAACTTTGGAGCAAATAATGTTCAAGTTCCACCCGGTGGGTTCAACTTCAACAACTGAAGGTAATAATTACATTTGAACAACTCGTATTTTAAGTAAAGGTGGATATATAGTCCCATTTACCTATTGATGGCTTGATTCGGGTCACGTTATATCTGTTTATAAGGGGTATAAATAAAAGATTGGGTCAAAAGTCTCATGTCATGTATATTGAATGCTAACAACTTTCTAGATGATTTTATCTAAAGAAATTTGATGTACTTTTTCACTCATTACTCAACCTGTTTAGAGCCGAACCAAAGTTTTTCACTCATTACTCAACCCGCCAATTTGTCTATTAATACTTTTTAGATTTAATTACCAGAAAACAAGACTGCAGTCAGTACTTTGTCTACTTGGCTTACAGTTAGTGGTAACACTTTACCAGTTTTACAGAAACTTGTTTCAACATGCTGGCAAGGAATGCTTGCATGGGTAATTACCAATCTTATTTAGCTTATCAGCCATTAAATCATTTTTTGGCAGATGATAACTTACTAATCTCAGTTTTCCTTAAACTTGTTCACTACATTTCTTGGTATAAATTGCTTCACATGCCCATGCAGGGTTAGTCTTTTCAACAATGCTATTGCGCAGGTTAAGTTCGTGTTAAAACTAACCCGGATATAAATTGGTAGAAAGAATACTACAAGTATTTGTTCATATTTCAACCTTCGTACCTCTAATATTACCCAACAAAAAAACTTTGAATTTTGCTAGACAGGACCAAATCATTATTCTCATGCTCACAATTTGTCCAATCATTCCATTCCAACTCCAATTCCAATTTCAATATCATTTCTATTCCATTCCAATTCCAACTATATACATTATGGTGTACCTTGTTTAATCAAAACTTTTGTTTCACCTCGGAGTTTAAACGATTTGACCACTTATTGAACTTCGCAATCAGGGACAATTTATTACATATTTTGTTTAGCGCCCTCAAAGTTTAGAAAGTTTCTATCTATATTCTTGAAATTCAGTCTGTTACTTTTTATAAACATTTTTTTTTTTCACTTTACCGCTTAATGCACAGATGTTATTTTTCTCACATTGTTTATATAGATTGCTTTATATCTATCGAGGGTTAGAAATATGATGCAACTTTTGCATAGACCTTTTATTATATTCTTTAAATTAACTTGTAACCTTTTTGAGGCATATTATTTTCACCATTTACGGTAGTGTGCCTACCTTTATCTTTTCTTAACGTCGGTTTTTTAGAGTTTTCTACGTTTAAGATGCGCTAAATGCTTAAGCTTTTATTTTTATTTGTTAGATAATGTTTGTAACTTTTGTTAGGCATATCGCATATTATTTTATCCATTTACGGTAGAGAAACGTTACTCTTTTTTAGATTGTTTTATGTTACTGGGGCTAAAATAGAATGCAAAACATGCTTAAATCATATGTCACAAGGGAGGTAAATTCAGTTTGTCACTTTCGAAAACCATATTATTTTCTCCCTTACGTTACTAGGAGCTAAAATTAAGTGTAATATATGCTTAAATTTAATATATCACTTTTTTGAAATGTTGTTCTATTATTGCTTAAACCTTCTATTTAATTCATTAAATTGAATTGGTGACTTTTTTAGCCATATTATTTTCTTTCTTTACAGTAGAGTGCATATCTTTTCTTCAAAATGTTGTTCATTTACATCAAGATGCGCTGTATGTTTGAACTTCTTATTTTGTTTGTCAGATTTAACTGGTAACTTTTATTAATCATATCATTTTCTTCATTTATGATACATTGTTTTGTGTTATTGGGGATATAATAAGATGCAATAAATGCTTCAATTTATTACATTTTTTAAATTAACGCTATGTATAATGAATACATGTCGATATCTTTTAGTAATTTACTCCCGGTCCTATTTCCTCTTTCCCGGTCCTATATCTTGTTCATATGCATATAGTACAATATCTTTTTCTCTTTTTAGTCTTCTACAAGCACATGATTGGTATCCAACAAGACCATGCCACTTATATGTAAATTACAGTCATTTGGGACATAAATTATGAGCTTCTTGCAATTTGCTAGCACAATGCTAAGATCTTTTTCAAATTTGCAGGTTTTTGGACGGAGAATAGCATTTTGCTATCGTTAAGGTCAAGTTGAGTCCGGTCAGGTCGAGTTGAGTCCGGTCAGGTCAGATCAGGTCAGGTCAGGTCAGGTCAGATCAGAGCATCACATGTAGTCTGGTTACCCATTACAGGTCGGTTCCAGCTAAGGTCAGTTTTCGAAGGAGATAAGAAATTGGTTGATTAGTCGGGCATTGCTTTTACCGTATATGAGTTTTACCTCTCTTTTATATAGTGTGAGAAAGAGATGGGAATGATGTTCTTTTTTTGTTTCTTCCAAATGCCAAAGTTATGGTGGTGTTTTTCCGAGTCTTCATTTTCATAACATTGTTTGAACGCTTCGTCATACAGTCTACATTGTTACAAGTTATTAGAAATCTGTGTGTCTTAATAAATGTGTATGTCAATGCTATATATACAAAATGAGTATTGTTTATTCTAATAGGTTTGAAGGCTTCCTCATTATAGTTGATCACACTCTTCGTACTTTAATTGTGTATATCAATGATATATACACAAGTACACAACATCAGTGACTTTTGCTGTCAAGGTCTGTTTGGGCACAGTTGAGGTTGTATCTCAAATTGTGATTTATTTCTCGAGCTGTTCTCAGTGAAATTTATCTATAATCCTCCATTGTTTTAGGTTTGATAAGCTTTGTGATTATCATTCTTTTATCAATTAAAGATGTTAAAAGTTTAAAATGAAAAACCAAATACGAGTATATGGTTTATAGACGGCAAATATAAGGATTGCTGTTTCTTTCAGAGTGAAGGAAAAGTCCATGTCTTGCAAGCATGAGCTAATGGGAATTGCATATTTTCCTTCTGTTCCTTTTAAGTCTTAACCTGAATTCCTTGCTCCGTTCTTTTGATGAGAAAAATGTACATGCGAGATTGGTAATTGGCATACCACAAGGGAGACTTTCGCACCTGCATTCCAATTATTGGTTTCTGAAAATTGATTATAATATTAGGGAAATCACTCGGCCATTTTGAAAGAGTTTTGTTGCATATTAGATAGATTTACCCGGATAATGAAGTCGAACTTCCTTTAAATATAAATAAATCATGTATTTATGATGTACAATATATAAAAATGACGATTATCATATTGAATTAATGAGAATTAAATGTAATTTTTGTTTATAATTTAAGAAATCCGAACTTCATTAAATGTATGATCACTTTTTTTTAAAGGTGAATTTCGCTAGAAACTTCGTGTGGTGATTCCACAGCGGGAGGTCTATCATACGTTATTTTAGCCGGCTCCGCGCTAGAAAGCTCCCTTGAAACAGAAATGTTTATTTCAAATACCCGATAAGGGAAAACCCCCTACTAATCTACCCGAAGACACGATGATTAATAGAGGTAAACTCTTACCTTTCTCCAAGATTTGAACCTCGAGTTACCAGGTTCAAACCAAATGGTACATGAGTATCGATTACATTAATTAAATATCTTGAATAAATCATCTATAAAGCTGGGTAATGTGGCTTAGTTTATTTAATAGAGGTTCTTGCTAAAAATCAGGTTCAATTCCTAATATTAATGTTTTTATTAGAATAGTATAAGAATAAAGTAGTTTTACAGTTAAAAAAATATAGATATCATCTTTAAATAAAATACAATAAAAATAAAAAAGTTAGGGTGTTTAACACAATAATTCACATCCAATTGTTGTACAAGTAATTTTTAATGGAAAATGATTGATCCTCTTAAACATTAGCCTAAAAATCCTCCTAAAACTTTAAGAATGTGACAAGTGGATTCCACTTAATCTCTTTCCTAATCTTCTCCCTTGAATTTCCACATGAAATCATTCTCCATTTTTAATTAATTGGATTCGTGAAGGACATATTGAACAACTGATACACGAGTGTCAATCACAATGATTATTGATCAAGACAAAAGAATCTACTTAGTTAAAGTGAAAGTTATGGAAGGAGATTTCTTAAAGTTCTCCCAACTTGATTTGACTAATCAAGTTGAAAAGATCTAGACCTTTAGATAAAAATCAAGGGTCAAGATTTAAAGATAAGTTTTAAATCTTAATCCTTGATTTTCATCCAAGGGTTAAGATCTTCCCAATTTGACTTGGGAGAACTTTAGGAATAAGTTATTCATAACAAGATTCCATTTATTTGAAATTTACAGACACCACGATGTATATTAAAGTATTATTTGAACAATTAATACTGTATTATTATCATGTCATCAGACATCAGCTTTGCAAATGTCATCAGATCAACAGAGTAACAGAAGTACCAGAAATTGAAAAAAGAAGGACAGGACATGAATGGTCATGTCAAAGTCAACTTTTAGTATTACTTTCAACTTCAATTAACTCAAAACTAAGAGTATCGGAGAGGTTGATAAAAACTTTTTTACTATTACATCAAGCTTTAAAAAAGCTTTAATCCATTGGAGTAAAGACTTTTTATACAATGACTTGATAAATTTCAAGTCATTTGAGAAGACAAACACTCTCTTTCTTCTAAACTATATTACTAAAAAATGTTTCAAAGACTTTTTTTAGTGTTTTACCATTGGAGGAAAAGCTTTATGAAAAGCTTTTTTGTAATAAGTCTTTGATAAAAAGCTTTCAAAAAACATCCATTGTGGATGCTCTAAGATTGGAACATTTTCACTTTTCTTTTACTAAATACACCTTTTCACTCCTGTATATGAATAATTATAATTATAGTTTGTATTTAGAAAAAAAAAAGTTGAAAATAATTTGAAATAGATCACCCCTTTTAAATCCAAGGTTTTAGTATCAAGAAACTACAAATTGGCAAGTTTCGTCACATTCATAAACCACTCTGGAAGTGTCACGTGTTCTTGCCAAGAAAATGACATTTTTTGTCAAATGTGAAGGTGTAGTGTCAAAAAGTGTCATATGAGCCAATTTTTTTTAAAAAAAAGTAATTTTATTAATACATAAAATAACTAAACATCAATGATGATTTCGAACCCGTCAGAATCAAACGACGACGACAATTCGTCATCTGAACTTGGGAAATCGGTATAGGATATGTATGTTCTATGTATTTTGTTTGATTTTAGAATGTATGTTGTATCTTGTATGTGTAGCATATATAGAATAATAGAAGTAAAAAAAGAATTAAAAAACAACAACAATGGTACGCTCTCTCCAACGGTCAAAATAGCATGTGGTGCAAGGCTCTCAACGTTCACTAGCATCGGCTCCTATAGACCAATGTTATTTGCTGATTTTCCTTGCCAATTTTTGCCGATGTACTTGACGTAAACAAACCGATTTGCCGATTTTAGCCAAAGGAACCGATGATGGAATAAATCAATTGCACTTTTGTCCCTAATAACTTTGTATTAAATGTGGAATTACATTTAATATGCTTCTAATACGATTATTTTGATATATGAGAAAAAGACTAGCGTGTCAAATACACGGGCTTACAATTTTTTCAATATTAAATGTTAGTTTATTATGATTTAAAATTTAGTTTACATATTTTAGTAATAAAAAATTGATTTATATTACTCCATCCGTCCCACTAGAAGTGTCATGTTTTGAATTTTCAAAGTCTAAATTTTATAACTTTGACCTTAAATAAAAATTTTTGTGTTAGATAATACTTGATGAAAGTTATATGAATTGATTGTGTTTTGAAAGTGTTTTCAATGATATAATTGTCATCAAGTTTTATATAACACAAAAATATATAATTAAGGTCAAAGTTTATAAATAAAAACTTTGAATATTCAAAGTAGGACACTTCTAATGGGACGGAGGGAGTATAAAACTTTGAGTTTTAAGTGAAATATTTTTAAAAAAATATTCATCAAAGTTAAAGTGTAAATTATGAGATTTTTTCTACAAATATTAATATAAATATCTTAATATATAATATAAGACAGTTGAACTAATAACTTATTAACCAATCAAATCGCTCAATTTTATCAAATTGACTTCCGCTTATGTCATCATTTAATTTAATTATAAATTAAAAATCCTAATAATCATTATCCAAATATATTAATATTTGTAGAAAAAGTCTCATTAATTTACACTTTTTTGTTTTCCATCAATAATTTACACTTTTTAGCCCTAAATACTTAATTTATATTTATTTTTAGCCATCAACTTGAGAATTTTTTAAAATTTAAATCATTTAATTAAAAAAATATCAACATATGAAATATTGCCTACAAAAAATTATTTCAAAAGATGAAATACATTATATGTGTTCAATGTTCTAGAAGTATATTCTTTTTAAATTTGTTTTTACTTACATTTTTTACATTTAAATTGCATATTTAATTATTTATCTTATCTTTAAAGTGTAATAAACAATCCGCGTAATCACATCTCTCGATTTTCTCAAATTTTCAATTTTGACTTTTCTTGACTTTTTATTATATAAATAAATATAGATTTACACATATAAATATCAATGTTGACTACATGACTAAAGATAAATATTATAAATTGATATCTATAAATGTCGTACATTGGTATCCCAATACAATATTGATAATGTCGTCCAATTTAATAATATTTAGATTAATATTTAATTTAAACACAATATGAACTCTAGATACCTATCCCAAACACAATAACAGATAACGATATACAACATCATTATCCTAAACACAATATGAACTCTAGATACCTATCCCAAACACAATAACAGATAACGATATACAACATCATTATCCTAAACACAATAGGAATCACAGTGAATGAGACGATCACTGAACAAAGCACGATTTACAACAGAGGGTTACTTGAATACTAAATCCAAATTAATATGAACTTCATTCAAGATTCTATCTATTGCTCAATCAAAAAGGTACAAAATTTTCTTCCTTTTTGTATATTAGTTTTGCATATTAATGTTTAAAGTTACAATTGTCACTCAAATCAAGAGTCCTAACTGTTATCAAAGAATATGAAAACAATCCTAATTGTTATCTAATTATCATAGAACAGGTGATTGAAAATAAACTTATTCGTGTTATGGGCCCGCATCATGATCAAAGACATATACTTGAATGTCAAGTACAGGATCACAAGTATGTTTATATTTTAATTCTTAATTATCTTTCATAATAATATCACATTATGAGTACAACTGGTTTCAAAAAATTCTATAATAGAGAATTATTATAGCATGTGCCTTGTGGAATGACTACGACAAACAATTTCATCAATATGTCTCAGTTAATAATGACAGTGACGAACCTGTGATTATTCTACATAACTTACAAAGTATAACACTTGGAACCGTATATCTTCAAAATTATAAGCTTTTATGACTTAAATGTATGAATATCTAATATTGATAATATCGTAAACCCCGTGTCAAGTGTTGGACACGGGTCTAAAATCTAGTAATATACTATATATTTGGATAATGATTATTAGGATTCTTTATTTATTATAAAATTAATAATGATATCAATTTTCAATTTGATAAAATTGAAAGTTATGATTGGTTAATAAGCTTACTTATAATTTTAGGCAGGCACTAACAGCAAGTTACGCATGATCACCAACTAATATATGATCAGAAACCTTAAACGAATAAACCAATCAAACTAGTAATAAACAAGCAAATGGTTCACATCTCCAAGATTTATTGATCAATAACTGATCCACACATACTAGTCAATTTCTAAAGTTGTATTAGTCACAACTTTCTTTCTGTCTGTCTATCCAAAGACTAAAAAGATATTTATCATATTGGAGAAACCACAACATAGCTACAGCTATATAATTGTCGCAAAAACTTGTTACCTACATAGTAACATATTCAAAACGAATGCTGGATTATATCTATCACTCGGTTTGAATTTCCCCTTCTAACCTCCTTAGCTCTGATGGTGTCGTGTTATCCTGGAGCGCTTTTACAGAACCTTCTTGCAGCGTGTCAACTTTTGGCTCAGCATCAAAGAAAACGACGGCTACTGTAATATCGTCATATTTTTTACTAGTATCTGGCAGGTTATCATCCTTCAGTAGGGGTTTCTTGTTGATGGTAGCTTCAGTCATTGCTGCTGCAACCAGTTTTTTTGCAATCCCCTGATATTTATTATAACCATAAACAAGTAAATGAGCATGCATGATAATATCTATTATAGTTAATTTGACATATAAATTAGGGACAGACAGAAGCTAATTAAAAGATGAAAAGAGTTTACTTACTGATCTGGCTTTTTTGTTAACAATTTTAACCACCTCTTCACTACTCAGGTTTTCCCATAGTCCAAGTGATGCAAACACGACAAACCTGACATCACGTCCTAAAGCTCTTGATGTCACAAAGGGTTCACCACTTAAAGCGGCTCGTATCAGAGATTTGTCTTTGCTGTCATCCGTTTTTTTGCTATCATCAGTATTTTTGCTATCAGCAGCAAATTCTTGCATCTTCAATTGAAGGTCTCCTATACTTCTAGAAATCTGATCATATTATAAGCCACGGAAAGTGTGTTACTTCATTTGCATATATATAGCTTATGTTATACCTTGTATTCATGTTTCATTGAAAGTAGAAGTTATAAAGAGAATGAAACCTGAGTTATCCCTCTAACTAGCCATACGCCATTAACTTTCGCAACAATTTGTGGGTCATCTTTATTTTTTTCCTGAAGTTCTTCTCTAATTTTCTTGATGTTTACATTATGATCTTCAGTAATCTGATCAGCAACAACTTTAAATTTACCCCTCTCACCCATAACTCCTTTTACTTTATGGACAGTTGCTAGGTTATCTCCCATTCCGTCCTTCACCAGCTTGACTTTAGCAACAGGGTCTTTATTGACCTTGGGCAATTTGACTTTAGGATCCTCAGTAACCTGACCCGTAATAATTTCGGAACCACCTTTCTCACCCCCCATAATAGGGGCATCTCCATTTTGTTTCTGGGTTCCTTTGATGACCTTGGGAACTTTGACTTTGGCAATTTGATGAGAAACAGGTTTGTAGATGCACCCTATAATTCCTCTAAGTTTAGAGGCAATTCCTGGGCTATCTTTACTTTGTTTATGGACTGGCACCAAGTTAACATTATGATCTTCGGTAATCTGATCAGCACTATGTTTGTTCGACGTACCTATCGTCCGCCCCATGACTGCTCTAGAATCACCCAGATTACCAACATACAACATCCCATTCCATATGAGCCCAATTAAACAACATGCTCCAGCTTTTGTTACATCAGGGCTTCCCACCAAACTTTCTCGCGCAAAATTAATCCATCTGGTTTCAGTGTCAGTAATAGCATCCTTAAGTATTTGCTCGGATACAGATGTTTGTGTTTGAACATGATCTGTAAACAATAAATAATCGTTAGTTGTACATTAGTGTCAACCATATCGATAGCACAAATCATTAGAACCAAAACCTTTAATCTTGCAGGCATTTATGTCAATTAATATGGACAACTGTGAAATAACAATATCATAACTAGTTCACGGGGACTGGCATTGGAAGAATTCTAGTGTCATTAGTTTTTAACTGACTTTCTTTCTAATCTTGGAATAAGTTCTTACCAAACAACGTTTTGTGTAAGCCATAGTTCTTCATTCAAAGCTTTTCGTGATTCAGAGAACATATCGATTTAAGTAACAAGTAGCATTTACCGAATAAGAGAACTAGCTAAAAACATGAGACTGTCTTCATAGGCTACCAAAATTGATCCACAAAGCAAGTTAATACATGTATATGTAGCACCCAACTATACACTCAATTACATGTTTAGCAAAATCAATAACATAGAACAAACATACAACAAATCAATGAAATAACAATACAACCATGTAATCTTTAATAATAGATATAGGGGACAGCATTAGGATCATTCTCTAGTTATCAGGTTTGTTTATTACCATTTTACGATATGGGGGCCGGCGTTATGATCATTCTATAGTTATATTCTCTTGACTACTGTCTTAAATTTAGAATAAGGCCTCATCAAATAATGCTTCAGTAAAGGCCATAGATTTTACATACAGCGCACAATCGACCGAACAAAGCTACCAAAGAAGTAAACGCAATACCGAATGGACGCTGAACCCATTGGAACCCGTTACCCATAACCCACCCAATTTGCCACATCTAACTTAGATACATATTAAACATTAACTTAATAGATAAAACAAATTTTTTTAGCAAACCCGAGACTATTTTTATTTATGGAAAGCGTATTGTTTTGAGTTTTGACTCAACAAAACTGCCAAAAAGAAGAGCATAATGGCATTAAATAAGTAATTCTTGATTCAAAAAAATGTAAGAAAACCGGAAAAGAACTACTCACCAATGAGATGCCCAAGAAGGGTTTTACTTATATGACTTGCCGTTATATCACCGCCATGTCCATCATAAATACCAATGAAGGTGGCTCTTTTACTCACATCTACCTGGCTAAAATCTTCCATAACCGTACCGCCTTGCACAGAGGCAAAAGAGTAAGATCCAAAAGCATGTGGTTCAAGTTCTTTACTCCATATCCTCTTATCTTCTGCTCTGTCACCCATTTTATGAAGCTTGCGCAATCGCCATTTGCGTGCCAAATCTGATTTCGCCACAAGCTTCCCGAGCACCTTGAATCCGTCCTCTATCTCCACCATCTTTGTATAATAATATCCCTATATCTACAATTCACAATCAACATAATAATAATTAAAATCTACATATTACAAATATGGCCACAAATCATACAATGATTCCAAATACTTGTTTACTAACCAAGATATTTGCTTTTACAATGGGATGATAATCGGCTCAAATAGAGGAGGGGATATCCTACGAGGTTTCCTAGTCTAATTATAACTCGACTTTTACTTGGACATTCCATATTAGTCGGTTACTTGACTTGCACTCCAAGTAAAATCCGACTTTACATATTTAATTTTAGTCTAACACGAATTAACATTTAACCTACATGATTAAATAAACTAATATATTTTACATCTAGATATACTTTTATATGTGTAGATAAGTATAATTATCAGTGATCAAAGGCCAGAAACCTTACGAAATATATGTGTAGATTCTGATTGATTTTGTGTTATTTCGGAAGAATGGATGATTGAAACATATACAGATAGTGTAAACCGTCTCTAGAAGCTTCATTGCTTATCAATAGTTCCTTAGCCATACAAATTGTGACAAGTGGCACAACTCATAATCATACGCGTGGACGTTCGTGTGGCAATGTTTGATTGGTGTTATGTTGCAAGTTACACGGCGAGTTATGATTCGTCTATATCCCACCTTGTATCAGTACTCGCATTTTGTGGTATTGCCTTTAAAATATATTATTTTATATGTCATAGTTTAAATTAAACGATTGAAATTCAACACAAATACACTAAAATTACGCAGCTGTTTAACATTACATTTGAGGTTCTACAACGCGGGTCCAAAATGTTCTAGTATGCTATTAATGAGAAAGTATTAATGTAACACCCCACCGTTGGCGGAAACATGAGGTGTCATGAAAAGTACAACACGACATGGAATTACATAGATACTACTAAATGAAATAGAATATAATAGATATATTCCCAAAACATGAGTTCAAAGTCATAACAATGCTAGGATAGCTTATACAAACAAGTCCATAAAAGAAATAATCCAAGGCATGTAGCCTTAAAGTCTGACAATAAATAAAGGAGCTCTAATCTCCGAAGTCCAAGCCTAGCATAGAAGTCTTTATCCCTGATTAGCCTGAGTACCTGAAAAGTATACTAAAACGTGTCAACACAAAGGTTGGTGAGTTCGTAGGTTTAGTCAAAAAGCCTAGTCATAGATAAAAGTCATTTGTCGATTCTTTTAAGTCTAAACAAGCATTTGTTCAATATAAACGAGCAGAGTTACGCCATATTATGTCCAAAGTCTCAAGTCTCAAACTCAAAGTCTCAATGTCTCAAAGTCTCAAGACTCAAAGTCTCAAAGTCCAGCCTTACAGTACCCGCCTTATTCCAAGTCACCAATACACACAATAAGCACGTCCAATAAACACGTCATAAAACACAACAAATAAACACACAATCACACACATTCAAGCACGCCAAATGGCACATGTAACTCTATACGCACATGCTCAATATTGAACATAAACAGAAATCGACAAAACTGTTTGAAAAATAAGTATACTTTCTACCCCAAAACTTGTAAAAAGAGGGGCTACGAAACTCACCTCAAAAGTGTTATGAAAGTATAACGAATGAGCACGCAAGCACAATCAAAGTCCACGACAATCAACACCTATCAATAATACATGACAAGTCACAATGATAGTCTTTTGTCTTAAGTCTTAGCCTATTAGAAATGCCTTTAAGTCCATATGTCTTTATTTAACTTTTAAAATGACGTTTATTAGAAAAATGACGAGACTCGAATAAACCGAACAGAAGTCTGGCTTTGACACCAATGTCCCTCCTTAAGTTCAAAATACATTATTTTATCAATACAACCTGATTTGGAATCATTTTATAGCCCAAAATAAGTTTTATTCAAATTTAATCAAAACAAGACGAAACCGGAGATTTTAACCGAAAAGCTTACGAGACTGAAACGAGTAGAGGCTGAGCTCAACCTAATGGTTAAACTCGAAAAACTACAGCCCAACTATGTTATTTTAAAACCTTTCAATCATACGTTATCCAATTGGACCACAACTACACCTTTTGAGAAAACTAGTCAAACCGATTAAGCGCGTATGGACACGAAAGGCCAAAGAAATCGATTATATGAGTTGGGAAGTGGTCGAACTCGACCATGACAGGTCTAGTTCGACCTGGACAGAGGTCAAAATGAGTTCTTCCCAAGACTTAAGGGTCTGAGAGTTAAAACAAGTAATTTCGGTTCAAACTAGGAACTTTACGAGTCGTTTAAGAAACAAAAACCTATGAGAGGTCGACCTAGACCAAAAGAGGTCGAGCTAGAACTGATTGAGGTCGAGCTAGACCTGCCTAGGTTGAGCTAGACCAGGTAGAGGTCGAGCTAGACCTGTTCGGGGTCGGATTTGGACGCGTTTTGAGCAAAAACGAACGATTTTAATGACGTCAGCAACAAGCCCACGAAGAACCTCTTCGGCCCGGCCCACTCAGATTCAAATATATATATATACGGGTTTTACTTTTAATTATTTCCCTTAATCGAAAATTAACCCTAAAATTACCACACAAACTTGCTTCTTCGCGCGCACTGTTCATCCGACCCAATTTTCTATCTTTTCATCTTTTTTTTGTGTTTTTCATCAAGATTTTTTGGTATAATCTTGTTATAGGATAGTTTATTGATGCTTTGACTAAAAATTTCATTGATTTTAAGTCATTATGCTGCCCAAATTTCGACTTGTTCTTTCGCATGAATAGTAACTTGGACGAATTGGACTTTTAGATCTATGATTTTTGATGATTTGGACTAAAATTGAACTTAAAATTGGATTAAGATATGACTTTTCAACTTAAATCTAACTAAAGATCAATTAAACAAGTACTGAATCAAGATTAATCGATGAAATTAGTCCACGAACACTGTTCACACGAAGCACTTCGTGCTTACGTCAGCACGAAGTCGGCTTCAAAATTCATTTCTGGGCTCGAATTATATCAAAACAAGTTCAAGTTTAATGTTAAAATGTATTTTTGATCCGTTTTGATGCTATTGTGAAGATGTTTTTGATGATTTTCTGAGTTTCGATGGTCAGCTCGTGCTGACGTCATCACGATGAGGTTTTCCCTCGTGTTGACGTCACCACGAAGCAGACTTGAAATTTTGAAAATTTGTTAACTTTTGTTATAGGCATAGGAATAGAAGAGTTTACAAACATGCTACTATAGCATCTCCAAGAATGTTATATCTACTTGATCTTTGCCAAAACACAAAACCATAAGGTCGCGTTTGGTTCGCAGAATGTTTTGCAAAGGAATGAAATTTGATGGAATGGAATTTGATGGAATGAAATTAAATTCAATCAATGTGTTTGGTTGGAAAAAATGTAAAAGGAATGTTTTGACATAATCACTAAAATGACATGTGTACCCTTCATTTATATAATAACATATATCCCTTTGTTTTGCAGAGAAGATAGAACAAATTTCCCTGTTAACGAGGGAACAAAATTTCCTTTCACAAACCTTCTCTCTTTTTTCATTTTTATCCCAACCTCCATTTATTTTTCCGGCCACAAAATCACCAACCACATCACTGTCATCCATTTATTTTTCCGGTCACAAAATCCCCAACTTCATCACCAGCCTCCATGGTTACATGCCTGTTCACCATCGGTCAACCAAAAAACAACCGGCTTAAAGACCGCCGCTAGCCGCACCAAACCACCGCCTCATTTTTCCGGCAACGAAAACGACAAACACCCCTTGTCCTCCATTAAATTCGGGTTACACTAACCGCCAACCCTGTTTCTTTCTGTTAGAATTTTGGTTATATATTTCGCATTTTAATTATATAATAACGAGAGTAAGTACCCGCGCATTGCGGCGGTAAGATGGTAGGGTGATAGGTCATAGGTTGTGATATGTCATAGAGTTTGATAGCCAAATGCCTTGGGGTATATCATCAAGCCCCCCAGTCTAATAGGAGAGACTGGCAAGAGGCTGTCGTACTTCAAGAAAATATCAACTGGCTTCAGATCCGAATAAGTTTTCCATGATTGATGTCTTTCATTTGGTGTGTTCCGTGTTTGTCCTTTAGCCATTAAAACATTTGGTTTTCCGGCTTTTTCCTCTCTAATAATTAGGGGAATTACCTCGATGTTATGGTTGGACTGCTGGAAACTTCTGTCAGCATGATGATCTACAGATGAGACTTTCATGTCCATCGGGGTTGTTGTTTGTCATCGTCGGCTTTCTCCGAAGGTATAGTGTGTCTTTAAACTCGTGATACTCTGAGGTTCCTTTTACCGTACTTCTTTCGGAGCTTCCTAGGTCACTTCAAAATCTATGTATCCCTTGTGTACTTTATATCCGTTTCCAAACTTATTTCCCTTATAGTTGGTCTAAGCATGTTAACTTGCTGGGATGAAATATGATGCTTCTTTATGTCGCCCAAGTGTCTGTTTGTTCGCGTATGCCATGTCCGTAGGTGATGAAGAAGCTTCGTGTGTGAACTCAATATTTTCCTTAGTTGCGTCACTTTTTCCTGGGAAGTATCTGATGGTGGGTTGTTGATGCTGTGATGTAGTATATAGCTTCGGCTCTGCTGTTGGTGAAAAAGGTCTTTAATGTAGTGGATGGATAATCGGTTCTTGAGCTGCGTACTTATTTAGGATTTTTGCGAATATATATGGCTTGTGTGACGGTAGTAGGGTGGATGTTGAGGCAGGGTTTATCCGGGCTCTTGTTGCTGAAGGTAGTATTGCTCTTAATGGTCTTCTTCTAAATGCGTTCTCCTTCGCATAAAATGTGTTTAGGCAACATATCAATGTTGAATCGTCGTCTGAAATATGTTTGAAGTTCACTCTTCTGTTTATCTTTGTCGAACCATATCAATGCACAATAAAACTGCTTGTGCATATTTCTTCTTATTTTCGTCATGTGTAGACTGTGTAATCTGACCATCGTAGGTTCCAGAGTCTTCTTAGTGTTTGGAGGGCCTTGTCTTGTTGGCGTAGGATGTGAAGACAAACTAGGGCCCTTCAGATTCTTCAATGTGCTGATGTGTAAGGGCTGAACTGAAATCGTCTTTGTTTTTTGAAGTCTTTGATGCTTGTCATTCAGCTTTCAGGAAGGTTTTAGAAATATTCCTTCGATTAACATGCTCTATTCTCTCTGCAGCTGCTTCGTAATAAATGTCGTGCTAGAAAGTTTCAACATGGTCTTGTCTTTTTGTTCAAATGGCTCTCTATCTTTTGCTTTTCACACCTCGACAGCTTCGCATATTGCCATTACGAATTTTTCTTAGAAACTTTGTACAAAGTTTCTAAGAGCTGTCGATTTGGATCGGCTAAGATTTAAGAGGTGCTCATTCGTAATAATCGGTTACTTAAAATCGGATTCTGTTGTGGGTTATATGTCTCCCTTATCTGTATCTCTGGAGGTCCGTGTCTTGAGTTGTGTCTTCCTTGGTAGCTCCGATGAGTAACCTTCTTCTTGAATTTTTTATTGGGATTATCTATTGGCGTTTGCCTTTTAAAGATGCTGATCAGGCTATTTATTGGCTTTTGCCTTTGCAAGACTATTCCACAATGCTCAGATTTGCACAAGATTTGCCCTATTGACTTTTTGTCGCCAAGGCTTTATCTGTGATAATGTCTTATGACAGTCGCCTTATGACGTGGTTGTCTCATGGCAGTCGTCTTATGACGTGATTGTCTTATGGCAGTCGCCTTATGACGTTGTCTTTATTTGTTCTCTGGGCGTCCCCTTGAACATTTAAAATTTATTTGTATGTACTTATTAATAATATTTGTGTAACATCCCGAACGTTTTATGTTTGACTATTTGACTTTCCGTTAATTAACGTTAGGTCCGTTATGTTTATGTGCCCTATAAGGGATTATGTGATTAAATGCTTATGTGTTTAATATGAAATGAAGTAAAATGAATTAAATGAAAGTAATTTAAAGTAAAGTATGAAAGTTAAGTGCTTGTAGATCGTTAAGTCTCCCGGTAAGTTAATTAAGCTACGAAAGTAAAGTTTAGGAAGTCGAGGGGCCTATGGGCACTAAAGGAAACTTATGGTCAGGAGCTTAAGGTTTAGTAAGACTCCAATAGCTGCTAATTTTCGTGATTAAGCCCTAGGAACAGATCCCCTCCCTCTCAAAACAAGTTTCTTCCAAGAATCAATCGTTTTGTGTCGTTTCGATCAAGTTTGATTAAGATTTCGAATCCTCAAAGTCATCTACAGGTAATATGGCTAATCTTACTCTTAAATCTGATCATGTATGTCTTAGAAGTGATTTCGATCCAGGCCATAGGGTTTGGGTTGGGTTATTTGATCAAACGTTTACCGAATTCTTGTTATTCAGGTGTTGTAATGATTGATTTGTGATGTAAAGCATTAAAGGATTGATTGATGGATTAAAGGCTTGGAAAGTATTGGAAAAAGGGTTAATTTTATGTCCCCAGGGCGGATTTGGGGTTTGGGTTCGTATGGAATTCGTTTGATCAAAGAACAAAATTAAGGTTTCTGGTTGACACTCCAGGTGCGACGCACCAGGAGGGTGGTGCGACGCACCAGGAGGGTGGTGCGACGCACCACAGCCAGATTTGGAAAAATGGATTTCAGCCAAAAGCCCGATATGCGACGCACCAATGGGTAGGTGCGGCGCACCTGCATCTATTCAGAATTTTCTGATGAATTTGTGCGACGCACCACATGTCAAGTGCGACGCACCTGATGCCCAGGTTGCACAAAGTATTTTGTTTAGCTTATATTCGATCTTATACTCATTCTAGGTTATCGGGAGCACTTAGCAAGCACTATAAGATACTTTTAACTTGTTGGTAAGCTGTATCGAGGTAAGATAACATCTTTTGTCACCTGTTGGTACAACAAAATACGTTTTCATAAGTTAAACCTTCCAATCGAATATGTATGCACGTTTTATGTTCATGGGTGACTATGGGAGGTTGCAAAGGAGGTATTACTTACCATTTATGATGATTAACATACATATGCAGGTTGCAATGGTATGAGGTAAGTATATATGCATGAATTGATGGAATAATTATATATGTATGAAAATGTCGAAATGATATGATATATGTTTGCATGTGTGGCTTGATCACCTAGTCACTAGTCCTTGATTAGGATTGCCATGTTTACGTGCACGTTAAGGGCCCTAAAGTAAAAGATGATATGTGATTAGTATAGGTGAAAGCGTAGCCTAAACTAATTAAACGATTAAAGTCTCGAGCATTATATAAAGTCTTGTGTTAAGCTTAACCCGTGCTAGCTCTTCGGGCTGGTGCGTACGTGGTCACTTGAGTTGCTCCTTGTGGCATAGTTACGTTTGAGTATTCCGGGTGGAGTAACTAACCACCAATGTGTAAAGGCATAAACGGTTTATTCAGTTGGATTGACTTTGTCATTCCTTAACGACGCCGATGGACCACCTTATGGTTTACCCATCATGTCGGGTGTGAGGACTCCAAGTATGGTTTATGACCGCCTACACACAACCCCACATCCCTATGTAAGTGGCATAAGTCACTTAGCCTACATCTTGGCAAAGAAATAAAGAAAGAAAGATGAAGAAAGAAAGCATAGGCACACCTTAGGACATGATGAACCTAATGTGTATCTTATGATGTTATGAATGTGTGTGATATTAACATAAAATGCAGATTTTGTTAATATATGTAATTGGCAAACATTTTCAAATCTATGTTATCTTACTTAGCTAATTTTATTAGCTAACACTTGTCCTTTGAAAATGTTGTGCCTTCAGGATAATCAAGTTTGAGACGGGTGTTACAATTTGCGAAGGGTAGCGACCCGACTTCGCTTATGTTAGCAGAGTTCCGTAAGCATTTGGCACTGAGTTATCTGCTTGGTGCCCACGTAGGGTCTTATAATTGTGACAGAGATATGTACCTTTCAAGCAGCTTTGTGGTAGGAAGGTTTCGGCTCTGTCGTCTTTTGATGTGATCGTTGGTTGCGGTTGTTGTGGTTATCCGCTGATTGAATGCTCCTCCTTCGCCGTGTTTTGTAAATGTTGAGCCAATTACTTGATATAGTCTTCTGGGAGCTTCGGAGATTATAATATAGTCTTCGTTACGCGCAGAGCTATGACAGAATATCGGAGAGTAAGTGTGATGTGGTCGTCCGCCTTTGGTGTTACGACCGTCTTTGTGAACATATTGCCTTCGGTGTGTGCCTTTGAAGATGCCATTTTTCTTGCAGATATAATATGTTTCGGCTGGAGGTAGGAGATCAAGATAGATACTATGGTCTTCTGGATGTTGTAGTGTGCGTGCGAAGGATCGTATGTGCGTCATCGAATATCCATTCTTCTTATTATGTCGATAGTATCTTCCATTTGCTTCATAGTAGAAAATCACTTTCTCTCCTTTTTCCGTTATCTATAGCAAGCTTGGGTCGGTTGAATACATCAATTTCTCCAACGATCTTTTGTTTTAATCATCGCGATATGTTATTTGGCGATGCCATCGGGGACAAACTTCCTACCGATGGACTCTAGGGATTAGGGATCCCAATGCGAGTTTTAATAACTCCATACATGCGTTTGCAAGCATCTTTGTTGTGGGAGCTTTTCTTTGTCTTCATAATATCTAATGGGTAGTGGCCTCATTGTAATGATTTTTGTTGTGCTTCGCGGCAACTGTTGCTTTGTATCTTTGTGACCTTGACATTATGTAGGATGATAGGATCGAGCTAATGCCATGATTATCTCAAATTGGTGTGAATCCCAATATTGGTTTCACAAATTAATTCCTACCCAGCCATGTGCTCGTAAGGTCTATATATATATTTTTCGAACTCCTTATTCCAGCTTGCCACACGCTTAGCCAAAATATTTAGTCTGCCAACTTATTCTTGGTTGTCCTTCCACGTGCTCATCAAGTCTTGCATGATAATTTATATCAATGCTTGAATGAATTTTACTAGGACTTCCAAAACATATCCTCACATGCTCATTGTCACTTGTATGATTAACATGGCATGGAATTGGATTTTTGGCAAAACCATAACGCCTGTAGGATATAATCTTGACTTGGGTTTAGTTTTATTAGTTGGTCTTATAAATTTAGTAGTTAGTTTTATGCATGTGTCAAATAAAAGAAATTTGGTAGAAGAGTTGACCGAGATTTTTGGAAGAACGTTGGAGGATTGGGTCACTCTTTAGACTTTTTCTTTAGGTGCTAGTGGTAGTTTGTTCCTAGTTTTTTGTTTGCACGTTTTATCTTTGTTAGGCTATATAAAGCCATCAGCTTTATTCATTGAAATGTCACTTTCACTTTGTTTTTCCATATTTCCTTTTCTTCTCTCTGAATATTCATATATACATACATAACATATATACATATAGCAGTGTGTGAGTTTGTGACTTTGGGCCTGATTTCCAACATTGTGGTATCAGAGCTTTAGGTTTGTGAAATTGAAAGCAAGTAGCAAGGGAATCGATTGGTGAAAATCAGTCGATCTATAGCATGTTTTAGCAAGAAATAGCTGCAAATCAGCAAGTTTTTAGCAAGAAATAGCTGCAAATCAGCAAGGACAGCAGCAAGTTAGCAAGGACAGCAGCAAGAAATAGCAGCGAGATAGCAAGAGCAGCAGCAGACTAGCAAGAACAGCAGCAAGAACAACAACATTCAGCAAACAGCAAGGAAAGAAAGAAAGCAGCAGCATCGCAGCAAGAAGAAAGAAAGATAGCAGAGAAGGAATGACGTTGGTACAAGCAAAAGAAAGGCTCAAAAAAAAAAAAAAAAAAAAAAAAAAAAAAAAAAAAAAAAAAAAAAAAAAAAAAAAAAAAAAAAAAAAAAAAAAAAAAAAAAAAAAAAAAAAAAAAAAAAAAAAAAAAAAAAAAAAAAAAAAAAAAAAAAAAAAAAAAAAAAAAAAAAAAAAAAAAAAAAAAAAAAAAAAAAAAAAAAAAAAAAAAAAAAAAAAAAAAAAAAAAAAAAAAAAAAAAAAAAAAAAAAAAAAAAAAAAAAAAAAAAAAAAAAAAAAAAAAAAAAAAAAAAAAAAAAAAAAAAAAAAAAAAAAAAAAAAAAAAAAAAAAAAAAAAAAAAAAAAAAAAAAAAAAAAAAAAAAAAAAAAAAAAAAAAAAAAAAAAAAAAAAAAAAAAAAAAAAAAAAAAAAAAAAAAAAAAAAAAAAAAAAAAAAAAAAAAAAAAAAAAAAAAAAAAAAAAAAAAAAAAAAAAAAAAAAAAAAAAAAAAAAAAAAAAAAAAAAAAAAAAAAAAAAAAAAAAAAAAAAAAAAAAAAAAAAAAAAAAAAAAAAAAAAAAAAAAAAAAAAAAAAAAAAAAAAAAAAAAAAAAAAAAAAAAAAAAAAAAAAAAAAAAAAAAAAAAAAAAAAAAAAAAAAAAAAAAAAAAAAAAAAAAAAAAAAAAAAAAAAAAAAAAAAAAAAAAAAAAAAAAAAAAAAAAAAAAAAAAAAAAAAAAAAAAAAAAAAAAAAAAAAAAAAAAAAAAAAAAAAAAAAAAAAAAAAAAAAAAAAAAAAAAAAAAAAAAAAAAAGAAAAAAGCAAAAGAAAGAAAGATAGCAGAGAAGGAATGGCGTTGGTACAAGCAAAAGAAGGAGGCTCAATGTCTTTCCAAGTTCCAACTTTGACTGCAACAAACTATCCGGTATGGGCTATCAAAATCAAGTCCATCTTGGATGCACATGGCCTGTTGGATACGGTTGAACCAAGAATTCTTGCTGCAGAACCAGATCCAATGAAGGCAAAACAAGCTCTAGCTTTCTTGTTTCAAGCAATACCGGAAGAGATGGTGTTGCAAATGTCGAATCACACGGACCCAAAGAAAGTGTGGGATAGCTTGAAAACACGATTTTTGGGTGTAGAACGGGTGAGAAAGGCTCGCGTTGCAACGATAACAAAAGAGCTTGAAAGTTTGAAAATGAAGGAGGGAGAACTTGTTGATGATTGTGATGCTAAGTTAAGTGGGTTGGTTTCAAAGTTGAGAAGTCTTGGACATGAAGTTGAGGAAGAAGAAATGGTGAGAAGGCTTCTTGATGCAATGCCAAAGTCATTTCTTCAAATTGTGGCCTCCATGGATCAATGTGTCGAGTTGGAATCGATGGTCTATGATGAAGCGGTTGGAAGGCTTAAGGCGTATGAAGAAAAAAATAAGAGCCATGAGAAAGAAGGGGAACAAGGACAACTTTTGTTGACAAGTCAACAAAGGTATGGTGAAACTAGCGGTGGACGAGGTAGAGGTCGTGGAAGGAACAATGAAAGAGGTGGTCGAGGACGAGGAAGAGGTCGAGGTGACAAAAGTGGTTTTAGGTGCTATGAGTGTGGGGTGTTTGGACACTTTGCAAATGAGTGTACAAAATGGAAAGACAAAGACAATGAAGCAAATCTGATTGAAGAAGAAGAACCTACACTTTTATGAAGTGGGTCAAGATTAAGGGGGTTAATGTAGGATATAATCTTGACTTGGGTTTAGTTTTATTAGTTGGTCTTATAAATTTAGTATTTAGTTTTATGCATGTGTCAAATAAAAGAAATTTGGTAGAAGAGTTGACCGAGATTTTTGGAAGAACGTTGGAGGATTGGGTCACTCTTTAGACTTTTTCTTTAGGTGCTAGTGGTAGTTTGTTCCTAGTTTTTTGTTTGCACGTTTTATCTTTGTTAGACTATATAAAGCCATCAGCTTTATTCATTGAAATGTCACTTTCACTTTGTTTTTCCATATTTCCTTTTCTTCTCTCTGAATATTCATATATACATACATAACATATATACATATAGCAGTGTGTGAGTTTGTGACTTTGGGCCTGATTTCCAACAACGCCAAGGGAAACATTTGTATCATTCAGAACGAGAGGTGTCGGATCTAGTTGACTTGTATGTGTGACCCGTATCAATTTCGCTATTTCGTTCTGTATTGAAAGCTCGGTTGCAACAACGGTTCTTGTCATATACCATGCCTCGGGGAGTCGGGGCAAATTATCTAGTTGGTTGTGGTGATGTTTTTGGCACATAACATTTCTTCTTTCCGCCATCCTTTTATTCATTCGTTGTCTCTCTCTTTTTTTTTTTTTTTTTTCAAACGTACTAGGCCCGATGGTGGCACCATCATGTATATATGATCTTTTCATGTTGAACTCTTTTGCTGTCACTGTCGTAATCTTTTGTTGGGAGACGATCTTGTCACCAAAATTACATGCATGCATTCGTTCTTTTTGTGTAATGATGATATAATTATCAATTAGCTTATCATTAATTATGGCAGCCGCATATATTTGGTGATAATTAAGGCTTGCTATCCAACTAGTATAGTTGTACCTTTCGTGATGCTTACAGAAGGCGACAATGCATTCGGCTCGATCGTCATTTAAGGTGGCTTCTTCGTCAATTCTTTGTCGATGTTGTATCCAAAGCGGTTGACACATTACGTGTTGATTTTTCTAGCGAATCAGTGGTGCCAGAGAGTGAGTTGGTTTTTCATTGAGATATTTTTGATACGAGGAATTCGTCAGTTGCGATCCATTGTCCTTCATAGGTGGCTTATTATGTTATTGAAATAGGCCATTTTCGATCTTGACTTGTAAGTGAAAGATATTTTCTTCCGAAATCTTCTTTGGAAACCTTCTTAAAGATCGGTTCCTTACTGTTATCATGTTCAGCGACGTTGTTGTTGTTAGGATTTATGAATATAAACATATAATAATTCACGAGTACGCAGCGGATAAGAACGTATATGCAATCATATTAATTAACAAAGAAGAATTGAATGTGTACATTTTAGCGTAAACTTCCAATAAAGTATTAATAATAAGATTATTATTAATTAGGGTTTAAAGTAAAACCCCTCTACGATCGCACACTCGACACCTCTATAATGTATGCTAGTACCGATCACGAACTCACAAACCCGTTGTGTAAATCTCCTAAGTGTCGAACCCCTTTAAACCGAAAACCCTTAGGGTTTTTCCCTTTGGCCGATCGAACAAGAGAAGGAGAGAAAGAAGAGAAAACAAATCTAATTGTTTTGTGTAATTGTGTGTAAAACCTTTAGCCCAGCCCTCTATTTATAGGCTTAATTAGGAGGGTTTTAAACTTGATGGACAAGTAATCCCAAGGCCTAGAAGCCTTAGGATTTTCGGCCCCCTTAGGTGGAATTAGGAAACAACACAAATTCCTAATTTCACTTTTACACCTCCTCTTTTAATTAATAAACACTATTACACTTTTAATTTAGTTTATTAATCATTTCATGATCATATTAATTAATATATTACTTTAATACATTAATTAATTATATAGAGTTTACGTGTCATTTTGTGTGACCTCGTAGGCTTAAATGATTTCCGGACATGCGTTTATTTAACGTGATCACATACCAACAGCTCCCACTTGAGCATGTTATATAAAGGCAATAACATTGGTTAGCGTCTAGCAACACGCCAATGCTCCCGGAAATATTTAAGTATAGTTTCTTAAAGTATCATTTGAAATGATTTAGTCTTTATTATCCCTTTGTTTCAGATACCTTGTTAATTATGAATATGGATCAATGTCATTTCATAATTTAACGATTATGTTTCCCATTTCTACGACTAATAGACAACTTCTGGAGTTCATTTGGGTATGCGCATACAAACATCTTAATTAATCAATGAGGGCGCCAAATGGTATCATTCTTCAGTTGCAAATTGAAGGAACAAATCATATATTGACTACACGTGTTAGTCATGTCGTTTCACTACATTTCTGAAAATAGCCCTTTATTACTACCTTGTTCAGGATAGTTAGAACTATATCAAGAAAATGCAATCCACACATGCATAACCTGCTTGTATCTCAAGTCTAAGGATAAATAAAGTAACCATTTCACGAATTTCACTTAGTGACGTCGATCCATAAAGTGATGATTCGTTAAGTGGGGTAGTCCGATATGCATCTCTATGGATATCATGTGAGTTTGGTAAGACCATTTTCAAATATTCCCAAAAATATTACCAATCACTCAGATTTGTCTTAGTTTAACTATATTCCCACATAGTTAATCGACAATGGACGTTTAGAATATTTAAAAATATTCATGGATTTAAACATGCAAATATAGGACACAATCATTATGAAATGAAAACACTCATACCAAGTATATAAATTCATTTATTGAAATAATAATTGTTTAACATCCCATTATCCAAATACCAATCACAGATTTACATGATATAACTAGCTAATTTAAGTCCTATGCCCTCGGCATGCTTATTGAGCTTTCCTTTTGACAAAGCCTTTGTAAAAGGATCTGCTAAGTTACAATCTGTGTGAACTTAGAGTAATTTGATTTCACGTGATTCGATTTGCTCACGAACATAGTGATATCTTCTCTAGTAATGTCTGTCACCTTTCTGAACTCCAGGTTCGTTGGCAATGACAATAGCTCTCGTATTATCACAGTACAGATCCATAGGTGTGTTATTTGAGGGCATCACGTCAAACCCAGAAATAAACTTTCTGATCCAGACAGCTTCCATGGCGGCATCCGCGGCAGCTATATACTCAGACTCTGTAGCAGACATAGCAACTGTAGATTGTTTCCTGCTCTTCCAATCCATCGCGCCTCCATTTAGAACGAAGATGTATCCCGACTGAGATTTTGTATCATCTTTATCAGTCTGAAATCCAACATCACAGTATCCAGTCACTTTGAGTTCTGCATCGGGATTTCCTCCATACACCAAAAATAATTCTTTAGTAGCACGCATGTACTTAAGAATATTATTCACAGCAGTCCAGTGATCCTTTTCCGGATTCTGTTGATATCAGCTAACGATATTTTGCGCAAACGCAATATCAGGTCTAGTGCATCTTACCGCATACATGATAGATCCCACAGCCGAAGCATAAGGAACTCTTTGCATACGCTCCACCTCTTCAGGTGTAGAAGCACCGTTCTTGCTAGATAAATTAAGTCCTTCTTGCATGGGTACGAAACCACGCTTAGAATTCTCCATCTTGAATCGCTTCAAGATCTTATCAATATAAGCACTTTGACTTAATCCAATCAACCGTTTACTTCTATCTCTATAGATCTTGATTCCAAGAATGAATGCTGCTTCACCCAAGTCTTTCATAGCAAAACACTTTCCAAGATGGGATTTTACATCTTGCAACATTGGAATGTGATTTCTATTATCAATATGTCATCTACATACAAGACAAGGAAAGTAACATTACTCCCACTAGCTTTGCGATATACACATGGCTCATCAGGATTTTGAGCAAAACCAAACCTTTTGATCTCCTCATCAAACCTTTTATTCCAACTTCTCGATGCTTGCTTCAATCCATAAATGGACATTTGAAGTTTGCACACTTTGTCGGGATGTTTTGGATCTACAAAACCTTCTGGCTGAACCATATAAACTTCCTCGTCTAGAAAACTATTCAAGAAAGCGGTTTTGACATCCATTTGCCATATCTCATAGTCATAGTATGCTGCTATGGCCAAGATGATCCTAATAGCTTTTATGTCCGCTACGGGAGAAAAGGTCTCCAAATAGTCAACTCCGTAAAGTTGAGTATAACCTTTCGCCACAAAACGAGCTTTATAGGTGTGTACATTTCCATCCATTTCGGTCTTCTTCTTGAAGATCTATTTACACCCAACGGTTCTACTATTAGGTGGGAGATCAACCAAGCTCTAAACTTGATTATCTTTCATGGATTTCATTTCCACATTCGCAGCTTCAAGCCATTTGTCAGATTTTGGATCTGATAATGCAGCTTTGAAATTATGAGGTTCATTAAAGTCTCCTAATACGTGTTCTTCAGATTCAACCATAAGTTTTAATCTTTCACGAGCATGGATTGTCCTTGAGGACCTACGAATTGGAATCGCATTATCTTCAACTTGAGTTTCATGAGATGCATCTCTTTGAACATTTTCCCCCCCAAGTTGATGATTGCTAGTATTTTCAGAAGTTGACACATCTTCTTCTTGAGTCTCATCAAGCTCAACAATCCTCCCATTGTCTTCTTGAGATATGAGTTTCCTTTCAAGGAACTCAGCATATCGAGCTACTTTAACAGTGTTGTCGGTAGGAAAGTAGAAGTAGTAACCCATCGTTTCCTTTGGGTATCCTACAAAGATGCACTTAACAGGTCTAGATTCAAGTTTGTTAGGCGTATCTCGTTTCACAAATGCCTCACAACCCCAGACCTTTAAGTAAGACAAATTGAGAATACTCCCATGCCACAATTCATGCGGTGTCTTGTAAACCTTCTTGGTTGGAACCATATTGAGAATGCGTACCGCAGTGTAACATCCCAATCCTTTTATTTAACGGTTGACTAGGGTCGTTAAGTCAACATAACGTGTCGTTAAGTCGTTGATAGATTTTATGCTTATATGTAGTTAATGTGTTCTGCGTGTGGGACTTGAATGTCTTATTGATTGATGTAGTAATGTGGTTAAGATGTAGTTAAATGCCTTTTGAGGTGTTCAAAGTTTTTAATGAGTTGTATATAGTCCATAGAGGTGTTTTGGGCAAGAAATATGACTTTATGAAGCTTAGGGACCAGTTTTGACATGGTGAGAAAGTCAAAAACGGGTTTAGGGTCTTGGAGGGAGCCATTAGTTCATCATTTGCAGAAATATTACTTTTCTCTCAAGCCCTAGCCACCCATTTGATCCCCTATCAAAATTCTAAGCCAAAAATCCTTCAAACGTGTGATTTAGGAGTGATTGATCGAGTATTTTGCATCCCCATTGTGATTTTCAGGTAATAGAGGTATATTGATTTTGATTTTATATCTTTTTGATCATATGAGTCATTAGAAATCAGATCTAGACCATTGGAGGGTCAATTGATGTAGAAATAATGTTTGTTTTAATAATGCAAATCATGAGTGGTTTAATAAAGGAGTTATTTGCATTATAATGGTTTGAAAATGAAGGATTTTGATGTATGAAAGTCATGTATTTGATTTGGAGTCGTTTGGATCTGGTTTGGGGTGTAATCGATCGAAGTTGTGCAGAATCGGGGCTGGTTGCGGCGCAACTGGTTTCCAGAAAGTTAAGTTGCGGCGCAACATGTAGGTTGCGGCGCAACTGAGGGCTGGTGTTGCGGCGCAACATGTAGGTTGCGGCGCAACTGTAATACAGAAAGATAAGTTGCGGCGCAACGTGGTATCTTGCGGCGCAACAGGGTCAGTTTTGAAATGAGTTTAACTTTTGAACCTCCAATGCGTAGTCGTTGTCGTGGGTCTTGTTTGTAGGTGTTGAGGTCTGAGATATGACTTTAATAACGTGAGTATTAGCATGTCTAATGGTCGTTTACTATATATAGGTAGACGAGACTATTTGCTTTGCACGGTAACGTAGTTGCCTATTGTCGTGCGCTTCTTTGAGGTAAGATACACTACTTTTGACACGCCGAGGGTTCAACAAACGATGGTTTCATAATTTTAACTTCCCAATTGGTAACTTATGTTGTTTATGGGGATATGGGTTACACGGGAGGTAATATGGGTTATGTAGTTGACCTTTGAGACCTGAAATGTAGTCCCTCATGATATGTATTGTAGTGCATGTTATGATATGACGTAGGATGTAGTGCTATGTATGTAGTATAATGTAGTGATATGATATGCAGTAACTTGTGATGTTATGAGATGCAGTATATGTTGTTATTGATTGATGTTGTGCATGTTTGTATGGTTTGCTCATCTAGTTCACTAGACTTGCTAAGTTGCCATGACACGTGCACGTTTAAGGGCCCAAACGTAAAAGCAGTTAACGTAGTAAATGTTTAGGTAATGTAATCACCTAAACTAAATGATGTAGTTTCGAGCTCGTAAAACTTTGATGCAGGAAAGTGTTAAGCTTAACCCGTACTTGCCCTAGCCCGGCTAAGTGCGTTGGCGTAGGTTGCTTGGGTGGCTTCTTGCAACATGGTCATTGAGATGCAGTTGAGTAATACGAGGGGTCTGACCCGCCCTCATTTGTCTTGTACATACGGATTACTCGGGGATTGGCTTGCCATTTCTTAACGACGTTTGATGTTCAACTGAATGGTTGTCATATGTTGCACATTGACACAGTTAAAATGTAGTAAAGCAGTTAAAACGTAGAAAAGCAGTTAAATATTGAAAGCAGTTATGTGGTTATATGTGTGTAATGAAGTAAAGCAGATAGGCACATTTAGGGTGGTTCATCATAATATGTTATGTTGATGACGTGGTATGTTTGATGTGTGTTGTGCCTTAATGAAGTATGCAAATCCATAATGTTTGAAATGGACAATTGTTTTATAACTTGAGTGTTATCTTACTTAGCTAATTCGTTAGCTAACACTTGTCTTTTGAAATGTGTTGCTCCCTCAGGCTTGCGTAGCTGAGGTTGTTGATGAAGATGAGTGAGGAATGGGTAGGATGCTTGATGAAGTCCTTAGCTACCCATAGATGCTGAACTTTTATAGACATTTGTTTATGTTTGTATTTAATGGAGTTGGATTATTATGTAGTCGGTTGTTTTGTGTTGGGCAGCCGACGGGTTTCTATTAAACTTGTTTTGATGATGCGATTAGTAACACCGTTGAATAAGTAAACCAAACAGATTTTTATTGGTTTTGGAAGCCCGTATTTTTAAACGAAGGGTGTTACAAGTTGGTATCAGAGAAATGGTTTAAGTGAACCAAAGTTCGACCATGACCGTAGGATTTTGGACTTAAACCGATGAAGGATAAGTTAGGATTATGTAGGTGTTCCTAGCTTTGAGATGAAGTACACTAGGACGGGTTGGGGAGTGTGTGAGAGTATAAGTTAAGACATGAATGCTTATGTTTGATGCAGAAATTTAGATGAAGTATGGTCTTAATCTTTGAAATCTCGCTTTAACTCTTGCTAACCGTCATCATTGCCTTGTAGAAATATGGCAAATACGCGTGCTAACAGTCAACGAGATGGAACTAATGCTAGTGGTGCTCCGCCTAATGGGAATGGGGCTGGGAATGGTGTTAACCAAAGGCCTCCGCGAAGGCCACTTCCGGGTAGACCATTATGCTGTGGAGTATATGGAGGAGTAAGCTGTTGAATAATTCCACAAGCTTTTAGATAATCCTTAAACTCTTGGCTTAAGTATTCTCCACCTTGATCCGAATGAAGAATCTTGATGGTTTTACCGAGTTGATTCTCTACTTCATTTTTAAACTCTTTGAATGTTTCAAAGACTTCATGTTTATGTTTAAGCAAGTAAACATAACCATAACGACTGAAATCATCCGTAAAAGTGATGAAGTAGCTAGCATCTTTCCTTGACACATGTCTAAATGGGCCACATACATCGGTATGTATTAGTCCAAGTAGTTCTTTAGCCTTTTCCGGTTTATGCAGAAAAGGTTTTCTTGTCATCTTGCCGGAAACACAAGACATGCATTTGTCAAATGATTCATCATTTGATTGTAAGATCTCTTCACGTTGAAGCCTTTCAATGCGTTTCTTGCCAACATGAGCAAGACGACAATGCCAAAGATAAGTCGAGTCCAAATTGGGCTTGACTCATTTGCTAACACTATACATTGAATTATCATTTGAATCACAACCATGCATATCAATTTCATAAATACCATCACAAGCAATAACATTAAAATAATGAACATTATTTCGAGAAACTGAAATACCATAATCATTAAAAACATTAATGAATCCGTTGTTTTTCAACAAAGAAACTGAAATTACACCTCTAGTAATAGATGGTGCATAATGACAATTGTCTAAAATAATAACTAAACCAGTAGGTAAAACTAAATGATAGTCGCTTATTTCTTCTACAGCTGCCGGTAGACCATTGCCCACAAACAGTTGTAAAGATCCTGGTTTCAGTTTCTTTCTCCTTCTAAGCCCCTGTAAACAATTACAGATATGAGTTCCACACCCGGTGTCATAAACCCACGAATTACGCTTAGAAAAGGAATATAATTCAATTGTGAAGATACCTGAAGTACTGGCCGAACCAGCTTGCTTCTTCTTCGCAGATATTTAGGACAATTCCTCTTCCAGTGTCCCACTTCATTACAGTGATAACAAGCCTGGTCTTTAGCCGGATGTTCCTTTTTCGCCGGAGGAGTCTTTTTAGGTTTCGAGACTGAAGCACTTTGCTTTCCCTTACCATCATTCTTGCCCTTAGCTCTCGGTTGTTTCCCTTTCTGGAGCTTTCCCCCCTTGATCGTGAGAACTTGGGGTGTAGCAGATTTCTTTGGAAGCTTCTTTTCATACTCAATCAGCATGGCATGAAGTTCAGCTATGGTTTTACTCATGCTATGCATATTGTAATTGCGCACAAATTCCTCAAAGTCCTTTGAAAGAGACTTGAGAATCATGCCAATAGCAATAGGCGGATGATAACCATAGTTTAGCCTTTCCAATTGCTCAAGGTACCTCTTCATAGTGAGTACATGAGGACTAACCGGTGTTCCTTGCTCGTGTTTCAAGTCATGAAGTGTTTCAACTAGTTCAAACAATTTCACTCCAGCTTGCTTTTCGTACAAAGACTTGAGCTCTTTGATCATATCACATGGAAAATAATTTTCGAATTGCTTTTGAAGCTCGGGAACCATACTCCCTAGCATCAAACAAGCAACCTCATTATGTCTATCGTACTGAGCATTATATGCAGCCAACTCTGCAGTCGTAGCATTGGCTCCCGGAACAACGGGTGTCTGCTCTTCAAGAACTTCATATTTCTTCTCAGCTCTTAGAACGATTCTTAGTTGACGAAACCAGTCATTGAAGTTTGGTCCAGAAAGTTTTTCTCTTTCTAGCATCGACCTGAAAGCCGATTGGTGTATGTTTTGAGAAGGATTTGTTGTTGCCATCTACAAAACAGACAAAAGTTCAATTATCGGTATTTTCGATAATAATCCTTAAGAAATATAATTTACCCATGTTAAATTCATTTAACAATTAATTTCATTAAGGCTAGGATCCAATTGACATATAATCATTTCATCAGTTGATCTGCTAGAAATGACGTATTCAAAAGGTAAGTGACGATCAATAATTGCATTACAAGTGCAATTCCTAGATTTATGGGACTTACAACAACACTTATTAGGGGTAGTAAGTGTTTTGTAAACATGTTTTATCCCATCTTATGCCACGGGTCAAGGATCTCACCTCTTAACTCGCTTTAAGTCGCCCAATTAAGAACATGTAAATAGTCTACCACCGGTCTCACGATGGAGTAGTAATTTACCTTGTAAGATACAATTCACCTACGGTCTCACGTATAGCAAAAAGCACTTGCAAGTGTTCTTAGCAAAGTGGGTGGCAAAGACTTAACTTTGAATGGGTAATGCATTTGATGTGAATCAAAAGTTTATGTATGAAGACTCATGCAAATCTTCATAACATAATGTTTAATAAAATCATTTTTATAGTCTTAGCAACACAAGAGAGCTCGGTAGCTCCATTCGAACGCACAAAGAAGCGCAAGAGCAAAGGTTTGCGATAGACGCAATTAAAAACCCGCTCTTTTAGGAGGCTAACGCACTCTGACTTATACCTCTCTTAGAGTTTGTTTAATAAAATCATTTTTATAGTCTTAGCAACACAAAAGAGCTCGGTAGCTCCATTCGAACGCACAAAGAAGCGCAAGAGCAAAGGTTTGCGATAGACGCAATTAAAAACCCGCTCTTTTAGGAGGCTAATGCACTCCGACTTATACCTCTCTTAGAGTTTGTTCAAATGGGTGAGCCGGTGTATCTCAAGGTTATAAGACTCCAATTTTATTAAAAAATCTTATTTCGATAATTCTTAGTCAAGTTTATTCTTTTCTCTAAAACAATTTTGCATCACCATTTATACCACAATAAATATGCAAAATAATAAACTTACTAACTATTAACTAATTAATCAAGCAACGAGTTAAGGTGGCCACCTAAACATGGTCACTATGGTTCATGCATATGTCTAAGTCGGCTCCCTCTTCAAAGAAGAGGACCACATACATCAAGTTACCTTGATTGCGTAAGCCTTTAAACAACTAATTAGCAAGTAATTCACATAAACATGCTGACTGGAAAATTCCAGTAGCTTCACAACCTGTTTAGACCTGTTTTGATCTTTGTAACTAATAGATCACATATGTGGCTCTGATACCACTGTTAGGATTTATGAACATAAACATATAACAATTCACGAGTACGCAGCGGATAAGAACGTATATGCAATCATATTAATTAACAAAGAAGGAATCGAATGTGTACCTTTTAGCGTAAGCTTCCAATAAAGTATTAATAATAAGATTATTATTAATTAGGGTTTAAAGTAAAACCCCTCTACGATCGCACACTCGACACCTCTATAATGTATGCTAGTACCGATCACGAACTCACAAACCCGTTGTGTAAATCTCTAAGTGTCAAACCCCTTTAAACCGAAAACCCTTTGGGTTTTTCCCTTTGGCCGATCGAACAAGAGAAGGAGAGAGAGAATAGAAAACAAATCTAATTGTCTTGTGTAATTGTGTGTAAAACCCTTAAGCCTAGCCCTCTATTTATAGGCTTAATTAGGAGGGTTTTAAACTTGATGGACAAGTAATCCCAAGGCCTAGAAGCCTTAGGATTTTTGGCCCCCTTAGGTGGAATTAGGAAACAACACAAATTCCTAATTTCACTTTTACACCTCCTCTTTTAATTAATAAACACTATTACACTTTTAATTTAGTTTATTAATCATTTCATGATCATATTAATCAATATATTACTTTAATATATTAATTAATTATATAGAGTTTACGTGTCATTTTGTGTGACCCCGTAGGCTTAAATGATTTCCGGACATGCGTTTATTTAACGTGATCACATACCAACAGCTCCCATCATCGCTCGTTTGACCGTTGATCGATGATGGCTCAACAGCGGTAATGCCCTGTTTGTAGTTTTCATCATGCTTGAATCTTCTCTCTCTCTCTCTTTTTCTTTTGCTTTGCCATTGGATCTATCAAAGCTAGGCTACCCAAGTAACTCATATCTTTTGTGATCTTCATCGGGTATGGCGGTGGGTTTTTATCGGTGTCGCATGGACTCTTTCTTGTAAAGACCTGGTCGATAGAAGTCCAATGGTTTCAGAGTGTATACGCCACCATGCGGTGATGAAGGAGCAAGTGCGGTCCTTGGGTTGACGGTGAAATCAACATCTTTTACCTCAAAATCTTTGCTGACTTTGCTTTGGAGCTCGGGACCTGATGGGTTCCCTTAGTCGCCTTCATCGCCACTTCTTGCTTGCTGGTCATCGATGGTGGAGTGGCGAGTAGCCAGAAGTGTGTTGTGAGGTTTTGGTCTTCTTTCGATCTCTTGAAATCTTCTTTCTGGGTAGCGAATTAATTGACAGAGGTTACTTCTCATGGTGGTCAGCAGCAGGTCCAATAATTATATGGGCATGTTTTATATATATATATATATATATATATAATATATATATATATATATATATATATATATATTGTCGGTATATTTTCATCGCGAACGCCTCTTGGGTCTTTTTTGATGTTTCGAAGCTTGCTCGGGTACCGTCTTGGCCACGCCATGTTATGTCCCTCGTGATGTGTTGCTGGACCGGTGGTGGCTGCTGATCTTCTAGCGTTTGTATTATCTCCAGATGGTGGTTCTACGACGACAACGCCTTTGTTGGCGTCTTTGCGGATTCTATCTAAATTTATCTGCTTGTTGACGTCTTAATTGAACTTTTTTCGACCTCTCCATGATCTGATCCGACCTACATGGTGGCCAGATAGTGGTTCTGACCATCTTTGCGGCTGTTTTAAAGCTTCAGAGGTGGATGATCCCTTCATATTATTTTGCGTGATAACTGCTTTGGACGAGTTCTTTGAAGTTATTATTTTTTTTTTTTCCCGAATCTTTCATTGTTTTTTTTTTCTTTTGATTGCGTCATAGCTTGTGCCTTTATGAAGGCTTTAAAACAAATAATAAACAACAAGGATTTTGATTTGCTGGCTGTACAAAGAGTCGGCTGAATGTGTAAGTAGAGAATTTGATGCGGTTTCGATTATCAATCGTGTTTGGGGTGGAGATTGTAGATCTCAGTACACATCTTGAGGATGAGTTTATGAATCCTATTATTTTTTCTCTTTTTTTTTTTATAAAATAGGATCAGATTCTTCACTTTGGTTGGAGGGTTGGTCGAAACTTTATGTTTGCGCCAAGAAAAAGGAAAAGCAAATTTTTTTTTTTGTTGCATTCTACTGGATTTGTGGTACGTTTTGTTTTTTGGTACAAAATTTAATGGGAGGAGGTGGATCTGGTGGTTTAAGGATACAGACGGTGGTTTTAACCAAGTGGCAGGAACGAGACATATAGTATTTTGTTCCACGGATGACGTCAATTTGTTTGATCCAAGGATCGCATGGACCTTCGATCGGGAACAAGGAGGGGGTTTTGACCGATTTATTGGCGATTCCCTACCGGTGTAAAGCTTTGAGAAGCTTAACGCCATTGGATCGGAGGTGTTTGTGTTGGCGGTGGAGACTCCTCCGTAGAGAAGCCGGCCACCTTAGGTATTATGAGGGTGAAGAGAACATGTCTCAATTATTGGGGAGGACCTCTATTTATAAGAGGAGTTTATCTTGGGGGATAAGCTAGGGTTTTAGGGTTTTTAGGGGGATACCCTAGTTATTAGGAAGAGATTTGGGTAAATCCCTTTTCTTTAGGAGGAAGAAATAAGAGATTTTCTCCGTATTTGGTGGAGCTCCGTTCTGATTGAGTGCTCCGTTCTGATGGGCGAGCTCTGTAATAAGATCTGGGACATTCTGAGGTGAGCTCCGTTTTGACGGAGGTGAGCTTCGTTCTAACGGAGGTGAGCTCCGTTCTGACGGGGGTGAGCTCCGTATTTCTGGCAGAAAACATCCTTAAGAAGCCTCCGTAATAGCAGATTTACATACGGAGGTAGGTCTCCGTATAGGGTATATCATCAATTATAAATGAATTAAATACTTGGTATGATTGTTTTCATTTAAATATATAATTGTATCCTATATTTGCATGTTTAAATCCATGAATATTTAATATTCTAAATGTCCATTGTCGATTAACTATATGGGAATATGGTTAAACTAAGACAAATCTGAGTGATTGGTAATATTTTTGGGAATAATTGAAGATGGTCCTACCAAACTCACATGATATCCATATAGATGCATATCGGACTACCCCATTTAACGAATCATCACATTATGGATCGGCGTCAATAAGTGAAATTCGTGAAATAGTTGTTTTATTTATCCTTATACTTGAGATACAAGCAGGTTATGCATGTATGGATTGCATTTTCTTGATATAGTTCCTCACTATCCTGAATAAGGTAGTAACAAATGGCTATTTTCAGAAATGTAGTGACATAACATGACTAACACGTGTAGTCAAAATAAGATTTGTTCCTTCAATTTGCAACTGAAGAATGATACCATTTGGCGCCCTCATTGATTAATTAAGATGTTTGTACGGCTGTACCCAAATGAACTCTAGATGTAGTCTCGATTAATTTGGTAATCTTAATTAGTTGTAGAAATGAGAAACAGAATCGTTAAATTATGGAATGACATTGATCCATATCCATAATTAACAAGGTATCTGAAACAAAGGGATAATAAACACTGAAACCATTTCAAAATACTTTAAGAAACTATACTTAAATATTTCCGGGACCATTGGCGTGTTGCTAGACGCTAACCAATGTTATTGCCTTTATATAACATGCTCAAGTGGGAGCTGTTGGAATATGATCACGTTAAATAAACGCATGTCCGGAAAATATTTAAGCCTACGGGGTCACACAAAATGACACGTATACTCTATGTAATTAATTAATATGTTAATGTAATATATTAATTAATATGTTCACGAAATGATTAATAAACGATCGTTAAAAGTTAAATATACGTTTATTAATTAAATGAATTGAAAAGAGAAGGACTTAAGTGTTAATTAGGAATTAGTCTTGGACCCTAATTAAACTTAATATAGGGCCGGTTTTTTAAGGCTTTGAAAAGCCTAGAACCAAACTTGTCCATCAAGTTTTAAACCCTAATAATTATCCCTATATATAGGGATTAAGGGTTAAGGGTTTTGTAAGACAATTAGAATTGTAAAAACCCTAACAAAAACCTTCTCTTCTCTCCCTCTTCTTGGTTCGGCCGAAAGCAACAAAACCCATAGGGTTTTCGGTTTCTAGGTTTCGACTTCAAGGGGTATTACACAAAGGGTTGTGAGTTCATGATCGGGTACTAACATACATTCATAGGGGTGTCAAGTGTGCGATCGTAGAGGGGTTTTACTTTAAACCCTAAATAATAATAATCATCATTATTATTTGGTTATTGGAAGCTAAGCTAAAAGGTACACTTTCAATTCCTTACTTTGTTAATTATTATATTGCATATACGTTTCTTTTCGCCGCGTACTCGTGATTGTCTATATGATAATATGCTTAAATCCTAACGATTATGAGGTCTAATCCTTCCATGGCCTCGGCTGCAGCAATCCCGGAGTCCAATGTGTTCACTAAATGCTCACTCACATGAAACTTTTATTTGTTTGTTTAAATCCATACCTGCCCGGTTTAACCTCCAAATAGACATTGTATGAGAACTGCAGAGGAAAAAAATGAAGTATCATGTTTTTCCATATTATATCCCAATCATATACACATTAATCCGCCCAATGATAATTATTTATTAAGATTAAGAACCAATTACAAAAAACTACGAGTACTTTCATTTATTATTTTGATTATTTAAGACGCTAGACATTGAGTTAATAGTATTCCGTCGCCAATCACACTCACAGACTTAATTGAAAAATAATATCATGCAAGATATGACACTCTCATACACTCGAATACTTATTATAAAATTGGGTGGAAGATGACAATACCTTCATGTTCTCTAACAACTGAAGCTTCAGGTTTACTGGGTTGATTCAGTTTACTGAGTTGATTTAGGTTTACTGAGTTGCTTCAGGATTACTGAGTTGGTTCAGGCTTACTGGGTTGCTTCAGGTTTAATGAGATACTTCAGGTTTACTGAGTTGCTTCAGGTACACTGAGTTGATCCAGATTTTCTAAGTGGCTCCAGGTTTAATGAGTTGCTTCAGGTTTACTGGGTTACTTCAGGTTTACTGAGTTGCTTCTGGTTTACTAAGTTTTTGAGTTGCTTCGGGTTTACTGCGTAGCTTCAGGTTTACCGGGTTGCTTCAGTTTTACCGGGTTGCTTCAGTTTTACCGGGTTGCTACAGGTTTACTGGGTTGCTACAGGTTTACTGGGTTGCTTCAGGCTTACTTAGGAGCTTCATGTTTATCGAAGAAATTCGGGTTTAGCTAGTGAGGAACTTAATGTCTACTGATTTGCTTCAGCTATACTGAGTAGCTTCAGGTTTACTGAGGAAATTCGGGTTAGTGAGGACTTCATGTATACTGAAATGCTTCAGATTTACCAAAAGAACTTCGTGTTTATTGAGGAGTTTCAGGTTTTACTAAGGAGCTTCATTTTTCCTAAACTTGAGGGTGTACTGAGGAACTTTAGGTTTACTGAGCACTGGATTTGTAAGTAACAACTTTTTTTAACACCCTCTGGAAAAAAAAATATATATATTTTTTGGAACGGAAAGTTTTAGATGTTAACACAAACTGTTAATAATATTTTTTTTATTTTAGCATATGTATCATTTGCTTGGATAATGATGCGGGAATGTCCAGATTCACTGCACTAGTGAACTGGAAAAGTCAACTGAACTGAAGAGGTGATCTGAACTGGGGGAAGTTTCTGAACTGAAGTCCATTTCTGAGCTGAAGACATCTGAACTGAAGAAGGGTTCTGAATTGATAATGCCATCTGAACAAGCCATGCTGATTCTGCCAGCAATAGCTCATTTCAGACAAGTCCTTACTAAATCAGTCCAGTCGCCAGTGGTAACACTTCTCCAGTGGCAAGAAGCTCCAGTGACCACCAGCAGTGATCCATCAGTTAAGTTCTCCACTGAAGTGCTCCAGTGACCAGTTCCAGTCTAGTCTCCAGTTGGGTGCTCCAGATTTATGACGCAAACTATTACCGCCCTTTTACACTTCTTTTAGTTGAAACAGTAGCTTCTAACATATGGGTTTTCATCCTATTTTTAGGTTGCCAAGTTAGAAGAGGAAGTAACCAAGCTTGACGCAGTTGGAGAGGTAAGGCACTAAGGGTAAATTTTATTGAAATTAGTCTTTAATCTTTTAAGAACGAAATGCATTATTGGTCCCTATGTTATCATCTCATTCGCAATTTTGGTCCAAACATTTACAAAGTGGCGATTCTGGTGCCTGTGATATCACACCCGTTGCAATCTCGATCCAAATTTAACTTTCCGTCCATTTGCTTCCGTTATTGGCCCCATGTGCCTCTCATGTGAGGGCAATATTGTCTTTATGCACAAAGGACCATTCATGCAACTAGTAAACTTTATTTATATTCATTCAAAAAGAAAAATTCTCAAATCTATTTTCACATCTCATCATTTATCCTTTACCATCTCATCATTCATCACTTACAATCATCTACAAACAAATTTATCAATTTTTATATATCATCAAATCTATAGTATAAAAAACAGCAACAAACATAAATAAATTCAATTAATCAGCCTAAAAAAACAACAAACAACACGTTTATATAATAAATCAAAAGTATATACAAAGCAAAATAAAATAACTTTCAATCAAAATAAAATAACTTTAGGTGGTGGTTATTGTTCAATCTACATTGCAAAAAAAGTCAAGTATTATAAAATGAAAAAATGATAAATGTTCGTGATATTGCAGATTTCCAGTGAGTTTTAATTTCTCCTAACAAAATCCCACCACACCATCAATAAACACTTATTTCCATAGAAAATCCCCAACTCAGATAGAGGTCTTGCGATTTCTCCATAGATCTGTACTTTCACTTCTATATATAATATATATAATATACTTGTAGATATGTATCCAAATATACAATCCGTTATCTCCCTTTGCCATCAAACTTAATCTAAACTAATAATTCAATGTGTATATATAATATATATACTTGTAGATTTGTATATATATACAAACGGCGGTGGTCGGGTGATGATGGAAACAGGCGGCGGTGATGGATGATGATGGTGACGAAGAAGAAGATGAAGAAACTGATCTGATGGGTTCACCAGCGCCGCAGTCGCTCTTTATCTTTGATACCCAAAGAACCCTTTTTGCCGGATCTTCGTCGCCGGAGCTTCTGGGCCAGATCTTTGTCATCGGATTTTGCTGTAGTGGACTAAATTTTTGTTGGGTATTGTTGTTGAGAATGATGATTATAGATAATGGTGATGTTTTTTTGTGAATTTTTGATACCTAAATTTTTTTTGTTGTTGTTATAGATAATGGTGATGATATACCAAAAAATTTTTGTTGTTATTGTAGATAATGGTGATGATTTTTTTTGGTAAAAAATTTTCACCCAAAATTTTTTGTTGTTATTGTTATCTGAATGATAGATAACAGATAATGATGATCGATTTTTCTTTTTGGAAGATAAAAGGGTAGGTGGGATTGTGAGATTGAATTTTTGCATATATGGTCCTATGAGAATTAAATGAACGAATCTACCTTGCACGTGACATGCACATGGGGCTAATAACGGAAGCAAATGGACGGGAAGTTAATTTTGGATCGAGATTGCAACGGGTGTGATATCACAGGCACCAGAATCGTCATTTTGCAAATGTTTGGACCAAAATTGCAAATGAGGTGATAACACTGGAGCTGAACTGAGTTTTTCCTTCAGTGACTCAAATGCCAATTGGGCTGAATTAGGCAAGTCAAATACACCCTTCTTTAGACAATCAGTGATAAGAGCCACAACAGTAGAGAAATTCTTGATAAATCTTCTATAGAAAGATGTCAGTCCATGAAAACCTCTTACTTTAGTGATTGTAGTAGGAACTGGCCACGATCTGATGGCTTCCACATTTGAAGGATCCATGGAAATACCTTCTTTTGACACTACATATCCAAGAAATATTACACTTTCTACCATGAAATCACATTTCTCCAGTTTACCATACAATTGGTGTTTGCTAAGTAATTCAAATACACTTCTCAGATGATTAACATGTTCAGCTTCAGTTTTTGAATATACTAGAATATCATCAAAATATACAACAACGAAATGACCAATAAGTGGCATGAGGACTTCATTCATTAACCTCATGAAAGTACTGGGAGCATTAGAAGCCAAAAGGCATTACTAACCATTCATAAAGGCCTCATTTGATTTTGAAAGCAGTCTTCCATTCATCTCCATCCCTCATTCTAATCTGGTGATAACCACTTCTGAGATCAATTGGAAAACACACTGGAGCCATGTAACTCATCAAGCATATCATCCAATCTGGGAATGGGATATTTATACTTAATAGTTATATTGTTTATAGCTCTGCTATCAACACACATTCTCATCGAACCATCTTTTTTTGGGACCAGGAGAGCTGGGACTGAACAAGGACTCATACTTGCTCTCACATAGCCTTTAGCAACTGATTCATCCACATGCCTTTGCAACTCCTTGGCTTTAGTAGGGGAGCATCTATAAGCAGCTTTGTTTGGAAGAACTGAACCTGAACCAAGTCAATCTGGTGTTCAATACCTCTAACTGGCGGCAAACCTTTAGGTAGGTTTTCAGGGAAAACATCAGTGAATTCCTTTAGTAGAGACTTCAGGAGACTGGGACTCCAGTGAACTCCTTATCTTCAGTACGCTCAAGCACCAGTAACATCATGACTGAAGTACCTCCAGTGAGTTCTTCTTCAACTTCAGTTTGTGACATAAACAAGGACTTACTGGGCTGGTCTTTCTTATTAACTTTCAGTAATTCATTGGGTTTCAGAGAAGTCAAAGCGACCTTCTTCCCACTTACAAATAATGAATAAGAATTTGCACGACCATTATGAAAGACATAATTATCAAACAACCAAGGTCTACTGTAACACCCCACCTTAGACGGAATCATGAGATGTCACAGGAAGTACGTTATGACATGGATATTACATAGAGTCTTTTATTGAGCACACATATTACAAGCATAAATACACGAAATCATAATCAAGCATAATATGTCTTTATTACAATCATCCCAGCACAGGGAGCATACGGAATCATTCCGTGAACTAAAGCCTCTGAGTCCAACTCTAGTTATTATTTCCTTGATTATTCTGAACACCTGAAAAGTATACTAAAAAGTGTCAACACAAAGGTTGGTGAGTTCGAAGGTTTTTATACAAAAGTCTAGTAATGTCATAAAACCTTGTCGATATTTATATAAACATGTCTTTTGTACAATATACACATATATATATGAGCAATAGAGTTACTTACCAAATGTCTCAAGTACACAAACAATCACGAAATCACATAAATGTCTCCATCCAAATGTCATCACAAATGTCACTTAATGTCACCACAAATGTCACTTCAAGTTACATAAGAAGGCATGTACTTCAAGTTCAAGAAAACTAAATGGTGATTTAGTTATGAGTTACCTAAGAAGGCATGTACTTCAAGTTCAAGAAAACTAAATGGTGATTTCGAAGTTATTTTAACCAATTATCGATTGAATTGATATGAATTATGGGCGTTATGAGTTACCTAAGAAGGCATGTACTTCAAGTTCAAGAAAACTAAATGGTGATTTCGAAGTTATTTTAACTAATTATCGATTGAATGGTAGATAAAATAATATATTAACTAAATAAGTTTAAGTTATTATATACTTATAAACGCCAAATATATGGAGTTAATGAACATAATGATCAAGTGGAACAAAAGATACAATCAAAAGCACAACAAATGTAAACCAAGAACTAAACGTATAAATAAAGGTGACATTTCTAAATGATAGCTTAAGATAGGGACTTACGTATATTAGTCCTCTCGTAGGGATAGTCTTGGCTTTGAAATGTAATTGAGGACCATAAGGAATACATGATCAGCACAAAAGATTTCCCTGTATAAAGGACAACGACGTAAGCCAACAAGAAGTCAACTTGTCAAACATTTTACACGAAAACATGATATTATCTAAGTATTAAACATTAGTCACTTTTATGTCAAACGAACTTTTATTACATTTTTTGTTTTACAAACAAGATAATCAAATAATCATCTTCAAACTCAATAAACAAATTCGAACTAAAATCTCTTATGAGTTCAGGTCAAAAAGTAAAACCCCATTCCATACATTCTCTAAATTTGGTTACAAAGTAAAAAAATTGTAGCTATTTGAGATAAATTTGACATAATCATTGCAACATAATTAAACACTAGAATAGAACAACTCCCTTTAACTAATTCAAAAAAGACATAATCATAAACATAGATTTTCATTAATCAAGAATCAAGGTAAACAACCTAAGAAGATGCACATCTTTCTTGTTAAAAGAAAAGTAGATAAACTCATTCAAATTAATCTTGATTCTCAACCTCTAAACCAAAAACGCGACATTACAAAACTACCTAAATAATCTGTTAATCTAATTAAAATCAAGCGTAAGCCGAGCCACAAGACAAAGCCATTAACAAAAGTGCAGCTTGTTCTTCTTCACCTATCTTCCTCCTTTGTTTTCTAATGGCGGATCTTGGTCTTTGCAAGACAACTTCTTTACCAAGTGCCATAAGTTTTTTCTTTAAACAAAGATCACCCATGTAGTCCCTTCTACTAATGGTCAAACCACTAGTTTGACTATTTCCACCACATGGAGTTGTGGCAGAAATGTTGGTTGTTGTTTTCTTTTGTTTTTTTTCATCTTTTGTTACACCTGAAAGTGCTCTTCTCTTTTTTCTACTTCTGATCCCACAAGCATTGCATAAAGTCTGTATATATTTGTAACAATTAATAATTAATATAGAATAAATCATCATGGTAAATACTATACAAAGTGACCCCAAAAATTAATCACATGTTTTAAACAATGAAAAATATGTTCACTTTATTGGTAGATAGAAAGTGAAACAAACATTTATATTTGTGTAAACTGTGTGGTAAATACAATTTCTTTCAAAAATGATATATCATATCTAACAAGGGAAAGTGGGAAACTATCTATACACTACTTATTTTTACTCTATATTAACAAACATATTTTACAATATTGTATAATCCGAAAATTTAAAAATCATTAAATAATTCATCACTCTATATACAAGCAAAATTATTAAACAATAATTAAACTAAGAAAATCTTGAAAATAGTGACAGGAGTGACTGGTCTTAGAAGTTTTCAAAATCCATGCTTCAATACATACACATATAATATATTATAATCATAAAAATCATATAATAATGAAGTAATTAACATATATAGATGAGCAAAAATAATAAGAAAAGTTAAATTTTTTGAAAAGAACAAAAAGAAAAGATACCTTAGGACCAGCAGGACCCCCTCTCCAGAGAGGGCTTTTAGTGGTCCCACAATCAACACATGTCCTGATATCATTACAGCCGTCCGATTCTATTGATCCTACGGCTCCCTTCTCCTCTTCCTCCTCCTTCTTGCTGCTACCCATATCCTCTTCACCCTCTGATCCCCTCTTTACATTACAAACAAAAATATTCATTCAAATTTCAAACAGAACCAAAAAATAAATAAATAAAATACAACTTTTTATGTAGTAATCACTAACCCCCTGCCCTAAATGTTGTAGTTCACAAAACCTTTTACATGTATATATATATATACATATATGTGTGTGACATAATAAATAAATAAGTAATAAATGAAGAATAGCTAGCTAACCTTATCACTAAGATCCACCATTCTTGAATATATATCAACCAATCAAACCCCACTAATCATATAACACACAAATGATCACCCTTTAGCTACCTAACAATGCTTCCCAACAAGATTCAGCTAAAGTTGGTCTATTGACTATATATATATAGATATATATCTACCCAAACAATATATTTATATATTATAGATTATAAATATGTTATATATATGTATATGTATGGGTGTGAATGAAGATGATGATATTAAATAAAAGAAACAAATGTTCAAAAAATATATATGAAAGAAACCAGAGGCAATTTTTTTGGGAGAAAAAGGACAGAATGAGAGAATGTATAAAGATATGAATGAAAGCACAAAATAGAAGATGTAAGCGGCAAAATAAAAACAATTTTAAGGAAAACCCTAAAGGGGAGGGGTATCTAAATGACCAAACTACCCTTGTGTCTAAACTTTTTATCAGGCCCGCCAAAACGAATGATGCGGCGGGAGATTGGAATTGACGGAAAAGTCCTTGGTTTAAAAGGGTAGTTTGGGAAATGTATGTGGAGTACATGTGCGGCTACACATGTTTTTTTTGTTTCTATGTTTTAGGGTTTTTGTTTTTTATTTTTCGGCTATGAAATCTGGACCGTTGACGGTTTGGTGGGGATTTTGGAGTAAAAGCTTAATTTGTGGTAAGTGAAATATAAAAGGTAACCACCTTGATATTAATATTATTTGAAAAATAATACTACTACATTATTAACTTTAACATTTTATTTTATTGGAAAATGCTAGGTTTCATTTAATGTGCATAAAAAGTTTGTATTTTTATATATCAAAAGTCTACTCTCTGAATTTTATGTTAAATGTACAACTATTTAATATATCTTAACGAAAGTCCTAAAGGTTTTGTTTAGCAAAACCCCTATTCTATTAGCAACTTTTGATCATCTGTAACTGGGTGTTTGGTGTTAGTGTATTAATTCCAACACGTCAAAGTTTCGACGGTTGCATTTACTGGCTCTGCACAACTCGTTGGTTCAACTACTTGGTGACAACAACGAAGGACAAGTATGCGTTTTGATATTTTTGTTTTTCTTAATATTTATCTATACTCCTTTATAATAGTTATCACCCCTATTTTTAGAAAGTGTTAGAAAATGGTTAGATACAAAAGTACTAAATTACCCTTAATAAACACCCCTTATGGAAAGGGGTATTAGAGATTACCAAATTTGCCCTTAATGAATTAATTTACACTTTAAACTTTTATCTTGCTAATTTACACTCTAAGTCCTTATCTTCTAAAATATTTCCACTATCACCATTACATCAACTTACACGGTTACACCACTCGACACCAATTGTCGATGTCATCACCACCCGTCAACGACACCACTAAACCGCCGTCGCCGTCACCGCCGCCGCATTGCGCGGGTACCATGCTAGTTATTTCATATGAATGATGACGCGGTATTGAAAAATTAAGTTTTTAACATGATAAATTATTATTAAAAATTGTTCAATGTGTTAGATTAATGTGTTGTTCACATGAAAACAATAATATGAAATTAATTTCAGTGTATTGTGTTACTAATGATCCTTATATATATAAAAAAATATTTATATATGTAAAAAGTTAGAAAGATATTATCATTGTTAGTGCATTATACATCTATTATAAGTTCATGTTTGTTGCTACATTTGTGGACACTTTTTTCATTTGTTCTTCAATTCCTCGTCGTTAGCAAGCGACCTTTTTTTCTGCAATGGAAGCTTCTCATAAAACTTTACTTAATCCTTGAATTATTATTATTATTATTATTATTATTATTATTATTATTATTTTATTATTTTATTATTATTATTTTAAAAGAGTTAATTATTATTATTATTATTATTATTATTATTATTATTATTATTATTATTATTATTATTATTATTATTATTATTATTATTATTATTATTATTATTATTATTATTATTATTATTATTATTATTATTATTATTATTATTATTATTATTATTATTATTATTATTATTATTATTATTATTATTATTATTATTATTATTATTATTATTATTATTATTATTATTATTATTATTATTATTATTATTATTATTATTATTATTATTATTATTATTATTATTATTATTATTATTATTATTATTATTATTATTATTATTATTATTATTATTATTATTATTATTATTATTATTATTATTATTATTATTATTATTATTATTATTATTATTATTATTATTATTATTATTATTATTATTATTATTATTATTATTATTATTATTATTATTATTATTATTATTATTATTATTATTATTATTATTATTATTATTATTATTATTATTATTATTATTATTATTATTATTATTATTATTATTATTATTATTATTATTATTATTATTATTATTATTATTATTATTATTATTATTATTATTATTATTATTATTATTATTATTATTATTATTATTATTATTATTATTATTATTATTATTATTATTATTATTATTATTATTATTATTATTATTATTATTATTATTATTATTATTATTATTATTATTATTATTATTATTATTATTATTATTATTATTATTATTATTATTATTATTATTATTATTATTATTATTATTATTATTATTATTATTATTATTATTATTATTATTATTATTATTATTATTATTATTATTATTATTATTATTATTATTATTATTATTATTATTATTATTATTATTATTATTATTATTATTATTATTATTATTATTATTATTATTATTATTATTATTATTATTATTATTATTATTATTATTATTATTATTATTATTATTATTATTATTATTATTATTATTATTATTATTATTATTATTATTATTATTATTATTATTATTATTATTATTATTATTATTATTATTATTATTATTATTATTATTATTATTATTATTATTATTATTATTATTATTATTATTATTATTATTATTATTATTATTATTATTATTATTATTATTATTATTATTATTATTATTATTATTATTATTATTATTATTATTATTATTATTATTATTATTATTATTATTATTATTATTATTATTATTATTATTATTATTATTATTATTATTATTATTATTATTATTATTATTATTATTATTATTATTATTATTATTATTATTATTATTATTATTATTATTATTATTATTATTATTATTATTATTATTATTATTATTATTATTATTATTATTATTATTATTATTATTATTATTATTATTATTATTATTATTATTATTATTATTATTATTATTATTATTATTATTATTATTATTATTATTATTATTATTATTATTATTATTATTATTATTATTATTATTATTATTATTATTATTATTATTATTATTATTATTATTATTATTATTATTATTATTATTATTATTATTATTATTATTATTATTATTATTATTATTATTATTATTATTATTATTATTATTATTATTATTATTATTATTATTATTATTATTATTATTATTATTATTATTATTATTATTATTATTATTATTATTATTATTATTATTATTATTATTATTATTATTATTATTATTATTATTATTATTATTATTATTATTATTATTATTATTATTATTATTATTATTATTATTATTATTATTATTATTATTATTATTATTATTATTATTATTATTATTATTATTATTATTATTATTATTATTATTATTATTATTATTATTATTATTATTATTATTATTATTATTATTATTATTATTATTATTATTATTATTATTATTATTATTATTATTATTATTATTATTATTATTATTATTATTATTATTATTATTATTATTATTATTATTATTATTATTATTATTATTATTATTATTATTATTATTATTATTATTATTATTTTATTTTATTATTATTATTATTATTATTATTATTATTATTATTATTATTATTATTATTATTAAAATCTATCGATATTCAATTATATTATTATTATTATTATTATTATTATTATTATTATTATTATTATTATTATTATTATTTACCTCATCAGCAGCCGACTTAATTTCGACGACATACACATCATCAAGATCCGTCCACCCCATCACCACCACCAAGATCCAGCCTACCTATCACCACTACAACCCAGATCTGGTCGTTACGTGACCAATACCTCCCGCCACCATAGGCAAATTGTCTGCGTTTTTCCGGTTTCAAACCCCATGTTCGACGGTGGTGATGGTGGGGATACGAGTAAGTGACAGTAATAATGGTGGTGGTGGGTTTCTTCACTTCATGTTGGGCAGTAATAATGGTGGTGGTATGTATAGATGTATAGAGTGAAGACAAAGAGATACATGTATAGATTTAGGTATAGAATGGTACTTACAGATTTTGATTTAGGTTTATGGATTAGAATATGATTCTTTTTTAGATTTATTGTTATTGATTTTGATTTTCATAATATGGAATTATGGATATAGATATAGATATGTTGGTAGTGTGAATATAAGATTCAAGATCTGGTAATGATGATGATGAAAGAGTTTATAGATATTTATGGTTTTGGTCTTGTGAAAATGAAAAGACTAAAATGCCCATCACGTGATGGGTAAATAAACATCCGTTTGGAATTTGGACCAAAAGCGTTGTCGGGGTAAACTTTTTTGGACTAAAACGGTAATTTATGAAAGGTAGGGACGAAAATGGTAATTTTTGACCCACGACAGGGACCAAAATTGTAATTTACTCTATAAAATAATAATGCTAAATCGATATTGTAAAAACTCATGGTAATGAACTAATGATATGAAATTATATAATTCATCAGAAAAGTTATTTATAAAATATTTAAGTCAATTAATAACAACTTACCTAAAGATTTTATAATGGGGACTGATTATATAGCCCTCTCGTTTTATCAGTATATAAACATGTGAGAGGTAATTTAGACTTTTTACATAATATGGAAAATGTAAATAATAATAACACTAATAAATAAAGAGTTATAAATAGAAGGTTATAAGAGGTTTATAGATTCTTAATTTACGGTTGTCTAACTTGCTCTTTTTAGTCCCCTGCTAGATTTTAGACCCGTGTCCAACACTGGACACGGAGCCTACAATATTATCAATATTAGATCTTCATACATTTAAGTCATAAAAGCTTATAATTTTGAAGATATACGGTTCCAAATGTTATATTTTGCAAGTTGTAGTACAATAATCACAGGTTCGTCACTCTCATTATTAGCTGAGACATATTGATGAAATTGTTTGCCGTAGTCATTCCACAAGGCACATGCTACAATAATTCCTCTATTATAGAATTTTTTGAAACCAGTTGTACTTATAATGTGATATTATCATGAAAGATAATTAAGAATTAAAGTATAAACATACTTGTGATCATGTACTTGACATTCAAGTATATGTCTTTGATCATGATGCGGGCGCATAACACGAATAAGTTTATTCTCAATCACCTGTCCTATAATAATTAGATAACAATTAGGATTGTTTTCATATTCTTTGATAACAATTTGAACTCTTGATTTGAGTGACAATTGCAACTTTAAAAATTAATACGCAAAACTAATATATAAAAAGGGATAAAGTCTTGTACCTTTTTGATTGAGAGATATAATGAATCTTGAATGGAGTTCATATTGATCTTTTGAATGGAGTTCAAAAGGCACCATGCAAATTTAGTATTCAAGTAACCCTCTGTTGTAAATCGTGCTTTGTTTGTGATCGTCCCATGTTCTGTGATTCCTATTGTGTTTAGGATAAGGATGTTGTATATCGTTATCTGTTATTATTGTTTGGGATAGGTATCTAGAGTTCATATTGTGTTATATTAAATATTAATATTTATAGTTTATAAAAATCTAATCTAATATATTATTAAATTGGATGACATTATCAATATTGTATCGAGATATTTATTGGTATCAATTTATAATATTTTCTTATAAGCTAATAATTCCTTATTATCTTAAGGGAAAAAATTATAATTATATTAATATTTATATTTATAAAAATCTAATCTAATATATTATTAAATTGGATGACATTATCAATATTGTATCGAGATATTTATTGGTATCAATTTATAATATTTTCTTATAAGCTAATAATTCCTTATTATCTTAAGGGAAAAAATTATAATTATATTAATATTTATATTTATAAAAATCTAATCTAATATATTATTAAATTGGATGACATTATCAATATTGTATCGAGATATTTATTGGTATCAATTTATAATATTTTCTTATAAGCTAATAATTCCTTATTATCTTAAGGGAAAAAATTATAATTATATTAATATTTATAGTTTATAAAAATCTAATCTAATATATTATTAAATTGGATGACATTATCAATATTGTATCGAGATATTTATTGGTATCAATTTATAATATTTTCTTATAAGCTAATAATTCCTTATTATCTTAAGGGAAAAAATTATAATTATATTAAATATTAATATTTATAGTTTATAAAAATCTAATCTAATATATTATTAAATTGGATGACATTATCAATATTGTATCGAGATATTTATTGGTATCAATTTATAATATTTTCTTATAAGCTAATAATTCCTTATTATCTTAAGGGAAAAAATTATAATTATATTAATATTTATAGTTTATAAAAATCTAATCTAATATATTATTAAATTGGATGACATTATCAATATTGTATCGAGATATTTATTGGTATCAATTTATAATATTTTCTTATAAGCTAATAATTCCTTATTATCTTAAGGGAAAAAATTATAATTATATTAATATTAACAATCTTTAAATTATATAATAAGGAACTATACGTTTTATCAGTATATAAACATGTGAGAGGTAATTTAGACTTTTTACATAATATGGAAAATGTAAATAATAATAACACTAATAAATAAAGAGTTATAAATAGAAGGTTATAAGAGGTTTATAGATTCTTAATTTACGGTTGTCTAACTTGCTCTTTTTAGTCCCCTGCTAGATTTTAGACCCGTGTCCAACACTGGACACGGAGCCTACAATATTATCAATATTAGATCTTCATACATTTAAGTCATAAAAGCTTATAATTTTGAAGATATACGGTTCCAAATGTTATATTTTGCAAGTTGTAGTACAATAATCACAGGTTCGTCACTCTCATTATTAGCTGAGACATATTGATGAAATTGTTTGCTATAATTCCAAAACATGCTACAATAATTCCTTATTATCTTAAGGAAAAAATTATAATTATATTAATATTTATAGTTTATAAAAATCTAATCTAATATATTATTAAATTGGATGACATTATCAATATTGTATCGAGATATTTATTGGTATCAATTTATAATATTTTCTTATAAGCTAATAATTCCTTATTATCTTAAGGGAAAAAATTATAATTATATTAATATTTATAGTTTATAAAAATCTAATCTAATATATTATTAAATTGGATGACATTATCAATATTGTATCGAGATATTTATTGGTATCAATTTATAATATTTTCTTATAAGCTAATAATTCCTTATTATCTTAAGGGAAAAAATTATAATTATATTAATATTTATATTTATAAAAATCTAATCTAATATATTATTAAATTGGATGACATTATCAATATTGTATCGAGATATTTATTGGTATCAATTTATAATATTTTCTTATAAGCTAATAATTCCTTATTATCTTAAGGGAAAAAATTATAATTATATTAATATTTATATTTATAAAAATCTAATCTAATATATTATTAAATTGGATGACATTATCAATATTGTATCGAGATATTTATTGGTATAATATTTAAATATTAATATTTATAGTTTATAAAAATCTAATCTAATATATTATTAAATTGGATGACATTATCAATATTGTATCGAGATATTTATTGGTATCAATTTATAATATTTTCTTATAAGCTAATAATTCCTTATTATCTTAAGGGAAAAAATTATAATTATATTAAATATTAATATTTATATTTATAAAAATCTAATCTAATATATTATTAAATTGGATGACATTATCAATATTGTATCGAGATATTTATTGGTATCAATTTATAATATTTTCTTATAAGCTAATAATTCCTTATTATCTTAAGGGAAAAAATTATAATTATATTAATATTTAAGTTTATAAAAATCTAATCTAATATATTATTAAATTGGATGACATTATCAATATTGTATCGAGATATTTATTGGTATCAATTTATAATATTTTCTTATAAGCTAATAATTCCTTATTATCTTAAGGGAAAAAATTATAATTATATTAATATTTATAGTTTATAAAAATCTAATCTAATATATTATTAAATTGGATGACATTATCAATATTGTATCGAGATATTTATTGGTATCAATTTATAATATTTTCTTATAAGCTAATAATTCCTTATTATCTTAAGGGAAAAAATTATAATTATATTAATATTTATATTTATAAAAATCTAATCTAATATATTATTAAATTGGATGACATTATCAATATTGTATCGAGATATTTATTGGTATCAATTTATAATATTTTCTTATAAGCTAATAATTCCTTATTATCTTAAGGGAAAAAATTATAATTAAATATTAATATTTAATTTATAAAAATCTAATCTAATATATTATTAAATTGGATGACATTATCAATATTGTATCGAGATATTTATTGGTATCAATTTATAATATTTTCTTATAAGCTAATAATTCCTTATTATCTTAAGGGAAAAAATTATAATTATATTAAATATTAATATTTATATTTATAAAAATCTAATCTAATATATTATTAAATTGGATGACATTATCAATATTGTATCGAGATATTTATTGGTATCAATTTATAATATTTTCTTATAAGCTAATAATTCCTTATTATCTTAAGGGAAAACAAATATAATTGGAGATTTACATTAATCGATATCATTTTACAATCCATGCGTGTGTTTTGAATAAAACTTGCGTGTAAAAGTCAGTATCTTGCTCAATTATATTTAGAGTTAATGACATGTTAATATGGTATGCAAATATGACAATCAAAGATATGCTGGAAGTTCATAATCACCTTGGTATGGGGAAGATAGCCAAGAAAATTTAAAGGTAGTATAAAGAGTGTGTATGTAAGAGTGTTGAAAAGAAGACTGATACATTTATCATGTAGTCCCCACAAAATATAACAGTCGATGTCTCTTATTAGTGGATCCAAGCTGAAAACGATTGTAAAATGTGCATTAGATAGCGTATATATATTTATTGTACCTTATCCATGTTTACTTGTAAATTATAAGTTGGTTTTTAGTATATCTACTAGTAAATTTACCCGCACTTTGTTGCGGGCGTAACATAATGTAAATAAACTTCGTTAAATTAAAAGTCATGTAATGGTCGTTGACGGGTAATAGAGAAAAAGGATCTGTTTTGCAGCAGATTTTTTGACTACACTTAGCAGTCGTTAAAACTTTTTATTGTTTTTTGTTTTTATCTACGCGATACATAGTTGTACCTCAAGTTATACTATTAACTATAGTTAAAGTTATGTCAAGTAATGTAATGGCCATCAATGACCGTTAGAGAAAAGACTTGTGTTTGTAGCATATTTTGTGACTACACTTAATGACCGTTAAAGTTATTTATTGTTTTTGTTTTATCTACGTAACACATAGTTGTACATGAAGCAATAAAATCTATACTATTAGCTACAGTTAAAGTTTTGTCAAGTAATATAACATTCGTCAATGACCGTTAAAGAAAAGGACTTGTTTTGCAATAGAATTTGTGACTATACTTAACGACCGTTAAAGTCATCTATTGGGTTTGTTTTATCTATGCAATATATATTTGTACTATGTATGCATAGATAAGTTGTAAAAGCATATAGCTTTTGAGTATATATATAATATATAATTTACGGTTGTCTAACTTGCTCTTTTAGTCCCCTATTCCCCTGCATCGAATCCGATATATAGAAAAAGAACACTGTTTATGTTATTGGGCTTCACTGATTAAACAAACATATACACAAAGTTTTTGGGCCTAGTATTAAGGCCCTATAATTTGCAGTTTTGCACTACTTTCTTTCGGCTCTTTCTTCACATCTGTGCTGTGCCGAGGTTCACTAGCTAGGGGGTGTTTAGCGGTGGCGGAACTTAAACATTAAACATATCTGTCTCTCTCTACAGAAACACTAGATCTGAGATCGAGAGATCTTGTTCTGAGATCGAGACCCAGTTTCTTTCTTTTAGTTTTGGCTTCGTCTAAAGGCGAGATATTTTTTCAAGGTTTAAGTCATTGCCCGGAGGTCCTTATGGAAGCAGTCTTTCTACCTTCGGATAGGGTTATGGATGTCTACTTCTTACCTCCCTCATATTCCGGCTTTTGTCGGGATTGAGTATGTTGTTGTTGTTGGAACTTACACCTTAGACGGGACCGAATCATCTTACTAAAGTATCTAAGTTTTCTTACATATGTAAAAATATTTATATAATTCTAATGTATAAAAGGAAAGACATGATTTTAATGATAATTTAATATAGTATACTATAAACTTTCGTAAATAATAATGAAACATGAGCATGAACCACGAGTCGCAAAAATAATACTAAAGAAAATTGAGATGAAAAGTAGAAGGAGAAACCCAGAATTAACGCTAAGAAAAATGATCAGGGTCAAAAGTTACGGAACCCAAAAATAATACTAAAGAAAATTTCTTTTTGAAAAAACCTATGAATAAAACTCATCTTACCGTTAAAAAAAAAAAGAAGAAGAAAAATCCTCTTATGAACAAGAAAATAAGGGGTCGGAACCCCCAGGCCCTTTAAAAGGTTTATTTGTCCTTGTACCATGACCTTGAAGTGTGTAGGAACACCATTCAAGAAAATAACATTTTATTGATAATATATTCGAATTACAACAAAATATTACAAGTAATGAACAACTAACTAATCAAAGCAAGAAACAAAAATTACAGAAAAGTAAACAAGAAAGAACAAGGCAAAAACGGGCTGAGGATATGGTTAAACCAAGGTCCCTTAAAACTGATTTTGGGCCACCCAAATGAACCCGTCAGTTTCTCAGGGTACAACAGCCAAAACAGATTGTACTGCCGGAGTTAACCACAACCCATAATTTACCTTCAAGAACAACTTGAAGTGAAGTGAAAAAGATAAAATCTGGTTGATAATCCAGATTGAAGTGTGTTGGTGTGTTAATCTGATTTTCACTAAGGAAATGTATGTATATTGGAAGTTCAGTGGAAGACACTTGTTAGCCTTAGAAGATTAACAACAGGTGTCCCTTGCTGAACTAATGCAAGTGTTGTTCCAGGTGTTAAACTAGGAACAATTGAACCCACTTGAGTCATGGAAGCCATAATGGAGCCGAGCTGACCCGGCCAAAAAAAAAGGCGGCTCTAAAGCGGCTCGCGAAGATGCGAGCGTGCTAAGTTCAAAGTGCGCCACTAAAACGCCGCATTACGCCTCATTGCCCACGACCCCGACCCCGACCCCGGGCCTGGGCATTTCGGGTGCTTTGCACCCTCCTAGTCAACTTGGGGTGTGACCCCTTATAAGGAATTATTATTCCTCCAACACTCCTCTTTATACACGCACTTAATGTTTATTCCACTAGCAATGTGGAACAAACCCACATTACTTAAACTTAATTACACACTTCTAACTTCATTTAAAACATATCTATTCACTTGTAATTTTATGGTATTATAAATATATATTTCAACATATGAAATACAAAAAATTTCCAACAATCCCCCACATGAATAGATATGGTTATTAAAGATAAATTCCGACAGTCGAGTATTGCAGGAGAAGTAGGTTTTACCCTTTGAACTTTCCTTTGTGAGTGCACTTAGTCTCATAGTGGTTAGTAGAACTTGATGTCTTTGAACTAACCCATTTTTAGGTAGACGTTATTGCACATCACACAATACTTTCCCTAGTCTGGTTTACCACTCGCTTTCGTCCGTTATGGTCATGGAACACTATCCTGGTTCTGCGAGAGCTCTAGGAATTACGCCCCCACAATTCCATTAGAAGCGACCACACTTCTCTCTAACATAGGTGATTGCTCACAATCATTAAAAGCTACATGCTTAACCTCTTTGATATCACTGATTTGATATAGGAATTGGCTAGGAAACTTGCAACTCACTTTATTGTGGTGGGTACTCCTCACAGTGACTGCAAACTCCCTTGGTTGTTTTGGGGTGCTCCCCCACAGTGACCTCCTTTATTCATACAATTAGGTTGTCCTATTGAACCTAGATCATGGGATCTCCATTTAATTCTAGGTTAGGTTTTCCTTCGTACAAATTTATTCAATGGGCTTTAGCCCCATTCCCCTTGACGACTTATAAACTGTCTCACTACTTAAACCTTTAGTTAGCGGATCGGCAATGTTATCCTTTGACCTCACATAGTCAATAGTGATAACCCCCGTTGTGAGCAGTTGTCGTATACTATTATGCCTACGAAGAATATGTCTTGACTTGCCATTATACATTGTATTTTGAGCTTTACCAATAGCCGATTGACAATCACAATGTATACAAATAGCCGTCACTGGCTTTGGCCATCTTGGAACATATTCCAAGAAATGTCGTAGCCATTCTGCTTCTTCTCCAGCTTTATCCAATGCTATAAATTCAGATTCGATTATGGATCTTGCAATGAGCGTTTGCCTAGATGATTTCCAAGCTATAGCCGCTCCTCCAATAGTAAACACATATCCACTTGTGGATTTGGAGCCTTTTATATCGGATATCCAGTTAGCATCAATATATTCTTCCAATACAGCTGGATCTCGGCCAAACTGCAGCCCATAATTCCTTATGTATCTCAAGTATCTTAGTAACCTAGTCATAGCCTTCCAATGCTCCGAACTAGGATTACTAGTATATCTACTTAGCCAATTAACATCATAGGCTAAGTCTAGCCTAGTACTTGTCATGAGATACATTAGGCTGCCAATAACCCTTGAGTACTCCAATTGGGCAACACCTTGTCACCTTCACCTCTATTCTTTGATAGATGTTGCGTGGTATCTATTGGAGATCGAGCTACTCTTGAGTCGTTAGGACTGAATTTCTTAAATATCTTGTCTACATAGTGAGATTGACTTAACACTAGACCATCTTGGGTTCGAATAATCTTCATCCCAAGAATGAAATCTGCTAAACCCATGTCCTTCATGTCAAATCCTCGATTTCAACATATCTTTGGTAGAATTGATCATACTATCATCACTGCTCACAATGAGTATGTCATTGACATATAGACAAAGTATCACATATCCCTTAGATATGTCCTTCACATAAACACATTTGTCACACTCATTTATTCTAAAACCATTATCGAGCAAGGGTAGAATTGAAGACCGTTCCTATTGTTTGTGAATTTCCCGATGTCTTTCCGAATGACTTACCGGGATTACCTCCAGCACGTGAACTTGATTTTCGTATTAATCTTATTCCCGAAGCCGCGCCCGTAGCAAAAGCTCCGTATAGACTAGCCTTAACCGAAATGCAAGAATTACAAACTCAACTCAAGGAGCTCCAAGAGAAGGGTTTCATTCGCCCTAGTCAATCTCCTTGGGGTGCTCCTGTTCTCTTCGTCAAAAAGAAAGATGGGTCCTTCAGAATGTGTATCGACTACCGGGAATTAAACAAGCTCACAGTGAAGAACCGGTATCCCCTTACAAGAATCGATGACTTATTTGATCAACTTCAAGGTGCTAAGCACTTTTCAAAAATCCATCTTCGCTCGGGTTATCATCAACTCCGGGTACATGAAGATGACATCCCCAAAATGGCTTTTTGCACAAGGTATGGTCATTTTGAATTCACCGTGATGCCTTTTGGGTTGACTAATGCACCGGCGGTGTTCATGGACTTGATGAACCGGGTGTGTCAACCATACTTAGACAAGTCTGTCATTGTATTCATTGATGACATACTTGTATACTCGAAGACAAAGGAGGAGCATGTTGAGCACTTGCGTGAGGTGCTTGAACTACTAAGAAAAGAGAAGTTGTATGCCAAATTCTCCAAGTGTGAGTTTTGGTTGGAAGAGGTCCACTTTCTTGGTCACGTAGTGAGCAAGGATGGTATTCATGTGGATCCAAGCAAGATTGAAGCGGTCAAGAATTGGAGAAGACCCGAAATGCCATTCGAGATCCGTCAATTCCTTGGATTGGCGGGTTACTATAGAAGATTCATTGAAAACTTCTCCCGTATTGCACAACCACTCACCCTCTTGACTCAAAAAGATAGAAACTTTGAATGGGGCGAAAAACAAGAAAACACCTTCCAAACTCTTAAGGATATGTTATGTGACGCTCCTATTTTGACGCTACCGGATGGAATCGAAGATTTTGTTGTTTATTGTGATGCTTCGGGGCAAGGGTTGGGCTGTGTTCTTATGCAAAGGGGTAAAGTCATTGCTTATGCCTCTCGTCAATTGAAGGTGCATGAGAAGAACTACCCGACACATGATTTGGAATTGGGAGCGGTTGTGTTTGCTTTGAAGTGTTGGAGGCATTATCTCTATGGCACCAAATGTGTGATTTATACCGATCACAAAAGTCTCCAACACATCTTCAACCAAAGTGAATTGAATATGAGGCAAAGGCGTTGGTTAGAACTATTTAGTGATTATGATTGTGACATCCGTTATCACCCGGGCAAGGCAAATGTAGTAGCCAATGCCTTGAGCCGAAAGGAGAGAGTGAAACCAAGACGGGCTAGAGCTATGAGCCTCACGGTAGGACCAAGTATTCGTGACCGGATTATTGAAGCCCAAATTCAAGCCACCCTACCGGAAAACTTTGGAAATGAAAACCTAGACGGTATGGAACAACTATTCGTTAGAAAAAGGGATAATGGGTTATACATGGGTGAAAGACTTTGGATTCCCATCCTCGGTAACTTAAGAACGCTTATCCTGAATGAAGCTCATCAATCGCCTTATTCGGTCCATCCCGGGTCGGATAAGAATG
>CM067169.1:160598948-160614874 GCA_034093135.1 Erigeron breviscapus | reverse complement strand
ATCCTATGCGTGAACGCCGGTCACAAATGCAACGATACCCTTCTGTCATCGCCATGAACAAGGCTGTATCTCAAAATCATCGAGTTATATATGTCTATATACTCGGGGTCATGACTACATCCAAAATGGGTGCATACATCTATGCACCAGGATGCCGGCAAATCCCCTGCCGAGGGTCCAATAATAATGTATGCAATGCTTACAATCAAATGTAAATGCATAAATCATAAACCAACGATCGATATACGATGAATATGAATCAATAATCAATATTCGTCAATCCTGAGTCATCAATCAATATTCGTCAAACATAACCCAGAAGTCAATGTATGATAACCAAAAGCCAACGATCAATAATCAACAAAACATGAGCCACTAATCACAATATAAACCAACTATACGTACATATACTTCAGAGGATTCTACTTTCTTCAAGTCTCAGATGCTTATGTATAGGGTCACCCGCAGCCTTCCCACCACATCTAAAACCCAAAGGAAGCATAACCGACTTCCATGTATATACGTCTATCCTAATGTATAAGTAATACTTAACGAAAACACAACCCAAGTCAATCAAACGAAAAGATACGTCACATCAATCCAACAATCAAGTCAAACAACAATGCATCAATAAATACAAGTAAACACGCCAGGTTTACACTTTTCAGCCCGAATCCCAAGCGGGTAGGGAGATACGAAACTCACCTTGATCGGCAAAGAAGTTAGTAAAAGATTACAAACGAGTAATAGGGTCCACACGTCCACAACCTATAATTACACATCATCATACCGTAATGTCAACTACACAATCTCAACAATTTGAAATTCGACACACATAAAAAAAATCACAGTGACTATCCACTGCGCCGCAGTGGAGCAGAACTATGCCCACTGCGCCGCAGTGGGCAAGAACTATGCCCACTGCGCCGTAGTGGCTAAACTGGCCCAGAACCAGTAGAAAAGCACTGCGCCGCAGTGAGCAAAGGTGAGCTCACTGCGCCGCAGTGACCACTTTCTGCAGCCAGCACCAGCAGATTCATCAAGAAATACGAACCAAAAACCCCCATTTCGACCCAAACCAACCCAAATCGATTTGTAAAGACTTGTAACATGATTTGAAGCATAACTTAGCATCATTGAACATAAATACCCATAACCCAACCCACAAATTCGACCAAAACACCAAAATCATCCACAAATTCATCAAACCCTAACCCTAACCCTAACCCTAATTTAACCCAAAACTCCATTTTACCATTTTAAAGACTCGAAATCACATCAAATCAACTAGAAACACATGAACAAACATAAATAGAAGTAAATGGGTTGATTTAGACTTACCAAAACTCTTCCTAGTGCTCAAATCCGAAATTAGGTCAAAATAGGTAAAAGGTTAGAACTTGGCCTTTGATTCTTCAAAGATGGCGACAATGAGAAGATGATGATTACGATTCTTGTATTATAGCAATTCCAAAACACAATTTAGATGGAAGAAAATGAAAACTAGATGGGGGTTTCTTTTACTAGAGAGGATAGAAGAGAAAGAGAGAGATGAGAGAAATGAGAAAAGGATAAGGGGAATGGGTCTTGGGGAGGGGCTGGTGGGTCATGGACTACCCACGGGCCGACCCGTTTCCCTTTCAACCACACTACCACTAGTTGCACAATTAAGTACCGACTACACATACGACGACCCGACTAATATACCACATAGTCATAAAATCACAAAACGACCCAATTAATTCATTAACTTAAATTGTTAGTCATATTACACGAAAAGTCAACGGGTCAAAATTCACGGATGTTACAGTTATGGCTGCATAATATTTTGAATTCAAGTTGGTTTTACTTAACATTTTGTCAAGATCTTAATGAAGTGATTTCTTTTACTTAATCTTGTGTTCTTGGTGATATTTGTGTTTTTCGTTAGTGGTACTAGTTGAATACAAGTATTATTTTAGTTGTTTGTCTATGAACAACTCTTGCTAGGTCATGGTATGATAGCAAATTATACAAGTTTAATAGAAATTACTTTGTTAAGTGGATTTAACGGTTGGTGGTACCACGTTTCTCTCACGAAGATAAAATTGTTATTTAAATAATCAAACAAACTAGTTAGTTCAAGGAATTGTAATAGGGATGGTGGTACCACTTGTTGCAAGAAATTGGATTGATTAGGTGATTGAGTCGATTTTACAAACCAGGTGCACCAGTTTGTGTTTTTGTCTTATCACGATTATTATCACCAACATTAATGAATTTTGAGCTTAACCTATATGCAACCTAGACTTTTTGTGGAGCGGATTCGACATAGATGGCTTTTTAATTATTGTTTACAACTCAAACTATTTTCTCGTGCTCTCGTTAATCCGGTTGAGTACTTTATTTTATTCGTTAATTACTTAGCTTTCAGAAACGCAAAGTGACAATTCGGTCACACCAAACATTTTACTTGTTTCACATTTTTACAACCTTTAGTACAACATTCAGTCCTTGTGTTCGATCCTGGTCTTGCCAGTTAGCTATATTACATACGAACGGGTACACTGCCCGTAAGTGTGTTGTAGTCAGTTAGCGGTAGATCTTGTTATAAATTTTTAAACTAGATTTCACACATCAAGTTTTTGGCGCCGCTGCCGGGGATTGATTTTAAGTACTTTTGGTTGAGATTCTGTGAATCGATCCTTTTTTCGTGCTTAGCACGGAGAAGTTACTTGTTTTATTTTCAATTTATTTTAATCGTACCTCAGGTGCTATTAACGTGTTTGTTTGTTGTGTTGTGTTCGCAGATTATTTCCAGGTAGTGGATGAGCACTCGAGCTTCTGGGAAACCGTTAGTGAAGGCCACATCTAACCCCGACAAACTCAAAAAGCGCACCAAATCACAAACATCACAACCGTCATCATCCGTACCATTTTATATAGACACCGCTCCTAGACCCAAACCCAACCACATACTTCACGAGACGTATTACGATTCGGGAAGTAACGAGTGGGGTTACCATTCCGAAAAAGAAGAACCACTTTCCGATAAAACACCTACTCCACCCGAATCACCAAAACCGGACATCAACATGGCCGGACAACAAAATCCACCCGATCTTTTTCATACCAAGATCGAGGACCTTCCTCGAACTATACCAACATCTCGCCAATCGGCCATCCATGCTCCCGAAATTGATACTTTTACGGTGAAAGGTAACCATTTGCAAATGGTTAAGGATTTGTGCTTTGACGGAAGACATAAAAGAGATCCTCATGAGCATCTTGACAAGTTTGAGATGATTTGTAACTTATTCAACTATGGGGAAAATCAAGGTGACAATGTCAAGATGAAGCTTTTTCCTATGTCTCTCACGGGGGAGGCTCACAAATGGTTAAAGGGGTTAGCACCAGATAGTTTTTTTACTTGGGGTGCGGTTAGGGAAGCTTTGATTGAGAGATTCTTTCCGGCTAATCGAGAAAGAGAACTTAGGCTTGTAATTCGTTCTTTTAGGCAAGATGAGGATGAGTCCATAGTTGAAGCATGGCTAAGAATGAAGGATCTTTTGTGGGAATGTCTCGGGCATGGGGTGAGTGACACCGAAATTGTGGGCATATTATTAGATGGGATGAATAGGGAAAGTTATGAGAAAATGGTGATGACTTGTGGGGGAAGTACTAGTTACAAGATGATGTGCGATTTATTTATCTAAGTTTTAAATTTATAATTCAAGGAGCTACTTATTCTATATTATCACACACTAAGGGCAGTGTACCCTGTCTAGTAATAGTATAGCCTAGGTAAGTCCAGGTTCGTTCGCAGGGACTTATTTAAGGAAATTAAAATACTAAAATGAAACTACAGCTTTTTGGGGGTTTCCTAGTTAACTAAAATGCATAAGAAATTAAAACAGTAATATATGTAAAAACTGACATTCGTTTGGTTTTGATTGACATGCTTAAAAGTGGTTACGATTGAAGTTGTTGAACGACTCTTTTCACATTCAGATTCTCGTTAGATTCACTAAATTATTTAGCTTGACTGCCTTTCGACTGGTCAAACCCTTCAATGAGTTCCTGTTAAGGTCGCTCACTGAGCTTTAAAAACTAAGCCTATAACTATGACTAAAATCTTTTATGTAAGTCTGAATTCTTGTTAAATTCAAAAGACACTGATTACCCTAGTCATCCGGATCCGGTTTCCGTTCGCCAGATCAACTAGATTAACCTAATTAAAACACATACTCGTTTGAACCCATTATTAATTCTCAATCAAATGTCCAGTTATAGATAAAATGATTACACTGATTAAAGACCGATCAATGTTTCACAAACAGATTAAATGACTCTAAGGCCTCGGTACCAATCCGACCTAAACAAATCGATAAAACAAGTTTGTATATGAAAACCAATAACAAATCAGATTCAAATAAATATGGATCTGCGATTTAGCATAGAAACTGTTCAACAATCAACCATAATCAACAATCAAGTCATGTTTACATCACGTCCAAACAAATGTCTAGTAACTTAGCTACTCATAGACTAAGTAGCCATGAACTGTAACACCCCAAGCCAAGGCTCGAAATATTACGGAAATCATATAGCACAAGGTGGGATTAATGTAGAACATGAACTAAATGCAAATAAAGGATTCAGTGAATCCATACAATAAGATAAACAAGTATCAAAATACATACAGAGCAAGTCATCATCAAATATTACAACAGAACATCAAAAGGGCTAACGGTTCTAAGTACAATGCAAAAGAAGGCAAATGGATCCTTGATCCATATAAGTCCAAGTCCGGGTTCAACAGCAAGCAAATAATCAGACTCCACGCCCTGGATTAACCTGGTTACCTGAAAAGTGTACTAAGCATAGTCAACACAAGGTTGGTGAGTTCGTAGTAATGGTCCATTAGAAACCATCGTCAATAATCATAATATACGAGTAGAGGCGAAACATGACTTACAGTGATCCTCTATGAAAAACACAACGACATCCACAACAAAATTACGCAAACAAGTAAGACGTGTAATAAACAATCAACATCCATTCATCACAAGTCCATCAATCATCAAACATCAAATTAAATTAAACTATACGTACATACACTTAGGAGGATTCTACTTTCTTCGAGTCCCAGATGCTTATATATAGGGTCACCCGCAGCCTTCCCACCACATCTAAAGCCCTTGGAAGGTATAACCGACTTCCATGTATGCACGTCTATCCTAACAGTAATAATAATAAAATAATAGTAGTAGTATAAACCTATCGCAACCCTTTACGAAAATCAATCAGATGTGTCCAACAACTCATCATTCAATCATTCAGTCAATCATTCAATCGATGACCATTAATTCATAAATTCATCAATACAACGATAAAAGTATGAATAAGTGCGTATCACGCAAGTCAAGTATATCAGGGCATTCATGTCTATCCCAAACGTATTCCCAAGTCCATCATTTACTCTAAACAACGCGTATATACACTTCGGAGGAATTTACTTTCTAGTCCTAGATGCTTATGTATAGGGTCACCCGCAGCCTTCCCACCACATCTAAAACCCTTTGAAAGCATAACCGACTTCCATATATGCACTACTATCCTAAATTAACTCACCATATCACAATCATATACGAATCAATCAAACGTGTCATTATATCTATCAATTTGTTAACAAACAAATCAAACAATAAGACGGACGGTAACTCAAGCAAATCAACTAATCACTCAAACACTAAAGCACGTATGTTTACACTTTTCAGCCCGAATCTCAAATGAGTAGGGAACTACGGAACTCACCTTGATTGGATATGCGAGCTAAGTACAAGTTATAATCGAGTTATAACGTCCAACAATCGCTTAGCGTTCGTCACCTATTAACATATACATTACAAATCACGAGTCAAACCCTAATTTGGTTTTAGAAGGGTAAATCAACTATGAATGACAATCGGGACTCGACTTGGTCATGCCACGACACTCAAACGTCATTATGGTCCTACCGACATAAGCAAGGACACTTTAACACGACATTTTTGGAAATGGACAAGGATTCAGATCAAAATGACTTTACCATGAGAAAGTAGACTCTCTCACGATTCCAACGATAGGTCATATGACTCAATTGGACTTACGGATCAAAAGTTATAAGCGTTTGAAGTTGACAAAGAGTCACTGGTTCAGCAGCTTTTCACTGCGCCGCAGTGGGGTCTGGCACCTCCCACTGCGCCGCAGTCAGCCAAATCTGCTGCAGAAACTTAGCCAAAAACGATCCAAAACAACCCAAAACCCCATTTTTGACCCCATAATCGACCATGGATGATCTAGGACCCAATTTCAAGCCTAAATCCACATATTTGGACATAAACAAACATAACCCACCTCACAAACTCGAATCATAACATCAAATTCATGCCCAAATCATTTGACCCATTTCAAAACCCTAGTTTAACCCTAATCGCGTTTTGACCCGATTCGTGACCCGAATTTACTTGAAATCAACTAGAAGCAAGTTAATAAACATAAAATGATGATTATGGGATGAATTTTACTTACCAAAACTCCTTCTTGAGCTCAAACCCGAAATTAGGTCAAAATGGGTAAAACCTTGCACTAAGACTTTTGATCCTTCGATATGGCGACAAGGAGATGAAGACGATGATGATTCTCGAGTTAAACTAGTTCCTAAACGCCAAATGATGCTAGAGAAATGAAAGAAATGAGGGAGATGGAGTTCTTGCTAGAGAGAAAAGAGAAGAGATAGAGATTGTGTGGTAAATGGAGAGATAAGGGGGGGGGGATGGTTCACTAGTAGGCTCATGGGTCATGGGTTTAGCCCATGGGTCGACCCGTCTCCATTTACAAGCCATTTCACATACCGTTTCACATTTAATCACCGATTAAGTCACACTAACGACCCGACGAACATACCACATAGTCATTTAATCACAAAACGACCCAAAACTTCATTAACTCAAATTGTTAGTCAAATTGCACGTAAAGTCAAACGGTCAAAACTCGCGGATGTTACATTATTCCCCCGTCAAAAGAATTTCGTCCCGAAATTCAACAAATCACCAATCGTTAGGCAAATGTGGATACTTAGGTTTCAAATCTAGCGGTCTCCACCACACATCGACCCACTTCCTTCGTAGCATGCGAGCTAGTTGGGCTATTCTCTTAGCTTGAGAAGTTGTTCTTGTCATTCTAATCACTATCTCCGGCCCGCTACATTGGCTTCCTTCGGTTCTCGGCTCATCCAGTGGAGAGTAACACCTCTACTACTCAGTGCTTCGGTCGGTGACATTCAAATACTCGCGTAACACCTGTTATTGCACAAGATTTCCGCCATGGTCATAAGCACATTTTCTTCACATGTGATCCGGTCTCAAGTCGGTTTGAGTACCCGTTGCTCATTGGATGCCTCCCTGATTAGGAGTTAAGCGACTTTCTTTATCTGAAATGATAGAAATTGAATCTTCGTGCACCTAACCCATTTCTTCTACGTACTAATGTGCCAAGTTGTCAAATTTTTACCGGTTTCGTCGTATCGTGATCACTTCTTGTCGTCGGCGACTTCATGGCGAAGTCTATTACAATTTGTTTTCCTTCAAATCTCTCTCCCGGTCTTTCACTACACGCTTATTTACATCTCAGAAGTCTATAAGGGTTCTGACTACGCGCGCGATGTTAGGAAGTTAGACATAAACGAAATTCAGTTATTGAGATGGGACAAGCCCGGTAAGTCACCCGGAAAAGCCTCGGGAGACTCACGATTAGCAGAGACGACGTTAGTTTTTCAGATTCTTGAGACGGTAGCTCTAAGGACCTTTGAGTTGGAAGATGTACATGGGGCCCTAAGAACCCTATCGTTAGATATTTTTACACTAGCAAACTCTACTACACAAATAAGAACCGTATTAACCGTTGCATTCAGATTGTACTCACTTATCGTCAAGAACCTTAATATCATAGAGCACCAAGTAAGTGAAGAGTTAGTCGTCTCCTAGGGTCAAGATACATACACGGGGTATTTGACCAAATTTAGTTAGGGAGTCGCTAAACATCCAAAAAATTTTAAACATATAATTCCAAAACACACGAACGAACGTAACCCAAAGGAGTAACGTTAGGATAAACGAGATCATAGTCTGTTCCAATATCGAGTAGTGCCATAATATAACGACCGTTAAGAGGAATGTACCTTAACCGACGTTTGGATCATTTTGGCCCCCAATGCCATTTCCCGCAAAAGCTCGGCCTCGAGGTTGAACTTGTTGACCTTGTTGGCCACGGTTTTGGTTCGGCCCGGTAATTTGGAGTTGATTCGGATGGACCGCCACTTCAACTTGTTGTCCAACCCATTGCGGACAATTATTTTGGTAGTGATCAGGGCTTCCACATCCAAAGCATGTACCCCATGGGAAGCCCCCTTGAGGACGAATGGTTTGAAGGGGTACTACGTTCAACGGTGCCGCTTTCGGTGTTCTACAATTCTTGGACATGTGCCCAACTTGGTTGCAATTAAAACACGCCCTGCATTGAACGTTGGTGGGGTGGTGCTTGTTGCATCCTTCACATAACGGATGAGGTCCTACATAAGCTTTCTTCACCGGTCCCACCGCCGCCATCACTCTACCCCTATTAGCATCTTTGGGATCAAACCTTCCCATTTTCTTCACCCCACTTGATTCTCCCACTTCCTTTCTCTTGTTTGTTGAGGAGTTACTCAAAACACCGCTCCTCAACAAGTCTTCAGTCACACTACCGGCTCGGTTGATAGCATCGGCCAAAGAAGTAGGCATGTTAGAATTCACATAAGATCGGACTTGAGGATTCAAGCCCAATACAAACTTCTCGATGGCCCGAGACTCGGGATCCACCAAGTGAGGAATGAGGGTAGACAACTCTTGAAATCGTCTAACATAGCTCTTGTAATCGGCTCCGTCCATGTTGAGATTAACAAACTCGATGGTCAAATTTTGTAGTTCATAGGGAGGACAAAACTTCGCCTTCACCTTGTTCTTGAAATCGATCCATTCCAAGTTATAAGTCCGCCCCAAAGTTATCTCTTGGTTCCACCAACTCAAGGCGTCATTTTTAAACATGCCAGATGCATAAGAAATCCGGTCGTCATATGTGCAATGACTTCTTTCAATCACTGCCTCGATCTCCTCAAACCACCTTATACACTATGTGGGACCGCCTCTTCCATTAAACTCCGGTGCCCCACAGCTTTTGAAGTCTTTAAATATACACCCCTGACGGTATCCTCCATGTTGATTATACATGGGTATACGGTTATCAACTCTCACTGGTTCCTCTTCTTCGTTTTCTATGTCCTGAGGTTGAGCATTTTCATTATTCATATTTTCTGGGGCTTCATTGTTTTGAGCCACATTGTTCTGCCCAAGACTTGCCGTGACTTGAGCAATAATGGTTGGCATGATATTGGCGATCGTTTGAGCGATCACCTCAGCCATGTTTGGCTCAGGAACTTCACCACGACCCCTTCCTTGGCCTCTACCATGACCTCTACCACGGCCCCTACCACGGCCCCTACCTCCTTGTACCTCCGGTTGAGCTTCCTGTTGAGGTTCTTCCGTTTCAGCCCTATAGTTCGTTCCGGCTCTCCTTGGTCTCACCATTTCTATAAAACAAGTGACACGTTGATCCTAGAGTTAGTCTCAAATGCTCACATGTTAGTCACACAAGTAGTCAATGCTCTCATACCGATACCACATACTCATTTCATATTATTAAGCTAAGGCAAGAGTGCTAGAATCCTATGAGATTGTTACTTAGCATATCATCATGTCAAATTCATTACAATTGTCTATCATTAACTCATGTAATCATGCTCAATACATCATAAAATCAAACAATTTACACAAATGGATTAAGTATAATCTGAATTCGATATGCTCTCTAGTTATTGACCAAGTATGTATACAGGGTGTACCAACGGCTAACCCTCCACCCAATCAACTTCCATTAAGCATATCGGTTCCCTATTATACACTAAGCCAAGCAACTAACACGAATGATTCAAAGTATAATCCGAATTCGATATGCTTTCTAGTTATTGACCGGGTATGTATACAGGGTGTACCAACGGCTAACCCTCCACCCAATCAACTTCCATTAAGTATATCGGTTCCTTATTATACTCTAAGCCATGCATGCGCAATCCATGATGTCATTAACTTGTTATAATGTTGGGCGACCATAAAAGAGTTGATCGGGTTCTTTTAGGGTTGCCACAATATTATACTAAGTTAATACCATAACTTCATTTTGCTCTAAGCATCCAACTAACATCAATCAGTAACAACAATCCGTATCAATGACAATCAAATTCAGTCAATGCACACATTAACCACATTGTACTCATTCCACATTCATCACGTTGAATTCAAGCCATCACATGGGTGGTCTTAACTACGAACTCACAATACACTTTCTAAGGTTCACAGAATTCACGTTGCACACAAATTTCCTAACCATGCATGCTATATGAAGAGTTTTAACTTAAGCCGTAGTATAGGTCAAACCGCCTAATTCTCTACGACCACGCATGGGCCACCATTCTGTAACACCCCAAGCCAAGGCTCGAAATATTACAGAAATCATATAGCACAAGGTGGGATTAATGTAGAACATGAACTAAATGCAAATAAAGGATTCAGTGAATCCATACAATAAGATAAACAAGTATCAAAATACATACAGAGCAAGTCATCATCAAATATTACAACAGAACATCAAAAGGGCTAACGGTTCTAAGTACAATGCAAAAGAAGGCAAATGGATCCTTGATCCATATAAGTCCAAGTCCGGGTTCAACAGCAAGCAAATAATCAGACTCCACGCCCTGGATTAACCTGGTTACCTGAAAAGTGTACTAAGCATAGTCAACACAAGGTTGGTGAGTTCGTAGTAATGGTCCATTAGAAACCATCGTCAATAATCATAATATACGAGTAGAGGCGAAACATGACTTACAGTGATCCTCTATGAAAAACACAACGACATCCACAACAAAATTACGCAAACAAGTAAGACGTGTAATAAACAATACACTCAAGTAATATACGTAACATCCATTCAAATCAAGTATCATATCCTCTTCAGTGGGATTTATACAGGTCATATATCGTATCCTCTTCAGTGGGATTTATATACGTCATATCCTCTTCAGTGGATTTATACACTACATATGTCATATCCTCTTCAGTGGGATTTATACACTACATATGCATTAATCAACATCCATTCATCACAAGTCCATCAATCATCAAACATCAAATTAAATTAAACTATACGTACATACACTTAGGAGGATTCTACTTTCTTTGAGTCCCAGATGCTTATATATAGGGTCACCCGCAGCCTTCCCACCACATCTAAAGCCCTTGGAAGGTATAACCGACTTCCATGTATGCACGTCTATCCTAACAGTAATAATAATAAAATAATAGTAGTAGTATAAACCTATCGCAACCCTTTACGAAAATCAATCAGATGTGTCCAACAACTCATCATTCAATCATTCAGTCAATCATTCAATCGATGACCATTAATTCATAAATTCATCAATACAACGATAAAAGTATGAATAAGTGCGTATCACGCAAGTCAAGTATATCAGGGCATTCATGTCTATCCCAAACGCATTCCCAAGTCCATCATTTACTCTAAACAACGCGTATATACACTTCGGAGGATTTTACTTTCATCAAGTTCTAGATGCTTATGTATAGGGTCACCCGCAGCCTTCCCACCACATCTAAAACCCTTTGAAGGCATAACTGACTTCCATATATGCACTACTATCCTAAATTAACTCACCATATCACAATCATATACGAATCAATCAAACGTGTCATTATATCTATCAATTTGTTAACAAACAAATCAAACAATAAGACGGACGGTAACTCAAGCAAATCAACTAATCACTCAAACAATAAAGCACGTATGTTTACACTTTTCAACCCGAATCTCAAATGAGTAGGGAACTACGGAACTCACCTTGATTGGATATGCGAGCTAAGTACAAGTTATAATCGAGTTATAACGTCCAACAATCGCTTAGCGTTCGTCACCTATTAACATATACATTACAAATCACGAGTCAAACCCTAATTTGGTTTTAGAAGGGTAAATCAACTATGAATGACAATCGGGACTCGACTTGGTCATGCCACGACACTCAAACGTCATTATGGTCCTACCGACATAAGCAAGGACACTTTAACACGACATTTTTGGAAATGGACAAGGATTCAGATCAAAAGGACTTTACCATGAGAAATTAGACTCTCTCACGATTCCAACGATAGGTCATATGACTCAATTGGACTTACGGATCAAAAGTTATAAGCGTTTGAAGTTGACAAAGAGTCACTGGTTCAGCAGCTTTTCACTGCGCCGCAGTGGGGTCTGGCACCTCCCACTGCGCCGCAGTCAGCCAAATCTGCTGCAGAAACTTAGCCAAAAACGATCCAAAACAACCCAAAACCCCATTTTTGACCCCATAATCGACCATGGATGATCTAGGACCCAATTTCAAGCCTAAATCCACATATTTGGACATAAACAAACATAACCCACCTCATAAACTCGAATCATAACATCAAATTCATGCCCAAATCATTTGACCCATTTCAAAACCCTAGTTTAACCCTAATCGCGTTTTGACCCGATTCGTGACCCGAATTTACTTGAAATCAACTAGAAGCAAGTTAATAAACATAAAATGATGATTATGGGATGAATTTTACTTACCAAAACTCCTTCTTGAGCTCAAACCCGAAATTAGGTCAAAATGGGTAAAACCTTGCACTAAGACTTTTGATCCTTCGATATGGCGACAAGGAGATGAAGACGATGATGATTCTCGAGTTAAACTAGTTCCTAAACGCCAAATGATGCTAGAGAAATGAAAGAAATGAGGGAGATGGAGTTCTTGCTAGAGAGAAAAGAGAAGAGATAGAGATTGTGTGGTAAATGGAGAGATAAGGGGGGGGGGATGGTTCACTAGTAGGCTCATGGGTCATGGGTTTAGCCCATGGGTCGACCCGTCTCCATTTACAAGCCATTTCACATACCGTTTCACATTTAATCACCGATTAAGTCACACTAACGACCCGACGAACATACCACATAGTCATTTAATCACAAAACGACCCAAAACTTCATTAACTCAAATTGTTAGTCAAATTGCACGTAAAGTCAAACGGTCAAAACTCGCGGATGTTACATAAACAATCTGATAAAATAAAATAACATAGCAATCTAGAGATAATGAAAAGAGAACAAGAATTAAAACCGGGTGATTATAAATCACAAGGTTGGATTCCTTGATGTCTGATGATGTTAGATCTGCTTTGGAGTGCTCAAGAAACCCTATTCTTCGATCCCTAGCCGTAACTTTCGACCTATGTGCCTCTCCTTTTCTTTTTAGGGTTTATAATGGGGTATTTATAGACGAAATACGAAAAACCCTAATTCTGCCGACCTAGCCCCAGCGGCGCTGGCAGTGTGCCCAGCGGCGCCGGGTGTGCTCCTGATGGTGCCAGCGGCTCTGGCTATGTGCCAGTGGCGCTGGCCTGCTTCCTGTAGGCATCCAGTGGCGCTGGGTGCTTCCCAGCGGCGCTGGCAGCTCCGCTTCGCTCGTGTTTTCTTGTTTCAGCTCCAATTCTTCCTATGTAAATCTCCCGAACTTCATTCCTGATCTCCTTCTCTCATTTCTACTCTCACAAACTGTAATCTCTCACATCAGACCTGTTCACAAACCTAATTCCATTAAGTACCATAAAGTTCATGCTAAATACTCATTTCTACCTTAAATACGCGTCAAACGAATGGGGAAAAAGTCACAAATAAATCACTCATCATATTCCCCCACACTTAAACCTTTGCTTGTCCTCAAGCAAACTTCTAACATAATTAAAGAAAGAGTTAGGAACTAGCTTTGACAAATCAGAATTTCATGATAATTGGCTTTTAGTTTACATCTCTTTTCCTCCCCCACACTTATTTCGTTCATACCTTTATCGATTACACAAATGTCTCACACAATCATTTCCATTTCTATTACCATGATTGACAGCTAGTAAAGATCAATTGCAACGACTCATAAGTAATCCTTGCATATTATTTTTATTAATGTGTTTTGCTTTTCCCTTCTAGAAATACTTCCATTACATGGTTTGCACTAGTTTGACTAATCAATGAGTATACGGTAATTACAATCTAAGATAAACATCTTTAAGAGTTAAGACAGAGGTGAACAGGTCTGCAAGCATTCCAACAAAGAGACATAACTTAACTCAGGTAAGGGTGCATACCATTTTATTCTAGGTACTAGACTGTACAGGTGGTCAAGACAGCGGTGACAGGTCGGTGGTTCCCCACGCACAGAGCGACATAACTTGACCTAAATATTACTTTTTATATTTATCTCATTCGTTCATTTCCAAACACAGCTAGATAACTTATTAAGCATATTACACCCTTTATAGATATACCGGCTATCGAATGATGTTACGCACAATTTAGCCGATAAATCCCCAGATGGTCCATACAAACATTAAAAATTCGCACTAGATACCAACCACTTCCTGAAGTTTAAGGATTTCCATAAATCTAAAGGTTCTAGCTCACACGGCAGTTATTATTTCATCTTAACAAAGAACTACAAATGAAGTTACTACCATTTTATCTAATAGACACCATCAACGTTTTTCAATTAAGTTCAATTCATCATGCATAAAACATTGCTTATCACTTAGGGTAGACCTAATTCGTGCTAAGGATTCAAGAGATGTAGCTTATACCCGTATCTATAACTAATACATTCATCATTTCTGTCTAGCAATCACTAGTTCCAAAACTATAACAAATTCAACTTCCAATTCTTATATTTTTGACTAAAAACATGAATTTTTCCTATTTTACGCACTTCTCCCCCCACACTTAAATGTTACAATGTCCCCATTGTAATAACTAAACTACGGCATAAAGAAAAATGGGAAAAATTTTAAAGGAAAAGAGTAACGAAACTTCCCGGGGTTTTTGCCGTTTTCTTCCATGTAAACTGTCGCAATTACTTCTCAACAAAACACAATAAAGCATCAGATCATAATTATTACATTAAAAAGCATATAGATTGTCTTGTTCATTGTTCCTGCAGGTTAATTAAACTACCAAGAAGAATTATCGAGGGTTGGGGGAAAGGAATTGTCTCATCCTCACACAGGCGGGAATCATACCATAACTCATCTGAATCAAATAAACATCAGGTAGAATCATCAGCAGCATAACAGCAAGACCATCATCATCCCAGGCAGATAGCAGCTACATATCACCATCATCATCATCAGCAGCGTCGGGAATATCTACAGCACCTGTGGAAGTACCTGCACTCATGTCAGTAAAATATCTGTCGAAACCCCGTGTAGGGTTCCGGCTGAATGTGACCGTGTCAAAGCCCGTGGTGGTGCTGGTAGTAGGTGGCTGGAATGGCGATGGTGGATAGTAATGATCATAAAATGGCTCCTGGACCTGGTGAACTGGAGGAGCAGAGTAATCTGGCAACATGCTGGGGAAAAGCTGCTGAGCATAGCCCTCATGGATCGGCTGATATCTGTTCGTGTGATACATCATATAGCCCATAGCCGATCCGCGGTACTACTGCTCCTCCTGCTGCTGCATCTGTAACCTCTGCACCTCTTCTGCCAAAGCATCAACCTCTGCTCTCAACCTAACTGTGGGTCCTCTGCTGCTTTGGCCTACCTCTGCTGCGGGTGCATCTGCCTGCCTCTCCATCTCTACATCATCAACTGGGGGATTTCTCTTGTTCCATAGACGACCTTGTTTATCCAAGATGTTCAACCTTATTAGTTCCTTCTTGTCCATGACAT
>CM067169.1:160563735-160597948 GCA_034093135.1 Erigeron breviscapus | reverse complement strand
TATACACCGGGTAATAAAAAGGCAAGTTGCACCGTTTGTGGAAAAACCTATTGTGCCAACCCAAATTCGGGAACATCAAATATGAAGCGACATATACCTAAATGTTTTATCGTTGATGGGAATGGTCCACCACAGAAGCGTGCCCCTTTAGATCAAGAAATGTATAAAGAGAAATTGGCAATTGCAATCATCAAGCATAATTATCCGTTTAGTTATGTTGAGCATGAGGCAACTAGAGATGTTTACCTCTTATTTCATGTATCATGTGATTCATGTCTTTGATTTTATTAGTCGTTAAAGTTTACCCACATGTTGACATTAGTGTAATGGGTTTAGATTGCTAAATTTCGAAGCGACCCGTTTTGACCCGGACCCATTTTGACCCGAACCCGTTTTGACCCGGGTCCATTTTGACCCGTTTTTAAAATTGCTCGATTTGACCCGGACCCGTTTTGACCCGGATCCGTTTGGACCCGTCACCCGACCCGACCCATACATTTTGCCATCTCTATTTTGGATATTCATAATTTCATATAAACAACTTTTGTCAGTATGTGGCTATTATCTGTTGAAAGTCTTTATGCGATTCACATTTCCAAGCTTTTGTCAGGGCCACTATCTCTTGAAAGCTTTTGTCAAGATCTGGAAAAAGAACAAGTGATAATAAAAACCACAACCACCGCAATATAGATCTATGTTTATATATGGGAGTCCCTTATCACCAGATTTGAAAGCCACCACCACTGCCGTCGCTGACGGTTCTTTTCCTCCATTCTTGTGCTGCTGGAAATGGCCACCACCAATGTCTTCCCGTTACCCACTCGAAGACAACTACCACTGGTCACCTCCTTCAAATATATGAAACCGGAGATGATGACGTGGTCGGATGTGATGTCCAGTTTTTTCTGATGAATATCTTGTAGATCACATGTTTATTAAAGTGGGTTTCCACCAAACACCACCACATACGCGTTAGACCTTTTGTTGAAACATATTGTTGCTGCTACACTTTACACCACCACGTTTTACTACTGTGATTTTTTATCTTTGAAAGGTGCAACAGAAATATAGCTCCGATTTTTTTTATTTTTGTTGTTGCCATATTTCAGTTCATTTAGATTTGTTGTTGAGTTTGGATTTGGGGTTTCGTTTTTGTGATGTGTGTATAGATTTATTGTTATAAAATGTCGATACATATACAGATTTTGAATTATAGGTTATGATTTTGTGAGATTTGTGTATAGATTTGTGGTTATATAAAATACAGATATATACATACATATGTGGATTGAGACGTATTGAGTGTGTTTTTGTTTTTGTGTATGTTTGTGTGTTTGTTTTTGTTTGCTTTGTCTCTGGATGATGCTTTTAGTGGTTCTTCATATCGCCCTTCTAATCTTTATACGTATCTATCGTACTCTATCCCCCCCTTTACTTCTTCAGAGTTATTTACACTTTTAGTCCTTGTGATAAGAAAAAGACCAAAATACATCATGTGTCACGTGATGGGTAATTTAACAGCCGTTTGAGATTTGGACCAAAACCGTTGACGGAGCAAAGTTTTTTGGACCAAAACGGTAATATATGAAAGGTAGGATGAAAACGGTAATTTTTAACCCTCAACAGGGACCAAAAGTGTAATTAACTCTTGTTATTAATATGTTAGTTTTAGAGTTAATTACATAAATCGTCCATGTCGTGGACTGCCACTTGCAGCTTTCGTCCCTAAGTTTAATAAATTACAGTTTTAGTCCAAAAAACTTTGTCCCGTCAACTTTTTTGGTCCTGAGTAGTAACCTCCGTTTAAAAAGCCATCACGTGCCAGCCACGTGATGGGTTGTTTCGTCATTTCCCTTCTCATAACCCATGTCTAGATCATCATCCTCCAGCTAAAACATCACTTTGTCAGTTTGTCTAATTTTTTTATGATAAAACTTAGATCATCAACATCGTCAAATATCATCCAACTAAAACATCAGAATCTACTTTTTTTTAAGATGAAATTTAGATTAAAATCCAAAATCAAAATCAAAACTACAACCAACTAAATCCAAAGTACAACAAATCTCATCCAAAAGTTTTATAATCATATATTAAACCAAATCTAAATCTAATATAGAAATCACCTTTCTTTATCACCAATTAAACCAAGGAGATCCTATATTCATAAAAGAAAGATGAAAACATTTGAAAATCTGAAGATGAAGATCCGAGAGATGGTGCTGGTGGTCAAACACGTCATCAGTCAACGGCGGTCAACAGGGTAACAACAATCCGACCACCACCCACGTCTACCTTTGAAACCCTAAAGTTCGACCACAACCCACAGCCACCTCTGAAACCCTTAGATCTGGACACCACCTACCATCTGAAAACCCTAAGATCCGGCTTGCCGCCACCCATACCCGCCATCTGAAACCCTAATATCTTGACTGTCGCCGTTCACGATCTTGACCGGTATTTTAGAAATCTCTACTGCTAGTGTTTTCCAAATATCAATTTAGTGTATATCTCGATGGAAAGCATGTGATGGTGATGTAACTAAAAGAACAAATTTTATGGACTCAAAGCACATTGTGATGATGATGATGATGTTAGATGATGATGTTTAGTTTTTAGTGGTGATAATGATGTTCATTTGTTCTTCTGATGATGTAACTCTACTGGTCTGTGTTTTGTTCTTTTGGATTAAAGGAGCATATATGTGATAGGTTTTTAGATGATGATAGTTGCTGTTATAGGGATGGGAAAGATTTGGGAAAGAAAAAGAAGTAGGGTTGTTGAGATGTGTTTTTCCCCTTAATATATTTATTGTCGAGTTAATTACGAAAATACCCATCACGTGGCTAGCACGTCATGGGTTTTTTAACGGAAGTTTATAGGACCAAAAGTGTTGACGGAGCAAAGTTTTTTGGACTAAACTGTAATTTTAAAGTTAGGGATGAAAACTGCAAGTAGAGGTTCACGACAAGGACGATTTATGTAATTAACTCTTAGTTTTAAGTATTGAAATTGTTAAAAAGAGTGTAAATTGATAGTAACCGGGTGGAAATTTGATTTTGATTGTAATTAAAAGAAAGTTATGTGTGGAAAAAACTGGATGAACCTGGCGCTCTCTTGAAGCATCCTCTCCCTCTCATTTCCTTCCTTACAATCCCTTTGTATACATACAAAGTACTGTGAAGCGTATATATATATATATATAGGTGATATATATATAGTATATATATTATTATAGATATATATATATATATAATATAATCACTGTATCTTCTTCTCCATCCCACACACACCACGCACTTTTTTAAGTTTTTATATAATATTAATCAATTTTGATTATAAATAATCCTAGAAAATAACAAAACCCTTATCTTTACCCCATTCTCACTCAACTCCCTCTCCCTTTTTAATAATCTCTCTCCCTTTACACTCCACTGCAACCAGCACTTTTCTTTTCCCGGTACTTATGGCGACGGCAACGGCGGCAGCCTTTACCGGCGTACCGTGTATCGACAGAACAACAACATTATTTGCCCAGCCATCATCCTCCTCCTCATCGTCATCTGTTGTAGTCTGTTACAGTTCATTTGCAAAACCTGGAACCACACTGTTACCCTCTTTGAAGCTCAAGAGTAGTAGGAGCAACAATAATAGTAATGTTTTCTTGTTCGGAAACACCAGAAAGACCTCTCGATTATCTTTCCTTGTTCGCTGTGATTCTTCTTCTTCTTCTTCTTCTTCTAATGGAAGGGTAATTTACTTACTATATATATATATATATAGACATCCATGATTATATTGCGTATGTTATTCTGTTTTGATTGATAATTAGGGTTGTCAATTGGGTAGAATTAATCCATGAGATACAAATAGGAAGGTTTTGTTAACTCGACTAATCGAATTCCTTGCAAATCGACACATATAGAAAAAGTAACATTTAGCTTTTAACCAACTTTTGGCTTGCCTCTTAGAATATTTAATAAAATTTGTGAACTAACTAGTGATGTGTCACGTTAACATAATATTATGAATAGCTATATACAGTATACATGATTATACCTGTTAATCAGTTTAGTTTTTGAACAAGAGTAAATGAAAATTTAAGAATATGAGTTTAAGAACGATCATGTTAGTAGAAACAGGTGAATTTCATAAATATTGTGTAAAAAGTAGACAAATTCACAACCTTTACCCAAAACCAGAAGGATTTAGATCTTACAAAAAAGGAGGGATGTAGAAATTCATAACTGGTGTTTGATCATGTCATGTGACAACAACTTATATTTCTGCCACCGTAACAAAAAATTGAAAATTTAAGGTAAAAGGTTAATTTAAAGTCTAATATGTAAGGTAAAAGGTTAATTTAAAGTCTAATATGTATAACGACAAAATATGTATACTTGGATACATTTGTAAATAGTTTACGTTTCATGAGATGAGGATGGTTACAATGAATCACAGCTCTGTATATTGTTTTTTATAAGTTTGTATCATTTAGTAATAGCATAGAATTAGCTTTCTTACCTGTCATAGTATTACTGACAAATAATGATATTTTTGTGAACTTAGAAAATGCTTATCTATGCGAATAGAGCTACGGCTGATGTTTTTTTATACTGTTTTTTTCATTTAGTGGAATTGTTCAGTTTGTTGCTTCTTGTGATAGTATACTTATGTTTAGACGATGTATTGTTAGATTACGCAACAAGAATTCACAGAGATGGCGTGGCAAGCAATCGTGTCTTCCCCTGAAGTGGCAAAGGAGAACAAACATCAAATTGTGGAGACTGAGCATTTGATGAAAGCTTTGCTGGAACAGAAAAATGGGTTAGCAAGGAGAATATTCTCCAAGGCTGGTGTGGATAATACTCGCCTTCTAGAAGCAACTGATAAGTACATTCAACGCCAACCAAAGGTAACATCTTCTTGTTGATGTGATGGATATATGTTTAAATGCTTTTTCGTGATGTTTTTTGATACTTGATTGGACAACATGTATGCAAACAACTTGTACCAGTCATTACAGTTTTTCGCTTGGCACCTCCTGATCGTATTGCATAATTTGCTGTATTTCTTGCAGGTTATTGGCGAGTCAGCTGGCTCGATGTTAGGGCGGGATTTGGAAGGTCTAATGCAGAGAGCCCGGGATTACAAGAAAGAGTATGGTGACTCTTTTGTATCTGTTGAGCATTTGGTACTTGGCTTTGTGCAAGATAGCCGATTCGGGAAACAGTTGTTTAGGGATTTTCAAATTTCATTGAAAACCTTAAAAGATGCAATAGAATCCATCAGAGGACGACAAACAGTAATAGACCAAGGTACCTATCTATATTATTTATTCCTGTTTTTAATAATTGATAAGGATCTTTAAAATTATCACATTATAGCTAAGGACAAATATATGGCCGATCATGTATTTTTCTTGTTATGAAAATGGTAATATAACCTAATGGATCTTATGTACTCTTCATTGCCGTATATGAACTTCAGATCCCGAGGGGAAGTATGAATCACTAGAGAAATATGGTAAAGATTTGACTGCTATGGCGAGGGCAGGAAAGCTCGACCCTGTCATAGGAAGAGATGATGAAATACGCAGATGCATCCAGATTCTATCAAGGAGAACTAAGAACAATCCTGTGCTCATTGGTGAACCCGGTGTTGGAAAAACTGCAATATCTGAAGGGTATATTATTACAATATTCCCTTTTTTTTTTCTTTCTAATCCTGCATTATGATTTATGGATATAATCCATAATGTGAACATAATATACTCTGCTAGCTAAATGATCTAACAACAGATTCCCTATATGGCAGGCTTGCTCAGAGAATAGTGCAAGGTGATGTGCCTCAAGCTCTAATGAACCGAAAAGTGAGTAGCTATATACTGTGTTTTCGTCCATAATCTTGTCATCTTTCTCCCTTTGTGTGTGTAACCTCTGACTGACTTGCTATTTTCAACTCAGTTGATATCCCTAGACATGGGTGCACTTATTGCCGGAGCAAAATATCGTGGAGAATTTGAGGATCGACTCAAGGCAGTGCTGAGAGAGGTTACAGAGTCAGATGGGCAGATAATTCTTTTCATTGATGAGATCCATACTGTTGTTGGGGCAGGTATGGTAAACTAGCTGTAATTTCAAGTGCTTTGTGCTTTGTTCTGAACTGTTAACTTTTAATTATGTGTGAATCCATGTTTATAAAAATGACTTGTGTTTGTAGGGGCAACCAATGGTGCAATGGATGCTGGGAATCTGTTGAAGCCTATGCTTGGTCGAGGAGAGTTGCGATGCATTGGTGCAACAACTTTAGACGAGTATCGTAAATATATAGAGAAAGATCCGGCATTGGAGCGCCGCTTTCAACAAGTTTATGTTGACCAGCCTACAGTAGAAGATACAGTTTCTATACTTCGTGGACTGCGTGAAAGATATGAACTGCATCATGGAGTACGCATTTCAGATAGTGCACTTGTTGAAGCTGCAATTCTTTCAGATCGTTACATCAGTGGACGCTTTTTGCCAGATAAAGGTATTACAATCATATTAATTCTTAAACATCCGCATGTCTTTGTAAATATGTGGCATGGGCTAATAACCACATATCTCACACCGAGTTTGTGTATGTTGTGAAATTGCAGCCATTGATCTGGTAGATGAAGCAGCTGCTAAACTGAAAATGGAGATCACTTCAAAACCCACTGCGCTGGATGAGATCAATCGTGCTGTACTGAAACTTGAAATGGAGAGGCTGTCACTGACTAGTGATACAGATAAAGCTTCAAAGGATAGGTTGACCAGGCTCGAGTCAGAACTGGCTCTCTTGAAGGAGAGGCAAACTCAGTTGAATGAACAATGGGAGCATGAAAAGAGTGTCATGACAAATATGCAATCTATAAAGGAAGAGGTGAGTCAACTGTTCATTAATTTACTCAATTTCTCATCATATCAGAACTAACTATGTCCCTTTTGTGCAGATTGACCGGGTCAACCTAGAGATCCAGCAGGCAGAGCGTGAATATGATCTCAACCGTGCAGCTGAGCTGAAATACGGAAGTCTAAACTCTTTGTTGCGTCAACTTGACACTGCTGAAAAAGCATTGGTGGAGTATATGAGCTCAGGGAAGTCGATGCTCCGGGAAGAAGTTACAGGTGATGACATTGCAGAGATTGTGAGCAAATGGACTGGCATTCCACTATCAAAGCTTAAACAATCCGAGAGGGAGAAATTGTTACATCTGGAGGAAGAGCTACATAAACGTGTTGTAGGTCAGAATCCTGCGGTTACAGCTGTGGCCGAGGCTATCCAACGTTCCAGAGCTGGACTATCGGATCCTCACCGTCCAATAGCTAGTTTCATGTTCATGGGGCCTACTGGAGTTGGAAAAACTGAGCTAGCAAAAGCGCTTGCTTCTTACTTGTTTAACACAGAGGAGGCTCTAGTACGGATTGATATGAGTGAATACATGGAAAAGCACGCCGTTTCCAGATTGATAGGTGCACCACCTGGATATGTAGGTTATGAGGAAGGAGGGCAGTTGACAGAGATAGTACGCAGGAGGCCTTATGCTGTTATCCTGTTTGATGAAATTGAAAAGGCTCATGCTGATGTGTTCAATGTGTTCCTCCAGATCTTGGATGATGGCAGGGTGACAGACTCACAAGGTCGTACAGTCAGCTTCACCAACACTGTCATCATCATGACCTCAAACATAGGCTCCCAGTACATACTTGACACCGATGACTCCATACCCAAAGATCGAGCATACGAGACTATAAAGCAGAGAGTTATGGATGCAGCAAGGTCGGTATTTCGTCCCGAGTTCATGAACCGAGTTGATGAGTACATAGTATTCCAGCCTCTTGACCGCTCCCAAATCAACAGAATTGTTCGATTACAGGTAAGTTGCATGACACACCTAAGTTCACATAATGTTTTAGTTTACAAATTGTTATTGACGGAATCTAAATGTCCTTTTTGTGATTATCAGTTGGAGCGGGTGCAGAAGAGGATAGCAGATCGGAAGCTAACAATTAATGTAAGTGAAGCTGCAGTTGAGCTTCTAGGAAGTCTTGGGTATGATCCAAACTATGGTGCTAGACCCGTCAAGCGTGTGATTCAACAATATGTTGAGAACGAGCTTGCAAAGGGCATATTGAGAGGAGACTTTAAGGATGAGGACACCATATCAGTAGACACAGAAGTCACAGCATTCTCCAATGGCCAACTCCCCCAACAAAAGCTTGTTTTCAAGAAAGTCAAGTCATTGCCTGGTGATGCACCCGAGGGCCAACAAGCATTATCACAAACTTTCTAGGTTGTGAACCAACCCAGATAGATTCACCATAAAACATGTGTACATTTTTATGGATAATCTATCTGTTGGTTCACAACCTAGAAAGTTTGTGATAATGCTTGTTGGCCCTCGGGTGCATCACCAGGCAATGACTTGACTTTCTTGAAAACAAGCTTTTGTTGGGGGAGTTGGCCATTGGAGAATGCTGTGACTTCTGTGTCTACTGATATGGTGTCCTCATCCTTAAAGTCTCCTCTCAATATGCCCTTTGCAAGCTCGTTCTCAACATATTGTTGAATCACACGCTTGACGGGTCTAGCACCATAGTTTGGATCATACCCAAGACTTCCTAGAAGCTCAACTGCAGCTTCACTTACATTAATTGTTAGCTTCCGATCTGCTATCCTCTTCTGCACCCGCTCCAACTGATAATCACAAAAAGGACATTAGAATTCCTCATAACATTGTAAACTAAAGATTATTGAACTAGGTGTGTCATGCAACTTACCTGTAATCGAACAATTCTGTTGATTTGGGAGCGGTCAAGAGGCTGGAATACTATGTACTCATCAACTCGGTTCATGAACTCGGGACGAAATACCGACCTTGCTGCATCCATAACTCTCTGCTTTATAGTCTCGTATGCTCGATCTTTGGGTATGGAGTCATCGGTGTCAAGTATGTACTGGGAGCCTATGTTTGAGGTCATGATGATGACAGTGTTGGTGAAGCTGACTGTACGACCTTGTGAGTCTGTCACCCTGCCATCATCCAAGATCTGGAGGAACACATTGAACACATCAGCATGAGCCTTTTCAATTTCATCAAACAGGATAACAGCATAAGGCCTCCTGCGTACTATCTCTGTCAACTGCCCTCCTTCCTCATAACCTACATATCCAGGTGGTGCACCTACATGGAAAAGCACGCCGTTTCCAGATTGATAGGTGCACCACCTGGATATGTAGGTTATGAGGAAGGAGGGCAGTTGACAGAGATAGTACGCAGGAGGCCTTATGCTGTTATCCTGTTTGATGAAATTGAAAAGGCTCATGCTGATGTGTTCAATGTGTTCCTCCAGATCTTGGATGATGGCAGGGTGACAGACTCACAAGGTCGTACAGTCAGCTTCACCAACACTGTCATCATCATGACCTCAAACATAGGCTCCCAGTACATACTTGACACCGATGACTCCATACCCAAAGATCGAGCATACGAGACTATAAAGCAGAGAGTTATGGATGCAGCAAGGTCGGTATTTCGTCCCGAGTTCATGAACCGAGTTGATGAGTACATAGTATTCCAGCCTCTTGACCGCTCCCAAATCAACAGAATTGTTCGATTACAGGTAAGTTGCATGACACACCTAAGTTCACATAATGTTTTAGTTTACAAATTGTTATTGACGGAATCTAAATGTCCTTTTTGTGATTATCAGTTGGAGCGGGTGCAGAAGAGGATAGCAGATCGGAAGCTAACAATTAATGTAAGTGAAGCTGCAGTTGAGCTTCTAGGAAGTCTTGGGTATGATCCAAACTATGGTGCTAGACCCGTCAAGCGTGTGATTCAACAATATGTTGAGAACGAGCTTGCAAAGGGCATATTGAGAGGAGACTTTAAGGATGAGGACACCATATCAGTAGACACAGAAGTCACAGCATTCTCCAATGGCCAACTCCCCCAACAAAAGCTTGTTTTCAAGAAAGTCAAGTCATTGCCTGGTGATGCACCCGAGGGCCAACAAGCATTATCACAAACTTTCTAGGTTGTGAACTAAAATACTAGATGAATTTGCAATGTTGCCAGTGTTACAAACATGTGTACATTTTTATGGATAATCTATCTGTTGGTTCACAACCTAGAAAGTTTGTGATAATGCTTGTTGGCCCTCGGGTGCATCACCAGGCAATGACTTGACTTTCTTGAAAACAAGCTTTTGTTGGGGGAGTTGGCCATTGGAGAATGCTGTGACTTCTGTGTCTACTGATATGGTGTCCTCATCCTTAAAGTCTCCTCTCAATATGCCCTTTGCAAGCTCGTTCTCAACATATTGTTGAATCACACGCTTGACGGGTCTAGCACCATAGTTTGGATCATACCCAAGACTTCCTAGAAGCTCAACTGCAGCTTCACTTACATTAATTGTTAGCTTCCGATCTGCTATCCTCTTCTCCACGCACCAAGGCTCTTGCAGGCCGTTAGTGCAGTATTATACAAATGCAATCCAAGGACAGATGGGGTCTCTTGTTGGAGTCTTTCGAAAAGCCTAAGTGCATCACCATATTGCTCTGCTCTACATAAAGCAACGAGCAGTGCATTCCATGTATATGACGTAGGAGTATGCCCTAAAGATTTCATGCAATCGTAGACTTTAAAGGCAAGATTAACCTGACCATTGTTCCCAAGTGAATGAATTAAGGCATTGAATATGATAATATTCGGATTCTCTTTTCTTTTCATCATACCACGAAACACACTTAACGCAAATTCCCATCTTCCATCTTTAGCAAACGCCATTATAACAGCTTCAGTGGTGCGGGTATCTGGTTCAACCTCATTTTGAACCATTTCAAGATACGCTTCAATCGCCAAACCATACTGACAAAACACAAGAAATATAGTAACCAACAAACGATACGTGACTAAATTCCCAACACAACCGTTATCCTTCATTATCCTCCAAACCCTCTCGCTTCTGACCCAATCTTTTTCATCCCGACTCAATGTTAACATCATGTTAAATAAAACCTGGTCAACTTTCTTCTTATGATCATCATCAATAATAAGCTCTTCAAACATTTGAAACGCCGCTTCAAAGCCTCTAGCCTTAGCAACCCCTTGTAAGATCAAGTTATAACTATGTCCACTTATTCTATCATACGATTTCATCGATTCAAAAACTTGCAACGCATCATCAAGCTCGTCATTCCTTAACAAACAAGACAGTAGTGCATTGAACGCATGAAATTCTGGTCCTCAACCCATCAAACCAGAGACCAAAAGGCTTTTTCCCACCGCGCTTCTAAACCTTTATCCGCCCTGCCTAAGCCTTTCAAAGGGCCGCCAGAAAAAAAAAGATTTCCTTCTCATCTCTTTTCCTCAAAAACCTGCAAACCTGGGTTTTTCTCATATCAATTTCAGCCTCGCCAACATCAATACCAACTTCTTCATTTCCATCGTCCCACACCGAATGTTCCTTAACAGCTGACCCGTATGCAAGCGAAACCTTGGGGACAAACTTATCTACTCTACTACCTCTAGATACTTCTTTCGGTTTCACCCTCCAACTGTTTGATGAAATGTCTGAACTAAAACTTTCCGAAAAACTCGCTACACGTAATCTAATAGTATTATAGCACTCAGAATAGCCCAAGTGGTGTTACATGAAATACAATCGAAGTTGTCAAATATCCAGCCATTAATTAAACCCAAGTTCCAAACTTTCTTGAATATTTCAGCTTTTTACTCACAACCAAACCAAGAAAATATACAAAATATAGATATAGATAGATATATATTAATAAACATAAACAACACAAATCCAAAAAAATTTTTTGAAAGGAGGTTTTTTTAGACCCTGTTTTTTTTGGGACAACCTAAAAAAGTACTGTAAAAGGGTTTTTGAGTTACTATTCCCTATTCTCATAAAAATACTTTTTAAATTATCTTAAAAAGGTACCACCTTCTTTGCACAATGTACAACTCCACAAAAAGACAACCGCGCTAAAAAAACCTTTTTCCAACATTAAAGTCCCTCACTTTCCTTTAAACCCCTTTTTTTTTCACTCCCAAGATTTTGCAAGGATTTGTGAAATGGAAGAAAAAGATGAGCTTTCACAAATTGGTAAGTTAAATTATTATTTTTGGACTGTTAATTTATATTTTACTCTTATTGGTACTAATGGGGTCGGTTATATTTTGTAAAAAGAAATTTTAAAACCCCCTGGAAATTGAATTTTTTTTTTTAATCCTGTTTTTTTTTTTACTGTTTTGTATATACAGAAAAAAGTAGAGCTATGGGTAAAGAAGAAGTGTTGGAAAGAAAGAAAAGGGGTTTTTTTTTGAAAAATGGAGGAATGGCCAATCACTGGGTTTTGTGTTTTTTTTACCAACCGGGGTCCCCGAATTGTTTTTTTTCGGTTTCATTTTTTGTTTCTCTTTTTCCATTCCTGTTTTTTGTTTTTTTTATTCAATTCCATGGGGCAACTGGGTTTTTTTCCCCCCATTTTTTTTCTTTTGGGATGATATCGAAAGTGGGTTTTTTTTTTTTGTCTTTGTCCCCTCGAATTGGAAGTGTAATTTTGTTTTTTTTTTTTTATTGAAAAAGTTTTTATGCATCCTTTTGGGTTTTAAGTGGCCTAATAAGTATTTTATTTGGGGTTTTAATCTGTGTATGAAAGTATAACCCTAAAGAAATGAGTTTTTTTTTTTTTTTCCCGGCTATTGGAAAAAATTTTTGTTGTTATCTTGAATATAGAGTTAGCATGTGAAAGGGAATGTAGCAGGGGTGAAGACTATCGGTTGGTTAGATTGACTATAATAGATTTCAATGTAAGTATTCAATGCTTTATGGTTTTGAGATTTAATGTTAAACGGGTTGGTTGTAATGAGTTGTTATATGCTGCAGAGCAAGAAAGAACGAGATATTGTGGTTGAAAGAAGAGGCCATGATGCTGCACGGTTATGTAATGTGGAACATGCTCATGGGTAAGCGTTCTTAACTTATCGTGCGCGATTCACTTCGGAATTTTGAGTATCTTGTATGATATTTACCTAGCAAACACATTCCAAACACTAATGGGATTCTGAACTTTTTCGTAGTAAAATGTTTTTTTGTTTGTTTTTTGTTAGTAAGGGTCTATAATTTTTTTTCCACAGCATGATTGTAGTTTCACAGGCTTTCCAGTTTCTTTGCTTGTTATGTATCCTCCACATAATGTGGACCACATTTAATCCATTTTCTTGACAGATGGGAGAAGGATGTTGTTACTTTGGTTGATCAGAAACACCGGAAGAGCAAGATTGTGATTTCTTTTGAGTGTGAAACGCTTAAAGCAGATGAGACAGCAGAAGAGCATATTAAGCGGTTTATGCCTAATTTAACCGGCATGGATGCTGTTGGTAAGAATCCTTTTTAGATTTTTTTTTTAATAGTTACCAATTCTTCCAAAATATACAGCTTTCTACAAGAGGATTTTCCCTTTTTAGTTTTTAATCGAAAGCATTAATATGCAGTTAATATTGGCAAGATGAGTATTACAGGCTTGGACTTCAAAGCAGAAGTGGGATGCACAGAGCAAACTTCCTGACTCAGAATCTAAAGAAAATTTTAAAAGCAAATCTTCGGTTACGCTTGCAAGTATGTGAGAACTCGTTTAATTTGACTCTGCTTAGGAAGTAGTAAGTTTGAAACACAAATAGGCTGTGTTCATATGAATATACATCAAAAAGTAGCTTTCTTACTGACTTAATATGTTGATTGAATGCATATGCCACTATGGCCTTTTTTGCTAAACGTGAATAGCTTTTAGTTAAATATTTGATTCAATTCCGTTTTTTTTGGGAAGTATATTTAAGTAACAAGGTTTTCCGAACAAAAAAAAGAAGGGCCCAAAAATGTAGAACCCTTCCTAATAAAAATATCGAAAGCACAACCAAAAGTCCCGTTTTACAAACCCACAACACAATGGTTTCCGCAAGCAAATCTATGGGCTTTCAATTTTTAAAGCCCTTGGTGGCCTGTATCAACTTTAATTTTGTTATGTTTTTTAGACCTTGGAATTCTCAAAATTTTGGGGAAAAGGATGAACTGTTTTTTTTTTTTTTTTTTTTTCGGCAATGTAAGTGGAAAGAAGAAGTTTTTTTTTTTTTTTTGTTTTTTTTCCTTTTTGTGATAATCAAATGCACTATTGTCGATGACCCACTTTCCCCTTAAAAAGTAAGGTTTTTTGCATGGTTTGACAATTCCCTGTGAATATTGGGTGTTGCCCATTTTTTTGAATGCAAAATAGGATTGTTCCACCTTTTTTTGGAGTTGCAAAAACCCCTCCTAGATAAAAAACTATGGAACAATCCTGTTTATGATATGGCAAAACCATTTATGGTGACAACATATGGCCTTTGTAGGTGATAATTTCCATGTTATGGTTACCGGTATATATAAGCCTTAGATTTATGACCTTCTATTAATCTATAAGATGTATTAGAATTTCTGAAGATTATTCAACTTTTCTTAGGTACAAAAGTAGCCTTTAAACCATTTTTGTAAGTTTTTGTTAATTTCCAGGAGCCTTTTGGTCTTATAACGCGCTAGGAAAAAAATACAAAAAGTCAATATCAAGCAACCACATAACCTTTAATAAATCACAATAGAGCACGGCACAAACAGTTCCTGAGTACATCAACCTTTCTTCCCTTATACAAAACCAACCGTCCCCTCAAACCGCCTCCTTCATCTATAGTTCATGTACAAAAAGATCAAGTCCTGCAAAAATGATGCTTATCATTCAGCGGTAGGTTGAAGAGAGATGACTGTTTCAAAAGCACCTACCAATGCCCCTACCCTTGTCTTCCTGCTCTCCACTAGCTTACTTGCCGTTTCTTCTATTACACGATTAAACAATTCCTGAGCTTCTTTCCTTTGCATCTCTTGATGCTTCAATGTAACTGTTTTTGCGTCATGACTAGAATCATTTCTTGCTTCATCAACTTTCTTCTTAAAACTTATTCTACCAATCTGCTCTTCCCCATTATCATCTAGGACTCTCCCTCTCCTAAATTTGAGCCTCCTAGGACCATTATCCCCAGACTCGAATTCAACAACCCTTCCCTTCCTGAACTTTACCTTATACCCCCCATCTTTGTCTTCACAAATTACCACCCTAAAATTGCAATTCCCTTCTGAAGTTTCTATTTCATAATCATCTTCATAGACAACTTCTTCGGTGCTAGTGTATTCACATTCTTCTTCTGAAACTGCTTTGTCATCATCTTGCTGAGACTTCAAGCTTAGATCTTGCTCATCAGAAGCCGATTGTGAACTTTCAGAATTTGGAAGATTGGTTGATTCTGTAGGTAGAGTTGGAGGACACTCAACTATTTCATCAGTTGGAGCAACAAATTCCAACTCTGTACTCTCAGCTTCATGCAAGGTCATTTCCTGAACCTTCTCGGCAATCAACTTTTTGAGTTTGTTTTTTGTAATGCTATTTTGATTCTGTACAGGAGACCCAAACTTATGGTTCTTGGGCAACGATCCAGTGCGAGTAGCCTTGGGGGATACTCTTTCTACAGAAGTTGATTTACGTACCATTCCTGTATTTTTAGTAGTCTTGGAGTCTTTTTCAATTTTTTGTCCATTTAATCGTGCCGAAGAATTAAAAGAAAGACTACGCCTTTTAGGCATATTGAGCTCATGTTGCGTTGATGAACTGCCTTTTGAAACTCTACCTTTTTTAGATGGTATCGAGTTTTCCCACTTCATGACGTCAACACGTTCAGCAGTTCCACGGATTTTAGGACCATGAGAAGGTTTAGGTTTTGATTTTGTTATCTTGGTTCTCACCACAGGAACTTCAGTCATTTTAATGCCTTTCTTCTTGATGACTGGCCTTTTTCTTGATCCCAACCTTCTTGTAGGTCTCTTTAGTTCTAGCAATTCATTTTTTATACCATGTTTACACAAATCATGACAAGAACCCATTGGAGGTCTGAGATAACGTGAGAGAATACGACATTTTTCTCCGGTAGCGAACTGAGAACTTGATATGATGTACTCCTTGCTTTTGGCTTTAGAACCTCTTGGAGCGCCACCAACAGCAACCGTGTATGCAGGCCCTGATATAGATACCAATGCCCTTGATGTATTTCTGTTTTTCGGGGTTCGTGTAATTTGGGTTGCCATCACAATAGTAAGAGCACTTAACCTGTCGCGAGACAAAAATGTGTCAACAAGACTAGACGGAAATCCAAGCAGTTTTAGAGATGATGATTAATATTAGCCGATGAAACACACTCGTGTGTATTTGTATTCATTTAAAAAAAAAGGCATGAATCACAAAATGTAAGTCGACACTAAAAAAAAAAGACAAGACAACAAAACCCCCCCCCCCCCCCCCCCACCCCCCCCCCCCCCACCCCGAAACAAACAATCTATCAGTATGTAAAGGCATATAAGGTTGTATTGTGTGGTTACTTAATCTTTCACATGTCATTTGGTTAAATATATATGAATTGAGTTATGATTTTCATACAAATCTATATATATACACACATATATGATATACCTTTCTGTTACGTGAGCTTTTATTCCTTTGATAAAGAAGAAAAGGAGGGTGTAACAGAAAAGGGATTGATTGATTAGATGAAGAGACCTCTAATTGGTGAAAAGGGATAATGGTATAAAGGCTAGAGCTTTGATTCTTTGAATTGTTTTTGGTGTTTGTTGGGGTGAGAGATATTGGCGGGGAATCAAAAAATAAAATGAATGTTAGTTATGGACCCAATAATTTTTCTTACAAGACCTAATCAAGTAAATATACATTTTTAATTTAAAGGTCATATTTTGTTGTAGTTTATATTAAAGTTATGTTGACGATAGTCTAAAAACCATTTCTCAGGTGGCCTAGTGGTAAAGCATTCTCAAGGTCTCAAAAAAGACCCGAGTCCCGACCTCACCAGGTAAATATCTTGGGATTATTAGGAGAAAAGTCTAGGAAATGGCCAGCTAAAGACTCAACTTCTTTGGAGTAGGCTGAACATGGATCCTTTATTGTTTACCGTTTTTAATGATAGCCTTGAAGATAATGTTTAGGTACAAAACATCGAGCCAGAAAACACAATATCATAACAAAAATGTTTCATAAATGAATGATTACATCAAAGTTTCATATAGTTGCTAGTTTTATGTCATGTTTGATTGATCATTCAAATCACCACTTAAATTTTGTGAAAACTCAAGGGCTGCCCACAACTCTTACAAAGATATGAACGCATGATAGATCTTATATATTCCCAATCAAATACACTATTCTAACATATGTGCAATAGCAAGATGCTACTTTCTTGAAGAAAAAAAAAAGGGGGAAAAAGGACAAAAAGAGTTTATGTAAAACTATATTATATGAGTAGTAACTATATTATGCATTCCAGTACTTCCTTTATGATTCGTTTTTTTATTGCTCCATTTTATCAACGTTTGCGACCTGAGACGGTCTTCTTTACCGCTCCAACTGAGACTAGAAACTGATCAAGTGATGATAATGTTTTCATGTCATCTGGTGGGAAGTAACTTGCAGCCTTTCCCATAATAGATGTGAAGAGAAGTTGAAGTGAAGGACCTGTAACATAACGATCGCCTAATAGATCATCAAGAAATCCAAAAGCTGCTAGAAAATCTGACTTGTTGGCGTTTATAGGAGCAGCAAAGTGTGCTGGAATGATTCTCTTGAACTTCCAGTCTCTTGCAATGCTGTCAGTCCAATCCCTTACCTGAAAAGCTCAATTTCAAAAGTCAAAATCCAGATTAGTTCTGGTAACGACGAGTATAATGACATATTCCTTTCAGATATGTTTGGAGTAACACATTTCATTTGCACCAACAAAGATGCTCAAACTTTTAAAACTTTAGAATTTTCAGGATGATCTTCTAAGATAACTGGTTTTCAGATGGCATGTCAGGAAAAACTAAACATGGTCAAACATTACCGCCACATAAGCTGCCACATCATTTTATCCATGTCAACAGGATCAGATTATCTTATAGAAATCTTAAATAGTTTGATTCTTTTAAATCATTTCTTTCAAAAGTTCCAGGTGCGGGTACAAATGTAGACCGCTAAAGTCCGTTACTTTATATGCAATGCGCCAAATCTAATACTCTGTGATGGTTAAAGAACATGCCTTTTCAGGAACTTTGCTGAAGACTAATGTTTTAACAATGGGCGAAACGATCAACTTCTGCGACATTTGAGAGAAACTAGCTTTTGGTTCCAACAGATTTGACGGACCAAGAAACAAGATTTGAAGAACCATTCTTTCCCACCCTGCAATAAAAGGTCTGAACGAATCAGATGAATATAATCACAGACAATAGCTTCAACCTTTACTGTCTTTAAGAACAAACAGACCTTTTTGCCTGTTTATAGTGTTATCAATGACTGGTTCTTGAGGGACTTCCTTCCCTTTACTGAGAAGTTTTACGGCCAACCCGTTCTTAGCCGATGCCAACAACGAGTCATTGCTTATACACTCAGGGGGCTGCTTTGGGACATATATTACAGCATCTGTCACTAGTAACGTTTTTGAACTCTTGTGATAAAAAGCTACCTCCACATATGGTCCAATTCCTAAATTAAAAACACAAACATGTCTTAAGTTTAAAATTTCACTAATGGATAAATAATGCTACGATAACAAAATTTTGATATCATGGTATGTATATAGCTCATATTACCAACTTCAGGAGAGCTTAGAACCTTTTGTTCAATCTCTGCCGCCCATGGCGTCGAAAGGTCCTCATGTTCTAACGTTTTGGCACGAAAAATACCAAAAAATTCGAGTGGTAAATTCAAAGGCCAACTCCATTGTCTTGGTGCCACCCATATTTGAGCTTGTGGGAACTTTCTGGAAAATGGACCAACAAATATTTTATGCTCATAAGCAAATGTAGGCAGGACAATGTACTCTACTCGAGCTCCTATTTCCTTTACAAGCTGAGAATTTGCCAAACAGATCACAAGTAAACGCAAAATCAACTTCTAAGAAAGCGTCTTCAAATATCACACAAAATCGACAAATATATTTTTCCTTATACTTAAAAGTAAGACCTGAATGCATTCTTTGGTTGGGGCAATTGGTGCATGCACCCATAATCCACCTGATCTAAGTTTGATGACAGTCATTCTTGTGTTTGTTGAAACACTACTGAATCCCAATGCCTGTTCTTGCTCAAACATCCAAATGGTGTCTTTTACAACCTGAAATCATGTCAAAAGATTTCACCTTTGAGGATAATAAACACAACCCAGATGCAATATCACACATAATTTTGATAGAAAAGTAAAGAATTTATATCAGGTAATCAATACTCAGGGCCTGTTTAGTTAACGTTTTATCGAAAATGTAAGAAACAGAAAATGTGTTTAAATTTATTTATTTATTTATTTCTGCATAATGTTTCATCAGTTTCATTGAAAAGATATAGTGATTTACATAGAAAAAGAAGGCAAACAGGCAACAAGCTGTGCGACCACCCCTCTTTGTATAGCAAAACTAAAACGTTTAAAAACTACATTCATAGATCGTGGCGTCATGGAAATGTAGTTATTGGAACAAAAATGTCACTCTTTTGCTTATAACTACGAAAAACTACTTACAGAAATAAAAATAACTATTCATTTTCTTGAAAAATGAAAACTGTAACTAAACGAACATTTTACCTCAGTCCTAGTAGTGGGCCTATTAAGAAAAGGGCCAAGAGGAAAAGGGAAGCCAGTGAAATTCACATAAAATGTACCACCACTGCCTCCGCCGCCGCTGCTGCCGGTGGTTCCGGCAGAAGCAGAGACCACCAAACTGGGAAAAATCTTAGCTTTACATTTACTAATTGGTTTTAAATTTAGAGAAAAAGATTCTAATGGAGACCCATTAAGAAACTTTGAATTGGGTTGTTTGAAAAGATCTGAACTTTGAAGGGATTTAAGTGATAGAACAGAAATGGCTGATGCCATTTTTGTTTATTTTCTTGAAATTTGGTTAAGAGAAAGAAACTGAGAGTTGAAGAATCTGGAAGAGAGAAAAAAAGGGTCCAAAAGGTAAGGTGTATGATTGGAGGTTATGATTCTAACACGTGGAGGATGGTGGATTTTCCCGGGTGGATTTTAAAGCTTTTTTTTCATTTTTGTGGCAAATATAATTATAGAAATGTAGTAACAAAAAAAATTGTATAGATAAATTGGAAAAAGGGACCTACTTGTGATGAATTGGTGTATTGAGTTATGGGTCAACTGACAACTAAGTGGTGGGTGGTCAAAATAGTTATAGTATCTATACTATTATAATATAAAGGAAATTTACTTTTCAATATTTCAACATTCTAACATTTCAATATTTAACAACGAGAAAAAGTACCCGCGCATTATGGCGGTGAGATAGTGGGGGCGATATGTCATAGAGTGTGATAGGTCATAGGAGGTGATATGTCATAGAGTGTGATAGTCAAATGCCTTAGCCGTACGGGCTCCGCCCTCGGATTTAAAAATTCGTCAAAGTATATCGAATGACCTCTCTAATGAAAGAGCATGAAATTTTAAGAACACTCATATAATTTTTATAATTTATCGATGTATGGTTTTTGAGATAAATTTTTTTGAATGAATTAGAGGAATAAAATGATTTATGAAAGGAGAAAAAAATGAGTGGTTGAGATTTGAGGAGAGAGATGAAAATGAGTGGCTGAAAAGTTGAAAAAATTTGGCGGGTACAAATGCTTTATAATGTAATAGAGATAGAGATAGAGATATACACCATATCATAACCTACACTACTCGCCACCGCCACCACCGCCATTGTCATTACACCGCCGCATTGCGAGTCATATAAATATCACCACCACCGCCCCACCGATCTCCGCCGCTCGCCACCACCACCCGTCACCGCCACCATCGCCGCCGCCATTACATCACCATCACCGCCGCAACGCGCGGGTACCTTTCTTCGTAAGTTTATAAGCATATCAATCGATTATCAAGAGTAAGGTGACTTAATGGTTACATGTCACGATGTTCTTTTACAAGGCCTTGTACTAGCACTTTCTTAGTTAGGTAAAGATCTTGTGTTGGTCAGAACGGATTTGAAAACAATCACATAATAACCGGTTAGGTCATGTATATTTGAGCCTAAAACTCGTCACTCCCAATTAGTTGTTCCCTTTACACTTTAAATGAAAAAATCTTTAGATAGTTTTTTGATGATTTAGTGTTTAATGACGCTTGGCCTTGATTTATATAATGTGACGTTGGTAACGCGTTTTTGGTAATTTATAGTGTTTATACGATGGAAAGGAAAAGGGAGTGTTTGATTGTGAAGTCAGTGGATAAAAAGATGTGATTAAAGCAATAGATGATCCAATAGTTGAAATTCTGACTAGTTTTATCTTTTGAAATTATAGTGGTGTCTACATTTGGTCACACATCCACTATTGATGAATGATGATGAGGGTGACCATCACAAAGGTACGAGGAATAATCAAACTGAAGTGGGCTAGCCTAATAGGAAAGCTTAAAACATACACCCTGCTTGATGTTGGTACTTTTCTGGGGTTCAAGTTTGTTGATCAGAAGATGTGAAGTTCGTCATGGTGTTCATAGACTACACATACAGAATACGAATACATGTTTTTTAGTCTTACAACACGGATCATCACTGCACAGATCTAAGGCGACGTCTTATATTGTACATCTATGTCACGCTTGATTCATTTGTAGCACGACTGTATTATTTCAATTAACTTGCCTATGTGAAGGTCAGATAACCTCCATATGTATGAACTTCAAGCATCTTTTCATTTTCTCCTAAATATACTTTGGCAAAAAGATCCATAGTTACATGTCAAGTAACTCTGTTATTGAAAACACTAAAGATAAGTCATATTGGAGACAATATGACACATCTGTTTTCAACAAGTATAATACGCCAATGCATGAGTTTGAAATCTCATAAGAGGGAAAACGGAGACCTTCATGTAAGGCAATATATCTGATCAACACTTACCAGAAATGTTGTGCAAAAAACCATAATCATTAATGTATATTCATATCAGGTCACATATTTTAAATCAACTGAAAGAACCCAAAGACCATTAGAGAACCAAGCCTGAGTATTTTGGAGTATACTTCACAAATCCACAAAATACACAAAAACAAACCTGGAAAACAAACTAATTGTATATAAATATGTCGACCTGTAACTTGTATAGTACATATTTCTTCACCATATCCTTTAATTTTCAGAGTTTCTTCTTATTATTATTAATAATATTATTTAAGATCTTCATTGTCCAGTCATACTCAAACCCAGTATCATCTTTAACTACACCAGCAATCTTTATCTGCAACAAGTTGATCAGTTGTCTACTTTAATACAAGATTCCTTGGAAACAAATTTTCTTGTCAGCAGAAATGAAGAAATCCAAACTAACCTTCAAACAACACCCCCTGGATAGCTTCTCATAAAATAACACAAGAGCATTTGTTCTGTTTCAGGTCGTTTGTCGCTTTCTTTTCTGGTAGAGAAACACAAACGGAAGGTTGTGTATATAAGAAGAAACTCAAACTAGCAGAAATTGTTCTTTATACAGTATCATTTTCAGGAAATAGCAACATTTCTATATCTGGAAAATATCATTAATGGAACCAAATGGGGAAAAAAACTGATTACGTTGATTTCGGCCAACAAGATTATCTTGTTATGTCATCATTTGAAGGTAATTTGAGCATTGAGCAAATAATTTTCAAGGAAAAAAAAGATTAGAACTCTGCAAATGTTCCTATTTTCATGACATACATTTGATTTTTGAGAAAAACTTAAAGAATTTTTAATTTGAACTTCAGACAACTGTGACGAGCTAAATCTTTTAAAGTAAATTGTAAGAAACAAATATGTAACTCTGTCTTGAAAACTTCTCAAAAAAAAAATGTTGCAATATTCAAGAAAAACTAAACGATGATATCAACAACGTGCAATATGTTCCACATATTTGTTACCTTTTTCTTGGGATGGCTGACTAACGACGACATGCATGGTTGTAATTCCACCAGGAACATCACATAATGCATTCCTGCATTCTCCTACTGTTTTGTTGTTCTCCAATATTTTTCCGGCACTAATTATCTTTATATCTTTTACTGTACGTGGAGCATTCTCCTTCTCTGTTACACCATAAAACAACTCTCCCATTCAATTACAACACATTTCTTATGAGCAAAACATAAAAAACAATGCTCCATAGAGGCAAAGACTGTCTAGTTGTGTCTTACATAAAAACAATGTGTTTCTATGATACTCTCTATAACGATTTTTCCATAACATGTTCAGGATAATAATCATCAATTTTGCATCTAGATGTCATATATGCTACTCCTAAATGCAAGTTATATTCATCTGGTCGTCTCACTAACATGTACCTTCATTACAACAATCAACTTAAAGAAATTTAACGTGTAGAAGATTTTTATGAACATAACTGTAAGGTCTACACTATGACACAGATATCAATAACAACGGATCAAAGTTTTAATTGTTTTACAACAAAAGCCAAGGCTTTTTCAATCCGAAAAGTAATTCATGTATAACATTCTTCATAATACATATATTCATAACAAAGCATGAATTTACTTTGACAAAATAAAAAATGTTCAAGGACAAATAACTGACCTTTGGGCCATTGAGAAAGGATACTTTCTTTCAAGGCTGCAACACTTGCAGCTGCCGGAAAGCTTTTTGGACCAATATCGGATCCATCTATCAAACGAAATTTAATCTCTAGTGAATCTTGAACTCCAGACATCTTCCAGTTTCTTTAAAACACAAATTACCCAGAAAATACACACAAACTTAACAAACTCAATTCAATTACACTATATTCTATACAAATATGGTGTTGACTTTGATCAAAAACCATCAATAAAGATCCCAGCTTTACACTTTGGAAACTTCAAATCTCTGAAATTAAGTAGCCTCTTAGCTAATTTCCAATCCCTAAACATTAAAGAAACAAAAAACTTATAAGCATAATTTCAAACAAGAATCAATCAAATCTAGTGACTACAAATGGATAAACGGATGAGGTTTTCCCTATTCGGGTTACCCGGTGAAGGCGGGTCTATTCGAGTCAGCCTAACCCAAATTATTTCAAGAAACCCAAATTATACAAACATTAAAAGGTAAAACTTTGAAACTAGATCACACAAATTAATCAAAAATAAAAGTAAAAAACCAACAAAGAAAGTATCTTTTCACTAGAATCTTCAATTGGGTATCTTTATAAATCAAGATTAAAGCTTGTAATGAGTGAAAGATTAAGAAAAAGGCTTACTTTATTACAGAACTGATCTGTGATATTTGGTGAAGAATAAAAGAGTGTAGGATTCTTAATCCACCAAATTAATTAAAAATAATGGTGGTGGGATGCTTGCCTTAATTAAACAATTGAAGTCAATCTGAAGAAAGAAAAGAAAAGGGGGATGCAAATTGGGAAAATTAAAAAAGGGAGGGTGGGGGGGTGTTTGGGAGTTATCGAAAGTCTTGGAAATGTGTGGCCAAATGTGCCGAACTTTCTTTCTCCCTTTGATTACTTCTCCGAATTAATCGACATATTAATTTTTCGATACGTTTCTCCTATTCAGGTTAATCGAACATAAAAAGTTATTTTTATAGTAAAATTTAATCAAGATTATTATTTTTGACCGTTTTTGCATTTAGCGTTACCAAAAACTATTATGATACACAGTCAACAAAGTCGGATGTTGTCATCTCTTGCTGATTTAGAATTTTTATAAAAACTTCTAAAAGTTTAATAGATTATTCATCACCGCGTATACATATACAACTCTAGTTAGATGATATTTAAAATTTATAATAAACTAAACCAGAATGCAAAATTCTGAATAACAAGAGAAAAATATAACTTATATTAACATATAGAAGATATAGATATAAATTTCTACTATGAGTATGGTCTATCGACATATATGTATAGGATATATATGTGGGGCTCTTACTTGAGAAAGTTATCAAGATTTTTGTTTACTAACTGTCAATTTTTGAGATGATATGATAGTCTTTGAATGAATATAAATGTAAATTAGGAAAGTTGATAAACAAATGTAATGTGACAGCTATTGACACTATGTTTAAGAATTTAAGTTATTGGAAACATCATAGTAATAGCTGGAACTTTAATAAGTAAATGAAAATTATACGTAGAAAGCTTCAACATGACAACACCAAAGTAATCATTTCAGTTGACATTTCTTTGAAACACACAGAAACTATAATGTGCTGGTAGACATTTAAAGATAATGAGAATATACCGAAAAGAAACGGTAGTCGGTAGACAATTGCAGTCTTATAACACATCCTCAGGCTTTAGCTCACATAGATCATGAAAATTTTGTTTTCTATCTCTATCTCTATCTCTACTACATTATAAAACATTTGTTCCCGTCAAATTTTTTCAACTTTTCAACATTTTCATCTATTTTCTCAAATCTCAACCACTCATTTTTTTCTCTCTCCTCCATAAATAATTTTATTCCTCTAATTCATTCAAAATCTTTTATCTCAAAAACCGAACATCGATAAATTATAAAAATTATATGGGTGTTCTTAAAATTTTCATATTCTTTTATTAGAGAGGTCATTCGATATACTTTCGACGAATTTTTAAATCCGAGGGCGGAACCCGTACGACTAAGGCATTTGGCTATCACACTCTATGACCTATCAACCCCATCATCTCAACGCCGCAACACACGGGTACTTTCTCTCGTAGCGTGATATATATCTAACAATTTGGTCGATATATGGATCGCGTGACACGTGTAGTTGGAATTTTTGGGTAGACCGATGTTCACATTTTTTAGTGCATTGCCACATTGATACTGTGCTTCTTCTATGTCCATGTGCATGAACTGTGAAACATTCATGTGAGTGCGTGTGTGTTTGTTTACTGCTTTAGAAAACACCTGCAGTATTATTTATCTTCCATATTTTGCATTTCTATGTGTGAGGGAAAGTTATATTAACTGAAAACGAGGGCAGATCCATGTTATAGTATGAAATCTTGGATCTGAGAATAAAAAAAATAGACTAATACATCATAACAAGGGTAGCAACAAGAATAACTGAATTTTCAAGAATTTACTGCACATTATAATGTTTTCTCATGAATACAAATACTTGGCAAATGTTATCAAAGAATAAAATTCCTGTAGCAAAAAATACCACCCATCTGTTGCCCAAACTCGGACATACCTATGTAAAACCTTATAAAGAGAAACAAAATGGGTAGAGCTTTAATGACTGATCAAGTCCAAAATCTGAATGAATCATATATTTCTTAAGCTAATTAGCCTAAACATGAGCCTTTAGAGTTTAGAGGGTCTCTTTCTTCTCTGGTGCATTCAGGCTCGTACAAGCGACAGGTGGCATTCTTCATCCTGCCCATGATTTCTATTGGCTAAATATACGGATCCCCTTATGGGGTAAGCTGAAAATCGTCTAAAGAAAGTATTGTGTTACATACCAAAAGAATGACTTGTTACACAGGTGCCAGTGACGCATTAATCAGAAGATGAGCCATTCGAAGAGTTGTATTTCCATTCTGGCTGATTTCTTGCTTCTATATTGATGATTTGTATCGACAAAATACTTCGCTTCATATCCAGGTCCCATCCGTTCGTATATGCACTTGTACATTGAGAAATCACTACTCCAGGATGTGACAATTCTTGACAAATTCATTGGAGTAGTTTACGTATTTCGACCAAAAAGGTCGTAGATGCTCGTAACCAATCTGTAACCATGGTTTTGACTGGCCATTGTAATGTATTACAGCAGCCTTCTTTACACTCTCGATATTTGTATTCTTCTGGTATCCTAACCCCAGCATGTGCCATGAAGGTTTAATAGGTTGAACATGGCCCCTAAATGCAATCAAGGCTGGTGGTAAAGTTCCAAGCTTCCATAATGTCATATTTGACCTCAAGTTCTGCAAAATAAAATCCCAAATTCACATTATTTTAAATAAAAGAAAAGAAACATGAATGTACTGATTTGTGTGTTTACTTACCTCTTTAAGCCATGCATGATATGTTTCTCTTATGTTGGTCTTTCTCCATGCATTTAAGTCAAAAACATTCATCCCATAAGCCCAAGCACACTCCTCCGGGTTTAAACTTTTTACCACCAGTGGGTGAGAAAAGTTAAAATAGTTTCTGAATCGTTTTGACATCACCCATGAATCTTCACCTTTACACGTCTCTACTGCTCCATTGACCTTTCCATTGAGGTCAATTTCCCAAAGTGGAGATAAATCACGTTGAATTACAATATCATCATCTAAGAAAACAACCTTTTCAAGGTTCGGGAAAAGCTGTACAAAAAAAGCATCACGTGAGCAAGTGAAATAACCAAAGGGGACATTTGCAACCGTCTTATTGTTGGGTTACCTCTGGGAGATATATGCGAAGATGATTGAGCAAAGATATGTACTTAGGACTTCTAGCTTGCAATTTGGAGGCAAAGGTTCTTGGAGTAGTATCACTAAGATTAGCCCCTGATATATGATTTCCATGGTAGTAGTCCCGAATACCAATATGATTTTCCACAGCTTCGAGAACAGGAACATTGTCTCGGGTCAACCAGTCAAACTGATGAACACCTTTTACTTCAACAATGGCAGGAGAGATGGGATTTAAAGCAAACCAAGAGTGCATGCCAGCATAAGTTTTTTTATCAGTTATCACATGGAAGACGATCTTTTCAGGAGATAGAGATGATTGGACGGCAGAAGTAACTACAACCGAAGCTGCCAAGATATTGTCAGTCGGCAGAATAAAATGATAATATGAGTTGTCCGAGAGGAGGGGGAGTAATTCCGGTGATGGCAACTGCCTTCGTGCATGAGCATTAGACGAGTACTCATCAGTTAATCTCAAAGAGAGACAATGGATCCCTTTTGGAACTGAACTTGCTGCAAAGTGTTTGTTCATTAGTTCTTGGAACTTAGATTCTCTAATCTCCTTCTCAGATCTCTCCATCTGTCATATTCGGTAACAATTAACTTAGATTTATGAAATACGAAAGCACTTTAGATTCATAACAAAGGTTAACATGTGTACAACACAAATATAATGAGGTGACATACCATTCCTTTCAATATAATAGCAAAATCTTTGGCACCGTATGCGTTGCTTTTCATCTCAGAGACAAGATGTGTAAAGTTTTCAGGGATCTTTAGGTCAGCTGGAACTTCTTCAGTATTCACTTCATTAAGGACGTCATAGAAGTCTTTAACAAGCCTCTGTCACACCAAAGGGAAATTAGGTCTCTGGATGCAATGTTTAAGTTTCTTGACAAGTTGACATAAATGGAAAAAGTAACAGTAAAAAAAAAGTATTGAAATAAAAAAGTTATGTCGTAGTATATTTACCCCTGATTCATCTCCCCTTCCAAGTAGCTTCGGACCCAAACGCCGGCCTAAACAATCTGCAGCATGATAGAATTAGTTAAAAAAAAGCTGTTCACCAAATGCAATATTTTTTTCGAAAGTCACCACATGCAATATTAACAAGCAATAAAACTTTTCAAAACAATTAGCATTCAAAAAAGATACTATCGAGACCAAGCAACCCAGTAAAGAAACTATATACAGTTCAGTTTGGTTGCTAAAATAATCAAGAATACAACTTCTATGATGTAGTGATGTTACTATATCTGGGAATTATTACAAATTACTAATAATGACAAGCAAACTGACATATTGAGATTCTATCAGTTCAGCTGGAAATATCAGGAAGCAAATCCAATCGCTTGCTAACAAAAGATGTGACTAAAAGAAGCTTGTGCCAATCACAACAATCACTATAAAAGTATAAATTACTAAGAATGACATAAGACATGAGACTATATGGAACAAATAGAAAGATCAGGCCACAAACCAGATTGCTTTGCTAAACTAAGCAATATGTAACTGAAGGAAGCTAGTGTCATACGTAACACACACTACAAATTACTTTATTGTCATAATATATGAGATTCTATATATTCTATAAGACTTATCAGATAAGAAAGCAGATAGTTAGCTTCTAAGCAAAATGTAACTATAAAAGCTAGTGGGTGCCTAGCAATCACTACAAAATTACTAATAATGACATAAAAATTTAAATTCTCTATATTCAACATGAAAGATAAAGAAAAAGATCAGATTGCTTGCCAAACTTGGCAAGATGTAAATTACAAGAGCTAGTGTGGTGGTGGACTTGGATCTCTTAATCGGCCAAAGGCCGGACAGCATGATTACCGAAAAAAAGGGGAAGCTAGTGGCATGCCTAGCAATCACTTAAAATTACTAGCAGTGACACAACAGTCAACTCGCATTGATATTCTATGATTTCAATCTAATCAAGAAACAAAACTTAAAGGAACCAAAAAACGAAATAACCATGTCCCAAATCAACTTCTAACTCGAAAACATCAAAAGCATCCAACTTTTTAGCAATGCTGAAAAACCAAATCAAGATCTAGTAACACCAAGCAATGTTCGATAACACCAAGCTCAAAACCTATCCTAGTTTTCACATCCCAATACAATATCATCAAGATCTAGAAATGCTACAATCACAATAAACACACTCTCACAAACATATATACATCTATACGTACATATATACATCTATACATATACATATAGAGATAAAAGTGAATGAATGAAAGAAGGAGGAACATACCGAAAGAAGAGCATTTGTTGAGACCTTCAAGGCTAACAAGAGCAGTAAAAATGAAAACAAAAGGCAACAAGAAGGCAAGTATTAATATAGTATGAAACAATGTTTTATAGGAAACATGTCGAGCTGCGATTTTAATCTTCATTAAATCAATAAAACCATTACTACTGCTTCTTGTTATTGTCACACTTCTCATACTCCCTGACACATGTACCTGCATTCTTATTATTATTATTCTCCTATATATCTATTCTCCTTATTATTTCTTCTTATTTATTATTATTATTATTATTATTTTAATTGATACTATTACTAATCTCCCCGTTAATTTCTCAAATTGGAAACCCTAATTTCGTCCTCATTATCACCGACGTCGGCAATCGATCCACCCGCCCATTGTTTAATCAGATCCGCCACCATGAATTTATTCCGATTCTCAATCAAATTTAGGGTTTATGGAAATCGGACAGAATACATATAATATTGATTAGATGTATTTGTATACACAATTGATTAATTATATAACAGAAATATATGATTCGTATCCTTGTTTTGATTTGTGATTTTCTTTCTAAAATGAGAGAGAGAGAGGGAGAGAGAGAGAGAGAGAGAGAAGAAAGTCAAGAGAGGGAATAAATTTTTTATTTTTCTTATTTTTATTTATTTATTTATAGTTGCTGGTAAAATAAATTAAATATTATATAAATGGAAATATAAACTTCTTATTGGTCAAACCGTCCAATCCAATGTTATTTCTATTTATTAACAATTTTGGCCTAATTCTTTTAAAATAAATACAACATAAAAATTAAATAATGAAATGATGATGACTACAGTACAATGATTTTTATTTTATTTTATTTTTGTCAAAAGCGTCAGGCATGTTATCTTCTATACTATCTAATAAAACAAATCACTTTTTTTTCCCTTAAACTTTCGTCTTTAAAAAACCAAAAATACTCTTCTCCTTTATTCACAAACTAATACATCTCTACCTAATATACCTATAATACCCTTAATGAAATAATTTACAATATAGATCTCTCAATCCATAAAATAACTACACTACCACCTTTAACATCAATTACTTTTACATTCACCATCATCGTCGCCTCACCCGCCCCCTGCCCCCACCACATTCACCACCTCCGCCACCTGTCGCCACCATTACTACCCCCACCGTCGCCGCATTGTGCGAGCATAAGTCTAATTTTAGAGAAAAATTACAAAGAAGAAATAAAGAAAATTTAGATTGTGTTTGTAACTATAATGGATAATCCTTACTAAAACAAATTATCATTTCATTTTACTAGCATGGTAATTGACATCACAAAATCATTCGATTTACATCTATTTTTCTCCCGCATGGAGTATGTTTAAATTGCAATGCTATACATATACTAACAACGGGTGGTTGTGTGTGCTCAAGGGGTAGGGAATAAAGAGGGTATAAGTGTAATTTCATCATTTGTAACTTTCAACATTTAGGAGAGAGAGTGCTATTCTTATTATAAAGGAGTATAGAAAAGGTGTTTAGGATTGAGTTTTAATAGGATTATATGATTATTGCGTTTGCGTTTGCTTAACGCAGTTAATAAAAAAAAAATTGGCAAAAAAAAATGATTATATGCGTTTTCACAAAGACAAAACGCAGTTTTTAAATACAAAATCTATTTTACATGATCAATCCCAAACACCCTTAAGCATTTTCTTAAATATTCACAAAATATACCTAATCACCTCTAACATATCAAACACACTCACGTCTCTCGGTCTCACACATACACACACATCAACACCACCACCGTCAACGCCACTGCCACTAATCGTCGCCGCCACCACCGCCACTGCCGTTAAAAACGGTCGTTACCATCGCACGCCACCACAACTCATCACCGCTACCATTATACTGTCGCATCACACAAATACCCTTCTATGAAATGCATTATATGTTTGGGTATGTAGATGTTTACTTTAATTTGTTTGTTTAAATAGGTTGTAAAAATTTTTGGAGGCGTTTAGCTAAAAAAAAATTTTTTTTATTAAAATGAGAAAACTCGATCAAATAATTGTTTTTCATTTTTTAATGGGAATTAAAAAACAATGTTTTTCACTTTTCAATTGGATTATAAAACAATGTTTCACTTTTCAATAAGAAATTAGAAAACAATGTTATATGGGGAAAAGTGAGTGTGTGGTTGTCATGTAACTAAACTTAAGTATAAAACCTTTCATATACTATTTTTTTAATATTTATTGTATAATGAATAAATGACTGCTCTCATCAAGTCATATATATTAATACGTGTGTATGTGTGTGTGACTACAAGATACGTGGGTAAACTGATGAGTTTTTCTTGCATGATGTTACTTAGTTTTACGCAATTTAATCGGAATATTTACGTGACTATTTTCGACCGTTTATGATAACCTTAATTAAGATATTTATCTAGAAGAATTCGAACATAAAATATCTTGAGAGGATACAAAAAAATTTGTATGCCACTTTGATAGTGTACATAGGATTATATGGTCATTCTTTTTAAATTTAACGTGTATGCTTCCAAATCATATGTTATTTTTTTGAACGGTACATTTGGGTTTCAACTGTAATCTTCATATACCTAATTTCAAAACTAGAGTAAACCATAAATTTCAGAAAATAAGTTTTTTATATTAAAAAAAATACGATTATTTTATACATGCTAACGACAGTTCATAGCTAGGACTATTATTAGCATTTTCTTTTATATTATATGTGTTGCGAAAGGAGATGAGTCCTTCAATAATTGCCATATTCTTATTTCATATATCGTGAATATTGAAAAGTGGACGCTTTAACTACGACAATACTGTATTACACTTTCTTTTTCTTCTATATATATTTGACATAAGTAATTAAATCATTTAACTAAGAAAACAATAACTAAAGACTTTAGATTAAAACGAGAACGGTACCCGCACGTTGCGGCGGTGATGGAGGTGGCGGCGATGGCGGTGATGTAATGGCGGCGACGGTGGTGGCGGTGACGGGTGGTGGTGGCGGCGAGCGGCGGTAGCAACGGCGGAGATTGGTGGTGGAGGTGGTGGCGCCGGTGAGTAGTGAAAGTTATTGTTGTAATGTGTACATTGTTGAAACTTAAAATCAATATAGTACATCATGCATTAGAATGTGTACATTGTTGAAACTTAAAATCAATATTGAAAATTAAGTTCAATGTTGAATATCAAAAGTGAATTTGCTTTATAATATAGTATAGATATTCGACTGTCGCTGTTGTTGATATAAAACTATAAAGACATGATGATTGAGTAGTGTCTAATTACACATTGGACTATTAAAGCGATATCATTATATAGGTGTATTTAATCAATATCAAAGTGATTTATAGATGCTTGTGTTTAGTTTTCTTGTAAATAAACTATTTGTACAAAGGTTGTTTTTAGTCTTATTTATATTATATCAATAAAACATTTACTCTTTTATTTATAAAGCAATTACAACTCTTATATAAAGTTGAAGGTCAATAAAGTCGACATCGTCGATCTAGCATCCGCCCATAAACACATTTCTATTCTAATACTAGTAGTAAATAAAAAAGATATGTATGAACATACTCAAACGTCCATCTTTATTTTTCCCCCCTTGCTTTCATCATTTAAAGGAGCTTTTTTTTTCAATTTTTCCTCCTTCAAATCCACACACCACACCGTGTTGTGAAAACTTATAGCACGCCATGGCATTTAAAAGAAATTCTTTTAAGTTCTTGGTATCATAGATAAGTAGAACACAAAAAATCGAATGAGACTCGTACATGCAAACCAAAAAAAAAAAAAAAACTCTTAAAAAAAAACCACTTGACCACTCCTCTAACCATCTTATGAAGAGATGGCAAAAAAGTTCTATTTAACATTTTAAAAAAAGGGTAATGGGGAACCCTAGCCCCGGTACCACAATTGGATACTCACCGACTCATCCCGTATGAGCCATATGATGCTGGTACAATACCTTCATCCTAATCCCCACAAGATCTGGGCACTCCGAAGGAGCGAACCCGCGTCTTTAAACTTCACATATAGGCCTAGACTTTAGTGATAATGGACACTTTAAAGAAATTGTTGAACTTGAGACCTTAAGGTCACTAGGTGTTTTCGTTACAACTAGGTTATCTCCTTCTTGGTTAACTTCTACTTAGGTTATAGCTAAAAGGGATGTTCTTACATAATGGGGTCATCAAATATAGTTTTTGAAGTGCAAGGGGAAAGAGCATCTAGGGCCATAGGGTGGTGCCATGGTGGTTCCATGGCGGTGATTGTTGCAACTGGTGTGGCGAGGATGATCGTGGTGTTGATGGGAAGTCAGTTCGATGTACGGTTATTTCAAATCATGCTAGTATATTATTTTATT
>CM067169.1:160508180-160562735 GCA_034093135.1 Erigeron breviscapus | reverse complement strand
AGTAATAAGAACTGAACCAGAATCAGTAAGAACTAGGACATGGCAAAGAACAAGTACAGTAGCATAAACGTATTTAAGGATCTTGCCCATTCAAGACTTAAATACCCTTTTTAAATAGTATAAATGTATTTAAGGATCTTGCCCATTCAAGACTTAAATACCCTTCTTCAATAGTTAAGAATCATAACATAAGTATCTCTTAAGATTGTAAATAGCTCAAGAACATATACAAGTACAAAATAGTTTTCATGCTTTTCAGTCCCCGATAAAAGAACTTTGAACAAAATGTACGAAAGGGGGAATAGTGAACTCACAGTGATCTGGTACAAGCACAGAGAACAAGTACAAGGATAGATAAGTTATATCTATCGAAATCCAAGCACGCCTTGATGGTAGCCTAAGTACAGGTTATTGGTCATAAACAAGCACACATATTAGTTCATGTGTTTAATTAACCATTGAAATGTCCGTGATGAACTGATGATTTGGCCCTTTGAAGATCTTTGAACGTTTTGACTCAAAAGAGTTTAAATGAACTTTAAGTACATGAACTGGACTCGAACTAAGCGGACTTTGAACCCACACACATGTAATTATAATGTTAATGAGTTGAACATGTCTTTAGTGTACTTCAATTAGGGTTTGCACAATGTACGTTATTTTAGATCGATTTAAGAACTAGCTTTATTGTCAATAAGTAGCCTTGAATGTGATTGATCACGTGATAATGATGTTATGAACTGATTTGGTGATTAATGATCAAGTGTGGTATGTTATAGAACAAGTTCATGTTGTTTTCTAATGAGTACAAGATCGTCTAGGGTTTTGGAACTTCAAGATCGTCCCACTGGATAGCCAAGATCGTCCTAGGCTCAAGCCAAGGTCAGGATCGTCCTAGGCTCATACTAGGGTCAGGATCGTCCTAGGCTCAAGCCACAAGATCGTTTTAGGTACTTAGGTTCAAGATCGTTTCATATACATGGTTCAAGATCGTTCTATGCAAATCAAGCTCAAGATCGTCTTAATAGTTCTATATCAAGATCGTTTCAGGTGCATTTAAGTACAAGGTCATCTCAAGGTTAAGTTCATAATCGTTTCAAGGACACTTGAGGCCAAGATCGTCCCATTTCCAAGGACAAGAACAAGGTCGTTTCTAGCTTAAGAACGAATGTTTGAGCAAAACCGATCCAAAGGATTAGTTACCCAATAAACGTACCAACAACATCACAACACCACACAAGATCGACGAACAAGCACAAGGTACCAAGGTGGGCTGCCTAGGACGATCTTGGGACCAAGATCGTCCCCTCAGGACCGTCCCAGCCTCCACACGAGATTGAACAAGCTCAAGTACACCAATGAACGTCTAGATCGGTTTCAGAACTTATTTGGACATAGCACTAGCACATATATATACAATAACATCATTTTATATCACTTTTACTGGTTTCCAAGATCAAACATAACATAAACAAGTCATAACTTCAAGAACTAGTTTGTACCTTCACTTCAAAAATGGGTTTTGAGATTAGAGTACGTTATGACCCAAATTTGTTCATAAAAATGTTGTTTAAACACATTTAGACACAAACCCATTAACATTGAACATGGTTTTCATTCAAAAATTGGACCAAATCATCAAGAACATGAACTTGAAAAAGTACACTTTTAATTTGATCAAAAACCCATTAATTGTTGTCGTTACCTGAGAATTGTTTCCAGAAGTGTGTTTTGATTATCACAAGGATGCTAAAAGTACAAACGATTTTGATTTAACAATCCAAGATCAAAAGATGATTTTTGTGTGTGTTTTTGGTGGCTGCACTATGTGTTTTAGTGAGAGAAGTGAAGAAAAGAAGAAGATGAACAGTGGTTGTTTCTCTCTCTAGGGTTTTCCATCCTTCCTATTTATACCTTCCCATAATAAATGAACTTATTAAGTGCAAGGACTATTTGCGAACATTTTGAACTAGAACTTTTATGAATACGAACGTTTACGAACAGAACTTTAATATTTCATCGTATTTAGCTATAGACTCGACATATAAATCAAGATTTAAGATCAAATTGACCTTCATATAAGCACATAATCGGGTCTAAAGTACGTCAAGAACTTAAATAAATTGAACTATCTAGCCGTTCAAATGGCGAAAGTACGATTCGAGGAACTTATTTAGAACATTTCTAAGACGGTTGTTACATTCTCCCCTACTTAGAGGATTTCGTCCTCGAAATTAAGAGTCTTGCCGATCAAAAAGATGAGGGTACTTCTTCTTAATGAAGTCCTCGCGTTCCCAAGTGTCATTATATCCATGTCTAGCACTCCAACGTACACGAACTAGTGGTACTCTGCTCTGTCTAGTTTGTTTAGCATCTCTATCAATGATCTCGATGGGCTCCTCAGTGAATTCAAGCTCTTCGTCGATATAAACGTCCTTATCAGGAATGACGATCGGGTCGTCAGCCAAGCACTTCTTTAAATTGGACACGTGAAATGTGTCATGAACATTGCCAAGTTCTAGGGGTAGTTCCAGTTTGTACGCAACTGGCCCAATACGTTTAACGATCTTATAAGGTCCGATGTACCGAGGCGCCAATTTGCCTTTCTTGCCAAAACGGGCAGTACCTTTCCATGGGGAAACTTTTAATAGAACTTTATCGCCTTCTTGGAACTCTAAAGGTTTACGGCGTTTGTCAGCGTAGGACTTTTGTCTGTCTTGAGCAGCTTTAAGCTTTTCTTTGATAACAGCGATTTTGTCAATAGTGAACTGTACAACTGGGAGCTTCATCCAGCTTCTTTCACCGGCGTCTAGCCAACAAAGTGGTGATCTGCACTTATGCCCATATAAGGCCTCGAACGGTGCACACTGAATGCTAGTGTGATAGCTGTTGTTGTACGAGAACTCGATCAATGGGAGATGTTTATCCCAACTTCCTCTGAATTCTAATGCACAAGCACGGAGCATGTCCTCCAAGGTCTGAATAGTACGTTCGCTTTGCCCGTCCGTCTGGGGGTGATAAGCGGTGCTCAAGTTAAGTCTAGTACCTAACGCTTCTTGAAGTGACTGCCAAAAGTCAGATGTGAAGCGAGGATCTCGATCTGACACGATTGATAAAGGGACGCCGTACTTGGTCACAATATCTTCTATGTAAATCTCAGCGAGTCTCTCCAATGAGTAGTCATCACGAATTGGAAGGAAACGAACTGATTTCGTCAGTCTGTCTACTATCACCCAAATGGAGTTATGGTTGTCTTTTGTACGCGGTAGTTTCATGATGAAATCCATGGTAATATCTTCCCACTTCCACACCGGGACTTCCAATTGCTTCAATAAACCGGAAGGTTTCTGATGTTCGATCTTAACTTTAGAACATGTCAGGCATCTGCTGACGTACTCAAAGATCTCTCTCTTCATCCCAGGCCACCAGTAGTCTTGTTTCAAGTTCTTGTACATCTTGTCTGCGCCCGGATGAATCGAGTACCTTGAACTGTGAGCTTCCTGCATGATGATCTCTCTAACACCATTAACTGCAGGGATCCAGACTCGGTTTTTGAACTTCCTGACTCCTTCGTCATCAATTTCAAGTTCTTGAGCGATTGGGCCTAACCGTTCTGCCTTTAGGTTTTCTTTTGACCCCAATCCGATCTCTTGACCTGCGATCACACGTTGTTTCAGGTCTGTACGATCTGCCTCCTTGATAGATAGGATCTTGACTCGTTCTTTTCTGCTTAGAGCATCAGCTACTACATTCGCCTTTCCAGGATGGTACTTGATTTCACAATCGTAATCACTTAGTAATTCCACCCAATGCCTCTGTCTCATGTTCAGTTCTTTCTGGTTGTACACATGTTGCAAGCTCTTATGGTCGGTGAAGATAGTACATTTAGTCCCGTACAAGTAGTGCCTCCAAATCTTTAGGGCAAAAACAACTGCTCCAAGTTCTAGATCATGGGTGGTATAATTCTTCTCATGCACTTTGAGTTGCCTGGATGCGTAGGTGATCACTTTGCCTCTTTGCATCAGCACACAGCCTAGTCCTTGATGTGAAGCATCACAGTACACCACGAAGTCTTTGGTGCCTTCAGGTAAAGTTAGAACGGGTGCTTCACACAATCTATCCTTTAGGGTTTGGAACGCTCGTTCTTGTTGTTCACCCCAAATAAAGTCTCTGGTCTTTTGAGTTAGTTGAGTCAAGGGTAGTGCGATTTTGGAGAAGTTCTCAATAAAATGACGATAATAGCCAGCTAGTCCAAGAAAACTACGAACTTCAGTAGGAGCTTTCGGAGCCTCCCACTTTTTAATGGCTTCAATCTTGGCCGGGTCGACATGAATGCCTTGTTCGTTTACGACGTGGCCGAGGAACTGTACTTGGCGAAGCCAGAACTCGCACTTAGAGAACTTAGCGTACAACCTCTCATCGCGAAGAAGTTGAAGGATGGATCGTAAATGTTGTTCATGATCAGTCTTGTTTCGAGAGTAGACGAGTATGTCGTCAATGAATACTATGACAAATTTGTCTAAGAATGGACGACAGACACGGTTCATTAAGTCCATAAAGATCGCTGGAGCATTAGTCAGTCCAAATGGCATAACGAGGAATTCGTAATGACCATAACGAGTACGAAAAGCTGTCTTTGGGACGTCACCATCCTGAACACGGATTTGGTGATAACCCGAACGTAGATCGATTTTAGAGAAGTACGAAGCACCTTGCAATTGATCAAACAGATCGTCTATGCGAGGTAGGGGATACCGGTTCTTAACGGTTAATTTGTTCAGTTCACGATAGTCTATGCACATTCTCATGGAGCCATCTTTCTTCTTGACGAATAAGATTGGTGCTCCCCAAGGAGATGAACTAGGACGAATAAGGCCTTTGCTCAAGAGTTCTTGTAATTGATTGGACAGTTCTTGCATTTCAGGAGGAGCTAAACGATACGGTGCTTTAGCGACTGGTGCTGCACCAGGAACTAGATCAATATTGAACTCGACTTGTCTAACAGGTGGGATACCTGGTAAGTCGTCAGGAAAGACATCTGGGAAGTCCCGTACAATGGGGATGTCCTGAACTTTCTTTTCTTTAGCACTTTTATCGATGACATGAGCTAGGTACACTAGATGATCTTTCTTGTCCAAGTACTTACGGAATTTCATGGCTGTGACGATTTTAAGTTCGTTCGTAGACTTATCGCCTTGCACTATTAAGATCTCGCCGTTCGGGAGCGGTATATGAACTGATTTCTCGTGGCAACAAATAGTCGCGTGGTGTTTGGATAGCCAATCCATTCCCACGATAATGTCAAAGCTACTAATCTCAACAGGGATTAGATCAATTGTAAAGTTCTTGTCTACTAAGGTCAAAGGACAACCTAGAGCAATTTCGTTGGTACCGTACCTTTGGCCATTTGCATACTCTACCACATATTTGTCATTTAGTTTGTCAGTTATCATGTTAGTCTTAGCTTTAAAGTCTAATGCAACGAAGCTACGCTCGCACCGGAGTCAAATAGTACAGAGGCATAATGATCGTTCAGAAGAAAAGTACCTGTCACAACCCGAGGGTTCTGACGAGCTTCCTCAGCGTTCAAAGCAAAAACACGGGCGTTAGCTGGGCCTTGCTGGTTTTGCTGTTGCTGATTGTTCTGCTGGTTCTGGTTCCTTGGCCCGCGTGGATAAGCAACACGCTGAACTTGGGCGTTCTGGTTCTGGTTCCTTGAACTGGGGCAGCAGGTGGTAGTGGAGGTCTGGCATTATTGACTGGTGGATTCCTGTTGACTGGCGGTGGGTTGTTTCTGATCAGATTTGCTGCGATAGCATTACAGTATTTGGCCATGTGTCCAATTCCTTGGCACTTATAGCAGACAGGACAAGCACCAGTGTGATGTAGATTGCATTGAGTGCACTTAGGGTAAGCTCCAGAGTACCTTGTCGGTTCAGTCACTGTGGTCACCGCATAGTTCTTCAAGGTCTTCCCCTTCTTGCTTGGGGGTTCAACTTTCTTTTCCACTACTTCTTCAGCCTTCCTTTTCCCCTTATCAGTACTTTCAGTCAAACCTCCTGATCTGATTATGTCTTTGGTCAAGGTCTTAGCTAGCACAGTTGCTCTTGACATGGTCTTAGGGCCTTTACTAGTGAGGTCACGGCGAATCTCCGGGATCAGGCCCCAAATGAAACGATCGATTCTCTTCTCTTCAGTAGAAGCCAAATGTGGTACAAGTCTGGCAAGCTCATTGAACCTCAAAATATACTTTTCAATCTCCAAACCTTCCATCTTCAGATCCCAAAACTCTTGTTCCAATTCTTGCAATGCATCCTTAGTGCAGAATTCAGCTCTCATCATTTTCTGAAGTTCTTCCCAGGTGTAAGCATAAGCGGACTTCCTGCCAATAGTGGTAACGATGCCCGTCCACCAGGACCTAGCAGCTCCATCAAATTGGCTGGTCGCATGCTCCACCATCTTATCTTTAGAAGTTTCAGTGTGGTACAGGGCCTCCTCCATATTCTCGAACCACATCAACAGTTCTGCAGCTCCTTTCTCCCCTGTGTAGACTGGGGGTTTGCACTGAGTGAAAGTCTTGAATAGACACCCTCTGCTTCGGTTGACTCTGCCTTCAGTGGTAGCTCGGGTGTTGATCTGACTAGCTCCATCAGAATCACTGTTTACTTCCTGGTTCGGTTCAGGTTCTTCTTGAGTTCTCTTATTCTGAGTGACTCTAGTAGTTCTAGTACCTTCAGTTAGTGGGACATCCAGAAGTTGAGCAACTTGAGTAGCAAGATTTGGCACCATCGCATTCATGCGGTCAGTGATGAGGTTTGCTACATCTTCCAAGGTAAAGTTGACATTAGCATTAATACCAGGTTCAGTCGGTTCAACAGTTGGTGCAGCCTTAGCTTTTCGTCCACGTTTAGGCGGCATTCTTCCTTATGCCCCTAATAAGATAGAAATATGAACTCGATTACGTTTCGCACCAGTCTATAGCTCCAATCACGTAGTACGTTAATAAATGCTCATTGTTAGCACAATATATGAACAAGAACAGTCGTCGGTCGTACGATAAGGACCTATAGTCGTATAAGCTCTAAGGCCTATAATCGAAGTACCAGAACGTATGACTTAAGAGAACGAGTGAACTAGAACTGATATGACCGAAGAACGAGATTGCACGAAGTTCTTAACAGAGTTCTAAGAAATGGATGACGCCTTTAATGACACACCTTGAGTACTAGGTACTTTATCCGTAATTAGATGTAGTTGATCAGGTTTGTTAAGTAGAAATTTGAGCTTGATTTGTGCAAAAATGGAGTTAGTGTGTGAAAAGGTGTAGTGTGTGTTTTGGAGGTTGAAGATGAAGATCAGAGAGAATTGAGGTTGAATTGTTGTGATTAATTAAGGAAATGGGGAAAAGCTTACAATTTTGGGTATGGAAAGGAGTATTTATACACTTGACTAACTTTCACTAATACTCCTTCCATTATTAAAATAATTGCATTTTAACACCATTTTTGGATTTCTAACATTCTTCCCCTTGGTGTTGAAATGTAATTCATGCAAGATATCATCTATAAATACGAATTTGTTGATGAAGGTCTTCGAAGCTTTCTCATTGTCTTCAAGATCTTCCATCAAACTTGGCTCTACGTCTTTAATCTTCACACTTACCTTAAAGATGTATCTTTCAGTCTTGAACTTCTCAGAGTATGAGCATTGCAGAAACTTGATCTTGGCTCTTTAGATTTGAACATGAAAGCATCTTCTTGACAATCTTAACTTTGTCACACTTCCCCTTAATTAATGAATCTTTCTCTTGAAGCATTTGGACAAACATCTTTTTCATCACAAACTTCCCCTCGATCAAACAATCATATTTGCGTACCACCAACGCTTATGTATAGGGTGTACCCGCGGCGTACCCACCACGTTGGCGATAACTATCTTCAATGAAAAATTTGGGGATCACTTTAGTCAACAATTTATCTTTCTTCCCCTCAACTGATGAATTCTTCTTTCTTCCCATCAAAATTCAAGAAAGCACACACACTTGTTTGACTTTTTCGACTTCATTATCCTCTTTCTTCCCCTCATGATGAATGTGTGGCAACATGTTCATCATGTCTCTTTGAAGTCGAAACTGGGGAATCAACCATTATGAAGTAGTAGTCCAATAAACAACATCTTTAGCCCGGGTTATACACTGACATGTGTATAAGCCATTTTCATCGAATCACTTATGAACAACCTTTGGGACCCATTTTTGTGTAGGCCCGACGGTTTTTGTCTTGACATTCCAAATGTACGTGTCATCGATTCGACGAATAGAATCTGCAGTCCATGGTAGGTGAAAACTCGAGGTTGTTGAAAAGTTGAGTTTTTGTGGACGCAGTGGAGATGCAAAGACATTCACTTTTTGCACGGTAATTGGTTTGGTGCAAGTTCATAGAGTTGCCAAAGTGAGTATTTGATTGTCTTTGACTCAGTTGACTTTTGGTTTGTAGACAGGTTTCCATTTGATCTTGGTCAACTGAGCTTTTGCTTGAGAGATGAACTGAGAGTTGTCTTCAAATGATAAGAATGGAATGAGAGTCTGTGTTCCATCAATAGTAGGCTTCGAAGAATACTTTCTATCCTTGAATAAGACATAGTTAGTAAATTGAGAAGCTTTACGTTCAGCAGGTGATGAAACTTTGATCTTGAGTTCTTTGGGATGGACTCAGTGCAAACTTTCTTTGGAGCATCAAGTTTAGTTGGAAGTATTGGACTTGCATCATGATAAACTGATCCATCATCACTTTGAGTGTCACAAGATGTTGATTGTGTTTGCAATTCCATCTCAAGTTCAGAGATTCTCTTTTGTAGAGATGTTTCATTTGATTGAAATTGTAAGCAATTCTCTTCAAGAATCTTGATTTTGTTGCAAACATCTTGTCTCTCCTTCTCAACTTTGTTCATCTCATCAACGAATTTTCCCTCCATGGTTAAGAAAATGGATGTCTCATTTTGCAACTGAATTTGAAGACTTGAAATCTTCTTTTGCAAAATAAGTTCTCTTGATTTGCTCTCCAAGATACTATCATTCAGCTTCTTGTTGGAAGTTTCCAATTCTTTTGACATTTTTGAAATCTTGGACTGCAAAAGATCATGTTCTTTTTGAACACTTTCCATGTTGGACAACTTTAGATCATTTGCATGTTTGAGCTCTTTGTTTTCTTCTTTGAGATGTTGAACTTCAAGTTGGAAATTGTGGTGTTGTTCCAAAATATTAAGAAGCTTTTCAAATTAGCTTGTTTCGTTCATATTCAGCCACAATACAATTCGTTGAACGATACTTGTCACCACATGAACAAGTTTGAGTACCATGATAATGTATCTCTTTCCAACTTGGTTCTAAGCCTGTTAAATCTTCTGTTAAGGAATGAATAAAATCTTTGGATATTTCAATTGACATTTTGTTAAGCAAAGGGTGAAATGAAATGAAAAAGTAGTTGTGATTGAAATTGAAGTGAAAGAATTAAAATTGAAATTTGGAGATTTTGTACTTCAGGTTCAGGTTTCCCTCCAAATTTTTCCGCCGAAATATGTTCTCACGAAACTTAGAATTTCATGTAAACTTTGGATATCATGATCATAGGAAAAATTTTGATAATTTCTAAAAATTTTCGCCAAAACCGCGTCGATAACGGATGAAAATTGGCCTAAAAATTTTTTTTAACGCTATCAAATTTTTTTTTTTTTTTTTTTTTTATGTTGGAATTGGAATTGGAACGATCTTGAGAAGATCGTGGTGAAACGATCTTGTCTTGATAAGATCGTCCTGGGTGAGATCGTTCTAGGGTGAGATCGTTTTGAGTAAGATCGTCTTGAGCAAGATCGTTCTAGGAGTTTGATGAAAATTTGGTTAAGTCTAAAAAATGAAACGATCTTGGAAAACAGAATGTGAAACGATCTTGAAGAACTGGGACGATCTTGATTGAAGATCGTCTTGGAAATTTTGGTGAAATTTGGCTAAGTATGAAAAATGAAACGGTCAGGAAATGAGACGGTCTTGAATTGAAGATCGTCTTAACTTCAAAAGAAATGAGACGATCTTGTTGAAGATCGTCTTGGTTTCAGAATAATGAGACGATCTTGGTGAAGATCGTCTTGTTTTCTTTTCAAGAATTTGTATTGACCAAACCAATCCTTCTGGATTAGTTAGCCAAAAACAAATACTTCTCAACTCAACCACTTGTCAAGACGATCTTGAGGAGATCGTCCTACAAGCCACTAAGCACAAAGTATGGGAAATTGGTTTTTCAAGCCTGAGATGATCTTGAGAAGATCGTTCTAGATCAAAAATACTACTGGAGATCGTATCAATACAAAATCAGGAACAAGATCGTCCTGAAGTCATCTTCTCCATCATGAACATGAACAGCAGCAGTTTTCTCCATTAACGACATAGCAAAGCTTCAATAACTTTCGATTTACTAGGAGTTAGATCACGAATTCACTTGCAAACTGTTTGTTTTCACCTTAGCAACACACCGATTAACAAAATTCAACACAAAACATAACAGATTCAAAACCCAAAAATCGCGCCAAAATCCAAAAATTCAAACTCGAGATTTAGATCGAATTGGAACTTGAAACTTGACAGGATTATGTTTACAACTATCACGAATCTATTGGTGAACAAATAACTGTGATTTTATGTGATTTGAGAGTGTGAATTTTGATGAACAGTGAAAACGATTTTGAATAAAAAAATTCGAAAATTGAATGAAAATTGCAGCAAATCGAGCTATGGATCGTTCAGATTAACTGATTTTGCTCTGATACCAATTGTTAAGTAGAAATTTGAGCTTGATTTGTGCAAAAATGGAGTTAGTGTGTGAAAAGGTGTAGTGTGTGTTTTGGAGGTTGAAGATGAAGATCAGAGAGAATTGAGGTTGAATTGTTGTGATTAATTAAGGAAATGGGGGAAAAGCTTACAATTTTGGGTATGGAAAGGAGTATTTATACACTAGACTAACTTTCACTAATACTCCTTCCATTATTAAAATAATTGCATTTTAACACCATTTTTGGATTTCTAACAGGTTACATCTAATTAGAGCAAAAAGTACCTATTACTCAAACCGGTCATACAAAGGATCACCTCAGAGTGGATTCCAGTTATAGCTCGAGTTTTCCTTAGGAAAAGCTCGGTGTTCACTATAACCATGGCTCTGATACCAACTGTAACACCCCGCTAAAGCGGAATATACGGGATGTACAGACAAGCACAAAAGCACACAGTACAAGTTCCAACACAGCCAATAACATAAAAGAGAAGAAGTATAAAAGTTATTACAGCACTTGGGATATACCCAGAATAGTCAATATTCAAAAGACAGAACAATTGTCTTAAAGTACTGAAATCTGAACTGAATAAGCAAAGGAAAGGTCTTCACAGCTCCAGGTCTTGAATGCTCGAACAGTCGCCTAAATGAAGTGAACTTAGGAGCGGAAGGTTCCTATGCTAAGAGATCTACTGTCCTAGCCTGAAAAGCATGTAAGTTCAAAGGTCAACTACGAAAGTAGTTGGTGAGATTCACATAAAGTACTATTTAGTATACATATATATATATATATATATGTAAGAACACACATAAAGTACTAGTACGTATACATATAATAATATGTAGAGTAAGAACAAGTCATAAGATCTGTACGTTTAACAAAAGTACTTTGTAATAGTAAGAACAGTACAAGAACAATTAATGAACTATAAATGTATTGTCACTGCTAACCCGATTGGCCAGAACTGAACTGTATTGTGAAGATATGCTCATAATAATCAAGTAAGTCAAGTAAGATCTAGATCAGAACAAGAACAGATAATATGCATCCTCCAGAACTGCGGAGAATGAGGGTGGGCCTACCCTAAACAGCGCTGTCCATAATTATCTACGGTTCAATCCCTGAACTGTGGGATGTGAATTGATAGCAGTGAATAAGAACTGAACCAGAATCAGTAAGAACTAGGACATGGCAAAGAACAAGTACAGTAGCATAAACGTATTTAAGGATCTTGCCCATTCAAGACTTAAATACCCTTTTTAAATAGTATAAATGTATTTAAGGATCTTGCCCATTCAAGACTTAAATACCCTTCTTCAATAGTTAAGAATCATAACATAAGTATCTCTTAAGATTGTAAATAGCTCAAGAACATATACATTAGTACAAAATAGTTTTCATGCTTGTTAGTCCCCGATAAAACAATTTGAACAAAATGTACGAAAGGGGGAATAGTGAACTCACAGTGATCTGGTACAAGCACAGTTTATAAGCACAGAGTGTTGGAATATAACATGATTCAATTCGTAATAAACACGTACCGGGGAATCCAGATCGTCCTGTGGAACCTGTAACAGCATAAAGCATGATTGCTATTGATTTCGGGTTCCCATAACAAGATGATTGATTTAGAATGGAATGATGAATTCATGATTAAGGAATTCATCAGAGGATTAAGGACGAATTGGGGTGTTTAGGGAGGCTGTGATTATGTGTTGATTAACCTTGAAATTAGGTTAATTACTCTCTATTTATATAAGGAGAGTATTTTCACATTTAGTCCCTCTGGTGTTTAATTCGTGCCTCATTAGTCCTCTTAAGTCCAATCACCTAATGGGAAGCCCTATAATACGTCTTTAAGAGTAAATACGTCCATCGAATATTTACTAGACATAGGGATTTCAGTTATCGTCAATTATCATATCAGGAAGGATAGATGATAGTGACGGTCACACTAACGTGGTTCCAACATTCTCCCACTTGACCGAGCGATCATTTATCTATGAGTATTTAATAAGTCCGGCCGGGATAATACTCATTTTGTTTTAAACCGAAATCATAGCCAATAAGTACAGTCGTAGAGAAGAACATCAACTCAGGACCCCCACTAGTCAAACTATGACTCAAATTTAAAACTAATAAGCAATGATCAATTGACTAAGACAAATTTTGTTGCATAATGTCTTTACACTGTTATGAGCTCGAAGTGTAACTAATAGACAAACAAAATCTGAATAAGGAGGAAAAATTTTCATTAACATAATAATAATAATGACCAACAAGTACAACATGCTATCATAATAGGTCCTTTAGTAAGCCTCATCTTCGATACGTATCCTACGAAGATTTTTAGGAGGAAGACCTTTGGTCATTGGATCCGATAGCATATTATGTGTACTTATGTACTCAATACAAAGAACAATTTCCTCAATCCGTTCGCGTACAAACAGATACTTTGTATCGAGATACAGCTCAGCGCCAGTTGAACTGTTACTGTTCAAGCAAGTTACGGTAGCTGAGTTATCACAGTAAAGCTTCAATGGTCTATAAATAAAGTTGACGATTTTCGAGTCCACTGACTAAGTTCTTTAACAACATCCCATGACATGAAATTATGAACGTTCAGACATCATGGTAGACGTTGCAGTCAGTTTCTACTTATGACTCCGTCAAAAGATAGGTTTGCCAACTAACCATAAATATATACATTCAGAAGTAGATTTCTTATTGGAATTAAAACATCCTACTACTTCTAAGTTGTCACCTCTTCTATAAGTTAATGTGTAGTCTTTGGTCCTTAGCAGATATCGTAAAACCTTTTAGCCGCTTTCCAGTGTGCTAATTCGGGATTAGATAAGTAACTCCCAAGCATACCGGCGATATAAGCGATATCTGGATGAGTACAGACCTGAGCGTACATAATGCTCCCAACTACTTATAAGTAAGGTATCATCCTCATTTGCTCCTATTTTATCTCAATGATTGGACTTTGGAAACAATCACATACGTCTCCTTTTACTACTAGAGTTATAGTGGGTGTGTAGTGCTGCATGTTATGGCGTTCTAAGATGTGTTCAATATAAGTCTTTTGAGAAAGAACCGGAACATCATTACGCCTATCTCGATGTATTTCGATACCTATAACATAAGAGGCATCACGGAGATCTTTTATGTCGACATTCTGCGAAAAAGTAAACGCTTCGACTCATGCAACATATCCAAGTGTTACTTGCAAGAATATCATCCATGTGCAAAACAAGGATTGTAAATTTACTCCCACTGATCTTGAGATAGGTGCATTAATCCACTTGATTTTCTTAGAAAGTCTTGTCCTTTTATGACTTCATTAAACTTAAGGTACCATTTTAGTGATGCTTGCTTCAACCCGTATATGGACTTATTCAACTTGCAGAACATGTGCTTTTTACCTTCTGGAATTATAGGTTCACATGTATACGTCTTATTGCAAGTTTCCATTCAGGAAAGTGGTTTTGACATCCATATGATGTAACTCTAAATCATAATGAGCTACTAATGTCATGACAATCCTTAAGGAATCTTTATGAGACAGGAGATAAGGTCTCTTGATAATCGATTCCTTCCTTTTGAGTAAAACCCTTTCGCAACTAGTTATGGCCTTATAGCGTTTGACGTTTCCTTTCGGGTCTAATTTGGTTTTGAAGATCCATTTACAACTTATAGGTTTGGATTCTTCAAGAAATTCAACCAAGTCCCAAACGTCATTATGCTATATGGAATTGAGCTTTCAAATTACAGCTTCATTCCACTATGTGGCCTGATCGCTAATAATGGCTTCTTAATAAGAGGTAGGATCAGTAAGCTTTCCAATGTCCTCAACTTCAGTTAAATAAGTTATGAAATCATCAAAAGTTATGGCCTTGCGTGACCTGGATGATCTCCTGAGTTGATTTTCAGGTTGAGTAAGGAAGATGCTTTAGCATTAATAGCATTAATAGTAAGATGCTTTGCTTTAGCATTATTTAATAAGATGCTTTATCATTAGTAGTATCATAATTAGGAGGATTAGGATTCTGATTTAGAGAAGGTGGATCAGTGATTTTAGGAGCAGCGTTGAGTACAAGAGGAGTTATCGGAGGAGTAATAATAACCGACGAGTGGTTCCCCCCGCTTCTTGTACTTATAGCAAATCTTAAGTTATGATTTGTCGTGCTCCCACTGATCTCTTAGTCTTTGAGAAACGTGGCATGATGCGTGTCAATAATGCTAGTAGTTTAGAAAAGACAGTAAAACTAATAACCGATAAGTTAGGGTTACAGACTTATGCTTCGGCATGACAGCCTCATACTTTCATATATTTTAGACTCAGATTCCTTTCTGTCCAGGACTCTTAGGGACAGATTCTAATGGAACTTTTATTGAGTATATGAAAAGCTATTTTAAGGCCTTAGTCCAAAGGAAAGTTGGTAAGTTAGTGTTGAAAAGGCATACTCTTCACCATGTTCATTAAGGTTCTATTTCTCCTTTTAGCAACATAACATTTTGTTGAGGAGAACCTGACATGGTGTATTGGTTACTTATGTCTTGTTCCTTTAAAAAAAGTTATGGAAAAAGACCATGAGCTTCACCAATATCAGTATGTCTACCATAATACTTACCTTCTTTATCTGATCTCACAACTTTTATTTTTACGATCAAGTTTGTTTTAAACCAAAGGTTTAAGATCAATAAAAGTCTCTAAGGGTTCAGATCAGATTTAGGTGCATATAACGTGAATAATCGTTAATGAATGTAATAAATGATGCATGTCCTGAAATGAATGCGGGATAGGGGCCACTTAACGTCAGAGTGAATTATTTCCAACAAGTTGGAACTTTTAGTAGCTCCTTTCTTATTCCCTTTAGCCATCTCACCTTAGAGGTAGTAAATACATGTTTCAAAATCACTAAAGTCAAGAGAATGTAATATTTCATCCTTTATGAGTCGTATCACGCGAACTCGTGATATGTGGCTAAGATATTTATGCCACATTATGGAGGAATTCTCTAATTATTTAGATGATTTTGTCTTTGTTTTAGTTATGTCATCAATATTAGGAGACAACAAAGACTGTGAGAAATTATGATCTAGTTCTAACTTATACAACATTCCATTCAAGAAACTAGGACCACGTAATGCATTATTATGAGTAATGGCAATCTCGTCATAACCATGAATTATTACATAACCTTCAAGGTCTTAGACTAAAAAAAAACAGATACAAGGTTTCGAGAAATTCTCGATACACATAAGGTATCTACTAGTCTAATACACTTTCCATTGTTTATATGTAAATCATAAGTCTCCATGGTTTCGACATATAAGAGATCAACCCTTCCAACTCTAGGCTTTCTCTGGTCATTTGATAGTTTCTAGATTGCATGGAATCCTTGTATAAAACTAGAATCACTCACACATGTATTGATAAGTACATCAAACATAAAAGAATCAAATATTACAAAAAATTAAGTTACCTTTCTTAGCTAGCTACTCCTTGATTTTAGGGCAATCATAATTTGCAGTTAGGATTGCTTGTCAAGGACTTAATGCTAGAGGTAGTAGCACCATGATTAGCCTTTGAACTTTATTTGCAGTTTTTATTACTGTTTTATCTTTCCTCTTAATGGAATTAGCAGTGGTACTAAGATGAACAACTTAAGGTTGGCCCAACTTAAGGCGACCATTTTCTTGCACACACATTGCTATTAGTTCACTCATCAACCATTTATCCTTCACAGCGCTAAAATTAATTTTGAAGGAGTCGAAATGAGCAAGCAATGAGGTCATTAAAATGCAAAAGAAAATTGTCATAGACTTCCATTTTTTTTTGGACTCTTAAGCTTATGAGTCATGTCAGTCATTTACATTATGTGTTCACAAGCACTGCTATTTCCTTTGTATTTAAGCTACTTGCAAACGCCTTATACATTCCCTCGGAAACTATGATTGATGAAGTTTCTGACCATCATTATTGACAAGTGATTCGCCCTATCCCACTTTATTAAAAATTCGCTTTCTGAGCTGCGGAAGAGTTAGCAGTAAAGCAGTGGGTTCATTATGGTGAATGACATAGTCAAGGTCTATCATCTACAGAATTAGAGGTAATTAATCCTTTTCATAAAGCAAAGTTTGCATCAGTAAGTGGCTCAATGCCTAAGTTAGGTACTTCAGTGGAAATAAGGAGGATATTAATTTATGATACAAGCAATAGAAGATTATAATAGTAATGCCTAAAATAAGTAGGCTTAATAGTAATGAAATTATAGTGACATGATTAGCTATATAAGGCAAACTAAGTAATGTCTATAAAAGTAAGGGAACTAAAGTAATGCCTAAAACTAACTAAGGGCTAATAATAATGTTCCTTATAGCAACATAATTAGATTTCAAAAGGTAATGAGACTAAGACCATTATACTAATGAAGCTAGTGATAAGTAAGCCTATTGTAAACACCAAAACAATAAGCTAAAGTAAGGCTCTACTTAGATGTTACATCACCTTTGGGCAGAAATAACTAATATCTAAGTACACATGAGCATTAGGGTCATGCAACACAACGCTTATCTTTTGATTTTTGGGCACAAAATTAAGAATCGTGTATATTAGGCATGAAAAGAATCCCTTTGCTACACAAAACATATTAAATCACCTTTGGGCAGAATTAATATGCTAAGTGTTAATTATGCAAAAGAGAAAAGAGCGCAACATGAGAATCACATTTGACCTTTGGGCGCAAATGATGAAACCATGTACATTAGTGCGAAGCCCCCACACATTACGGGGGTCCGGGGGCAGCGCCCCTGGAAAGCGGGGTCCAAGGGGCGGCAGCCCCTGGCGGGGTCGAGTGCCAGGTCAGCTTGGAAATTTTTTATTTCCCTTAAAGTGCTGTGGTAAAAACGCCTCAGAAAAAATTATTTTCTGAAAATAAGGGTCATTTTTTCCATTTAAACTTTAAGGTAAAACATAAGCACGAACTTGATAATCAACTAAGTTAATCAGTAATCCATGAAAAATAAGCATGGTACGAAGATAGTTAAGTTCGTAATGAGGATTAACTTCGTAAGTAGTGATTAACTTCGTAAGTAGTGATTATCTTCGTAAGTAGTGATTATCTTCGTAAGAAGTTATTAACTTCGTAAGAAGTTAATTATCTTCGTAATAAAAGTAAATTCGTAAGTAGTTAACTATCTTCGTAAGTAACTTACGAAGATAGCTTACGAACATAAGCAACGAAGATAGCTTACGAAGATAGCTTACGAAGATAGCTTACGAAAATAGCTTACGAAGATAAAGTTCGTGAGGAAGTAAGTGCGAAGATGAGCAGAAGTTTCGTACACAGTTAAGCCTTACGAACTTAGAAATTCACTTAGAGTTCAAACGAATTTAGAGTTCAAACGAATTTAGAGTTCAAACGAATTTAGAGTTCAAACGAATTTAGAGTTCAAACGAATTTAGAGTTCAAACGAACTTTAAGTTCGTAAGAAGCGTACGAACTTAAGTTTCTGCATTCTTCAGTTCGCGATTTAGGGTACGAAAACGAATCAAATCAAGGGTTTAACTTCGTAACGAGGCTCTGATACCACATGTTGGAATATAACATGATTCAATTCGTAATAAACACGTACTGGGGAATCCAGATCGTCCTGTGGAACCTGTAACAGCATAAAGCATGATTGCTATTGATTTCGGGTTCCCATAACAAGATGATTGATTTAGAATGGAATGATGAATTCATGATTAAGGAATTCATCAGAGGATGATGGACGAATTTGTTTTTGGGGAGGCTGTGATTATGTGTTGATTAACCTGAAATTAGGTTAATTACTCTCCATTTATATAAGGAGCATATTTTCACATTTAGTCCCTCTGGTGTTTAATTCGTGCCTCATTAGGCCTCTTAAGTCCAATCACCTAATGGGAAACCCTATAATACGTCTTTAAGAGTAAATACGTCCATCGAATATTTACTAGACATAGGGATTTCAGTTATCGTCAATTATCATATCAGGAAGGATAGATGATCAGTGACGGTCACACTAACGTGGTTCCAACAAGAAACGAGAACAAGTACAGGATAGATAAATTATATCTATCGAAATCCAAGCACGCCTTGATGGTAGCCTAAGTACAGGTTATTGGTCATAAACAAGCACACATATTAGTTCATGTGTTTAATTAACCATTGAAATGTCCGTGATGAACTGATGATTTGGCCCTTTGAAGATCTTTGAACGTTTTGACTCAAAAGAGTTTAAATGAACTTTAAGTACATGAACTAGACTTGAACTAAGCGGACTTTGAACCCACACACATGTAATTATAATGTTAATGAGTTGAACATGTCTTTAGTGTACTTCAATTAGGGTTTGCACAATGTACGTTATTTTAGATCGATTTAAGAACTAGCTTTATTGTCAATAAGTAGCCTTGAATGTGATTGATCACGTGATAATGATGTTATGAACTGATTTGGTGATTAATGATCAAGTGTGGTATGTTATAGAACAAGTTCACGTTGTTTTCTAATGAGTACAAGATCGTCTAGGGTTTTGGAACTTCAAGATCGTCCCACTGGCTAGCCAAGATCGTCCCACTGGATAGCCAAGATCGTCCTAGGCTCAAGCCAAGGTCAGGATCGTCCTAGGCTCATACTAGGGTCAGGATCGTCCTAGGCTCAAGCCACAAGATCGTTTTAGGTACATAGGTTCAAGATCGTTCTATGCAAATCAAGCTCAAGATCGTCTTAATAGTTCTATATCAAGATCGTTTCAGGTGCATTTAAGTACAAGGTCGTCTCAAGGTTAAGTTCATAATCGTTTCAAGGACACTTGAGGCCAAGATCGTCCCATTTCCAAGGACAAGAACAACAGGTCGTTTCTAGTTTAAGAACGAATGTTTGAGCAAAACCGATCCAAAGGATTAGTTACCCAATAAACGTACCAACAACATCACAACACCACACAAGATCGACAAACAAGCACAAGGTACCAAGGTGGGCTGCCTAGGACGATCTCGGGACCAAGATCGTCCCATTCAGGATCGTCCCAAGTACCACGCGCTCCACCTTACCTTCTCCTCCCCCCGCTTTTCCTTCCCCACCCTCTCCCTCCCTTCAACTCGCCATTCTCTGCCCTCTCCCACTTCTCCTCCCCCCCCCTCACGCTACCTTCTTCCTCCTTCCTCCTTCCCCACTCTTGGGACCAAGATCGTCCCCTCAGGACCGTCCCAGCCTCCACACGAGATTGAACAAGCTCAAGTACACCAATGAACGTCTAGATCGGTTTCAGAACTTATTTGGACATAGCACTAGCACATATATGCATAACAGCATCATTTTATATCACTTTTACTGGTTTCCAAGATCAAATATAACATAAACAAGTCATAGCTTCAAGAACTAGTTTGTACCTTCAATTTCCAAAAACGGGTTTTGAGATTAGAGTACGTTATGACCCAAATTTGTTCATAAAAATGTTGTTAAACACATTTAGACACAAACCCATTAACTTTTAACACGATTTTCATTCAAAAACTGGACCAAATCATCAAGAACATGAACTTGAAAAAGTACATTTTTAATTTGATCAAAAACCCATTAATTGTTGTTACCTGAGAATTGATTCCAGAAGTGTGTTTTGATTATCACAAGGATGCTAAAAGTACAAACGATTTTGATTTAACAATCCAAAATCAAAAGATGAATTTTTGTGTGTTTTATGGCTGCCAGAGTGTTTTTAGTGAGAGAAGTGAAAAAAGAAGAAGATGAACAGTGGTTGTTTCTCTCTCTAGGGTTTTCCATCCTTCCTATTTATACCTTCCCATAATAAATGAACTTATTAAGTGCAAGGACTATTTGCGAACATTTTGAACTAGAACTTTTATGAACACGAACGTATACGAACCGAACTTTAGTATTTCATCGTATTTAGTTATAGACTCGTCATATAAAGCAAGATATAAGATCAAATTGACCTTCATATAAGCACATAATTGGGTCTAAAGCACGTCTAGAACTTAAATAAATTGAACTGTCTAGCCGTTCAAATGGCGAAAGTACGATTCGAGGAACTTATTTAGAGCATTTTCTAAGACGGTTGTTACAACTTTATCATGATATAATCATTATACCTTGAGTCCACAGTCATTTCCAAAAATGACGTGATGAAGTGTCTTTGATTATATTCGGATGAACCGATAAGACAATTTAGGATTGTGACGTAACCGAGTTGGGTCCCAATCGTCCTCTAAGGTTGATTTACCCTTCTAAAACCTAATTAGGGTTTGACACGTGATTTGTAATGTATATGTTTATAGGTGGTGAACGCTAAACGATCGTTGGACGTTATAACTCGATTATAACTTGTACTTACCTCGCATATCCAATCAAGGTGAGTTTCGTAAACCCTTCCCTACTCTAATTGAGATTCGGGCTGAAAAGTGTACTTATACGTGTTTGTTGAACGTTGTTAATCGTTATATGAATCGTTGTTGTTAAACGTGCTTGTTGAACGTGTTAATCGTTATATGTAATCGTTATTGTTGAATGTTGTATCGTATGGAACGTATATGTTATGATCATGCCGTTGAAATATACGTAAGACATGCCGTATGAACATGCCTTTGAAATATATGTAAGCCATGCCGAAACGTAGCCGATCATGCCTTTGTAATATATGTAAGCCATGCCGAAACGTAGCCGATCATGCCTTTGTAATATATGTAAGCCATGCCGAAACGTAGCCGATCATGCCTTTGTAATATATGTAAGTCATGCCGTAATGATCACGCCTTTGAAACATATGTAAGCCGTGCCGAAACGTGTTGAACGTGTGGAACGTATTGAACGTATTATGCATTGTTATCATACTAATGTATACCCTTATAGGGTTTTTCCTGATGTGATTAGGTATTCTAATCCTCATATATTGTTAATGGTTGTATTTCCCGATATGTTTATTCCTTGTTATATGTCCCTACGAACTCACCAACTTTATGTTGACGCTCTTTAGTACACTTTTCAGGTAATCAAGTAAATGAAAGGAAAAATGGATGATTGTACGCTTGCATTGATAGGATTGGTATCACTACGGACTTTCTGGATCCGTGATCCTTATTTCCCTTTTTTGGGTTATGCTTAGGATCGAATACTATCGTTTGAATATTACATTCTTACTATTGATTGAACGTGTATTTGGATTAATGTTGATGTTTGTATACATTTGAACGAGTTTATGGATTGTTTCAATCCCATGTTTTCATATAGTTGACTCTACATAATTTCCATGTCGTGCTGTGCTATTTCTAAGTGATACCATGATTCCGCCATGTTGGGGTGTTACAGAATGGTATCAGAGCCGTGGTTGTAGAGAATTAGGTGGATTGACCTAGTCTATAGCCATTGCACCCACATTTCATATTAGCATGCATGATAGGAAATTTGTGTGCAACGTGAACTGTATGATGCATAAAAACGTTTTAAACGGAGTTCGTAGGTTACTTATGATTTGATGACTTGGCCGTTATGTGACAACGTGATGAACGTATATGATGGTTGTGATGAACGTATATGATAGTATCGGGAATACACCGTTAACCGTGGAAATGTTGTGATGAACGTTGATGTGTGGAATTTTAGAAGTAATTTATTATTTGTCCCCTAAGCAAAATGAAATGATGATATTAATGGAGTATAACATTCGGTAACCGTAGAGGCGACTGATCAACAAATCGAAAGTTATCCTATGTCATACAAAGTTAACGATCTCATGGATTGCGCCTTGTGGATAGAGTATAGTAGCTACCCCAGTATGTTTAAATGAGTGTTGATTAGGTGGAGGGTTAGCCGCTGGTACACCCTGTATACATACCCGGTCAACACTTAGAGAACATATTGGAACCGAGTTTTGATATCCATTCAATATATTAACGGTGTGGAGGGTTAGCCGATGGTACACCCTGTATACATACCCGGTCAACACTTAGAGAACATATTGGAACCGAGTTTTGATATCCATTCAATATATTAACGGTGTGGAGGGTTAGCCGATGGTACACCCTGTATACAAACACTTTTAATGTATCGAATGTTGAAGTTAAAATTCGGACTATGCTTTACCCACCTTGTTAAGACTTGACCCCTTTTATTTATATAATGTTGAATGATTCGTGATTGTATGGTTGAATATGGATTGTATGAACGATGATGCCTTAGCTCATTGCCATGATAATATCCCCGTAGAATTTTATATTCTTGTAATGATTTAGACGGATGTAGATATGTAATGTTTGTTATATGACGGCCGATTTTGATTATTCGTGTGTGAACGTGAGAATTAACCTACTGATTTAACACGTGTGTTCAGGAAAGATGGTTAGACCAAGGAGAGCTAACACTAATTATAGGCGTCAAAACGAGCAAGAGGAACCAATTGAGCAAGAGTTAGTTGGTGGTAGAGGTGGTCGTGGAGGTAGAGGTAGACGTGGTGGTCGTGGTGGCCGAGGTGGTCGGGGTAATCCTAATCCCCCGATAACCGCCGAGGTTATCACACAAGCTTTAACTGATCTAATGCCGGATCTTGTGGCCCGAATTCAAGCGGCCATGGGAAATGTAAATGAACAAGAAGAACCGGAGGATGAAGCGGTTCCCGTGCAGAATGAACCAGAGAATGTAAATGTAAACGGGGTAGGTGTAGGAGAAGTTTTACCTAGACCGGATTATGATGTACGTCAACCGGGATGCTCTTTTAAAGACTTCAAACTTTGTGGAGCCCCGGAATTCAAAGGAGAAGGTGGTGCTACGGGTTGATTGGAATGGCTAGAGAGCATTGAATCTATCATTGCTCGGAGTGGTTGTGCCTACCACCAAAGAATCACCTATGCCTCCGGTATGTTAAAAGGTGATTCACTTGAATGGTGGAACGAAGAGGTTGATGAATTAGGGATTGATGCGGCAAATAACATGTTATGGGGAGAATTCAAGAATATGATGACTACCAAATATTGCCCGGCCCATGAAATGAGAAAGTTGCAAGTGGAATTTTCTAAACTTGCCATGAAAGGGGGAGACTATGAGAGTTACACTCGCCGATTTGGCCAACTCTCTAGACTTATTCCCCACTATGTGAGACCTCAAGAGGTTAAGATTGAGAAGTATGTTGCGGGATTGCCACATGAAGTGAGAGTGCTTGTCTCTCATCCCACCATGCCTTTAACTTACAAAGAGGCAACCGCCCGTACCGCTAGTAACCCCCCCCCCCCCACCCCCCCCCCCCCCCCCCACCCCCCCCCCCCACCCCCCACCCCCCCCCCCCCCCCCCCCACCCCCCACCCCCCCCCCCCCGCAAAAAAAACCCCCCCCATGCCTTTAACTTACAAAGAGGCAACCACCCGTACCGCTAGCATAACCTTGGAACTCATTAGGGGTGGCAAGTTGAACAAGAACGATAATAAGAATGACAATAAAAGGAAGGATGTTGCCGAGTCTAGCGGCACCAAGAAAGATGATCGGCGTGATAATAAACGCCATGGTCGTGGTGGAAGGGTCTTTGCGGCGATAGTGCCAACACCGGGTCCTCAAAGAGGTGGTTATGCCGGGACTAGTCCTTTATGTCCTAGGTGTAATCGTCACCATCAACCCACCATGAGATGTGATGTTTGTTTTAATTGCAATCAACCCGGTCACACCTCAAGGTGTTTTTGGGGGGTGGGGGGAGGTGAGATGTGATGTTGTTTTTTGGGTCACACCTCAAGGTTTTGTCCAACAAACCCTCGGAATGCTCCTTTGAACGTTGCCCCTCTTAATGCTATACGTCCCCCGATGGTCCCGGGTTCTTGTTATGAATGTGGTAGCCAAGACCACTACCGTAACCGGTGCCCACATCTTATTGGCCAACAAGTTCAAGTGACCGTGCATCCTAACCAGTTGCAAATTGCCGGTCCAAATCAAAACCGTGGAAACCAAGGACAACAACAACTTCCACAAGCTCCTCGCCAACATTTGGCCCCTCGTGGAAGAGCTTTTGCCGTGAATGCGGCCGAGGCTCATGTTGACCCGAACGTCGTAGCAGGTACTTTCCTTCTCAATGACCAATATGCCACCGTGTTATTTGATTCAGGAGCTGACTTTAGCCTCGTATCCCGTGATTTTATTCCGTTGATTAATGCTAGTATTAGCCCGTTGACGTATTATTTGGAACTTGAAATGGTAAATGGCGGTTTGTCTAGAATTAGTCAAATTGCACGTGATTGTGTCCTAGATTTGAATGACCACTCTTTCTATATAGATTTGGTCCCCTTTGATATTGGTAGTTTTGATGTGATCGTTGGTATGGATTGGATGTCGTCCGTTAACGCCGTAATTGAATGTGGTAGTAAAATAGTTAGAATACCGTTAGAAAATGGTGAGGAGTTAGTTGTCCAAGGTGAAATGTCCGAGTATTGGGAAAATAAAGTGTATAATGTTAACGTCATCAAAGTTGAGTTGAAGACCGTGCCCGTTGTTAACGAATTTGCGGATGTTTTCCCCGATGACTTACCGGGTTTGCCTCCATCTCGTGAACTCGATTTCCGTATTGATCTTATTCCAAATGCTTCTCCCGTGGCCAAAGCACCTTATCGCTTAGCCATGACCGAATTACAAGAGTTGGCCGCCCAACTCAAAGAACTTCAAGACAAGGGTTTCATTCTCCCTAGTCAATCGCCTTGGGGCGCTCCGGTTTTGTTTGTTAAAAAGAAAGATGGATCGTTTAGAATGTGTATCGATTATAGGGAATTGAACAAATTAACGGTCAAGAATCGTTATCCACTTCCTAGGATTGATGATTTATTTGACCAACTCCAAGGTGCTCGTTTCTTTTCTAAAATTGATTTGAGGTCGGGTTATCATCAATTGAGGGTTCATGAAGATGACATTCCTAAAACCGCCTTCCGAACTCGTTATGGCCATTTTGAATTTACGGTGATGCCTTTTGGTTTGACTAATGCACCGGCCGTGTTCATGGATTTGATGAACCGGGTGTGTCAACCCTACTTGGATAAATTTGTCATTGTTTTCATCGATGACATTCTTATCTACTCAAAGACTAAAGAAGATCATTTGGAACATTTGAAACTAGTCTTAGAGTTACTCCGGGAACAAAAGCTTTATGCCAAGTTCTCGAAATGTGAATTTTGGCTTGAAGAGGTTCATTTTCTTGGTCACGTAGTGAGCAAGGAAGGAATTCATGTGGACCCAAGTAAAGTTGAAGCCGTGAAGAATTGGAGACGACCCGAAACACCGACCGAAATTCGCCAATTTCTTGGTTTGGCGGGTTATTATAGACGGTTTATTGAAGGCTTTTCAAAGATCGCCCAACCTTTGACCTTGTTGACTCAACGAGAAAGAAGGTTTGATTGGGGTGAAAAGCAAGAACAAGCATTCCAATTGTTGAAAGACAAATTGTGTGATGCACCCATTTTGTGCTTGCCCGAGGGAAACGATGATTTTGTAGTGTATTGTGATGCTTCTGGACAAGGATTGGGTTGTGTTTTAATGCAACGGGATAAGGTGATAGCCTATGCCTCGAGACAATTGAAGATCCACGAAAAGAACTATCCGACCCATGACCTAGAATTGGGAGCGGTAGTATTTGCTTTGAAATGTTGGAGGCATTACTTGTATGGCACCAAGAGTGTGATCTATACCGATCACAAAAGCCTTCAACACATTTTCACTCAAAGTGACCTGAACATGAGGCAAAGAAGGTGGCTTGAGCTATTGAGTGATTATGATTGCGTTATCCGGTATCACCCGGGTAAAGCAAATGTGGTAGCTGATGCTTTGAGTCGAAAAGAACGTATGAAGCCAAGACGAGTTAAGGCCATGAGCTTCACTGTGTTAAGGAGTGTTCGTGACTCCATCATTGAAGCTCAAGAATTGGCAACTAGACCGGAAAACTTCATCAATGAAGCTTTACACGGTCTAGAAGAACAGTTTGATAGGAAGAACGATAATGGTTTATATTTTGTTGATCGATTGTGGATCCCCATTCTTGGAGGATGGCGATTGAAACTGATGGATGAAGCTCATAAGTCGGCTTACTCGGTTCACCCGGGTTCCGACAAGATGTATTTTGGTTTGAGAGATTTGTATTGGTGGCCGGGAATGAAGACGGACATTGCTAGGTATGTTAGCCAATGCCTCACTTGTTTGCAAGTGAAAGCCGATCACAAGAAACCACCTGGCTTACTAGTCCAACCGGCAACACCGGTGTGGAAATGGGAAGAAATTACTATGGACTTCATCACGAAGTTACCAAGAACGAGTAGTGGTCGGGACACCATTTGGGTGATAATTGACCGGTTGACTAAGTCGGCTCACTTCTTAGCCATCCGGGAAGACGATAAATTTGACACCATGGCACATTTGTACATCAAAGAGGTGATATCCAAGCATGGAGTGCCGATTTCCGTGATATCGGATCGGGATGCCCGATTTACTTCAAAATTTTGGAAGGCGTTCCAGAAATCTATGGGTACTCGTCTCGGTTTGAGTACGGCGTTCCACCCGCAAACTGATGGTCAAAGTGAAAGAACGATTCAAACGTTAGAAGATATGTTGAGAGCTTGCGCCATCGATTTTGGTGGTAATTGGGATGTACATCTTCCTTTGGTTGAGTTCTCCTACAATAATAGCTATCATGCTACTATTGGAATGGCCCCGTTTAAGGCATTATACGGGAGAGATTGTAGGTCACCGCTAGCTTGGGCGGAAGTTGGTGAAAACCAACTTGTTGGACCCGAAATTGTTATTGAAACGACCAAGGTAATCTCATAAATCAAAGAGAAGTTGAGAGTATCCCATGAAAGGCAATTGAAGTATGCAAACGTTAGGCGACGACCTCTCGAATTTGAAGTCGGTGATTATGTCTTGTTAAAAGTGTCCCCGTGGAAAGGTGTAGTTCGTTTTGTGAAACGTGGCAAGTTGGGCCCGAGATACATTGGCCCATTTAAAATCCTTGAACGTATTGGCCCGGTAGCGTATCGATTGGAACTCCCTCAAACTTTGAGTGGAGTTCATAATGTTTTTCATGTTTGTAATCTTAGGAAGTGTTTGGCCGACCCAACACTTCATGTGCCTCTCGAGGAAATCCGTGTTGATAAAACGTTGAAATTTGTTGAAGAGCCCATAGAAATTCTAGACCGGGAAACTAGGAGGCTCAAGAACACTCGCTATACACTTGTTAAAGTGAGATGGCAAGCTAGACGTGGACCCGAGTTTACTTGGGAACGTGAAGATTCTATGAAGGCCAAGTATCCGCATTTGTTTAACGAGTCTAGTTAGCTTTGAATTTCGGGACGAAATTCCTTTAACGGGGGAATAATGTAACATTTGTCAAAATTGACTAAATTTGACCCGAAATTAAATGTAAACGATTTATATGGATTAACGTGATTATTGAACGTATTGTTGAATTGAAATGAAACGTGGACTTTGTTTATGATTACGGAAACGTTTTAGTGTTTAAATGGTTAACGTTTAGCTATTTGTCGGAATTAGCGGAGCGGGAGCCTACCCCTTAGACCCATAGGCCGGCCCCCTTATTCTCCCACATTCCTTCTCCCCTAAATAATTCTCTTCCTCTCTTTCTTTTCTCTCTTTCTTTCTCTCACAAAAAATCAACCTTTTCAATTGCAAATTCTGGAAAATTGTATGTGTTTGAGGCTAGATTAATAACATTTTCTGTATCATCTTCATCATCTTCATAACATATCAAAAATTTGGAGCTTCTAGTGCAAGAAATCTTCTCATATTGCTTAAATTCGGAATTTGAGTTTTTGGAAGAATTTGTAAGTTAAAACTATCTCATATCAATCATTTTATGTTGTTAAACTTATTTCTAGTTGCATCTAAACGTATTTGGGCCATAGATTGAGTCAAAACTTAAATTTTGTTCAAATAGGGTTCTTGGATGAATTATAGCGATTTGTGATTTTGTTGATGTTATAGACGAAATTGTGGAATGGGTTATGTTCCTATAGGTTCCTAGAGGTTAAAAATGAGTATTTGCACTTCACAAGTCGTTTTCTAGATCAAAAATGGTGTTTGGGTCGAATTTGGGTCGAGTTTTCTGCACAAGAACTGCTGGTGCAGGAAGTTGGTCCACTGCGGCGCAGTGGCAGGACCTTGTCCCACTGCGGCGCAGTGGAAATGCTCGACTATTTTCTTCGATTAGCCTCACTGCGGCGCAGTGGCAAGGCAATGCCTTGACTGCGGCGCAGTGGAAAAGCTCGAACCTTTTCTTCGATTAGCCTCACTGCGGCGCAGTGGCAAGGCAATGCCTTGACTGCGGCGCAGTGAGATATAGAATGGTATAGTTCGCGCGTCAGTTTTCAAACGTTAATAACTTTTGAACCGTAAGTCCGTTTTAAACGTATGACCTATCTTTAGAATCGTGTGAGAGTCTACTTTATCATGATATAATCATTATACCTTGAGTCCACTGTCATTTCCAAAAATGACGTGATGAAGTGTCTTTGATTATATTCGGATGAACCGATAAGACAATTTAGGATTGTGACGTAACCAAGTTGGGTCCCAATCGTCCTCTAAGGTTGATTTACCCTTCTAAAACCTAATTAGGGTTTGACACGTGATTTGTAATGTATATATTTATAGGTGGTGAACGCTAAACGATCGTTGGACGTTATAACTCGATTATAACTTGTACTTACCTCGCATATCCAATCAAGGTGAGTTTCGTAAACCTTCCCTACTCTAATTGAGATTCGGGCTGAAAAGTGTACTTATACGTGTTTGTTGAACGTGGTTAATCGTTATATGAATCGTTGTTGTTAAACGTGCTTGTTGAACGTGTTAATCGTTATATGTAATCGTTATTGTTGAATGTTGTATCGTATGGAACGTATATGTTATGATCATGCCGTTGAAATATACGTAAGACATGCCGTATGAACATGCCTTTGAAATATATGTAAGCCATGCCGAAACGTAGCCGATCATGCCTTTGTAATATATGTAAGCCATGCCGAAACGTAGCCGATCATGCCTTTGTAATATATGTAAGCCATGCCGAAACGTAGCCGATCATGCCTTTGTAATATATGTAAGCCATGCCGAAACGTAGCCGATCATGCCTTTGTAATATATGTAAGTCATGCCGTAATGATCACGCCTTTGAAACATATGTAAGCCGTGCCGAAACGTGTTGAACGTGTGGAACGTATTGAACGTATTATGCATTTGTTATCATACTAATGTATACCCTTATAGGGTTTTTCCTGATATGATTAGTTATTCTAATCCTCGTATATCGTTAACGATTGTATTTCCCGATATGTTTATTCCTTGTTATATGTCCCTACGAACTCACCAACTTTATGTTGACGCTCTTTAGTACACTTTTCAGGTAATCAAGTAAATGAAAGGCAAAATGGATGATTGTACGCTTGCATTGATAGGATTGGTATCACTACGGACTTTCTGGATCCGTGATCCTTATTTCCCTTTTATGGGTTATGCTTAGGATCGAATACTATCGTTTGAATATTACATTCTTACTATTGATTGAACGTGTATTTGGATTAATGTTGATGTTTGTATACATTTGAACGAGTTTATGGATTGTTTCAATCCCATGTATTCATATAGTTGACTCTACATAATTCCCATGTCGTGCTATGCTATTTTTACGTGATACCCCATGATTCAACCATGTTAGGGTGTTACACAAAACGATACGTACATACACTTAGGAGGATTCTCGACATATATACATATTCGTCATTTTTCTTTACAAAACCCTAATTAGGTTTCAAATGTGATTCTCGACATTAAATGAATTCCTAGACCTTTATGTATCGTTTAATAAGTTGAGGGGTGGTTTAAGTCGAAGCCCGATACGCCCCGAGGGTCCAGGAGGTCAAACAAGGTCAAACAGGAAAACAGTGAAAATAGGCCAGCGTAAGCTACGCCTAAGTTCAGCGTAGGTTACGCTAGTTCAAGAATAAGGGGCGTAAGGTACGGTCAGATCTGGCGTAAGTTACGGTGCCTTGTAAAGGTGAGTTTTGGCGTCTGGTTGGCGTCTACTTGGCGTAAACAGAAGGGTTTTGGCGTAATGAAAATGGAGAGAATCGTAAAGTACGCCAGATTTTGGCGTAAGGTACGCCCAAGGAACAAGATCAGCGTAGGCTACGCCTACATTACGCCCATGCAAGGATCATGCAGCGTAAGCTACGCTCCCAAGGGGCGTAGGTTACGCCTGGTTCTGGCAACTCAAGAACAGCAGCAGCAGCAGGAAGAAAGCAAAAAGGGGAAAAACGACCCAAACCATTCCAAAACTTAAATTTGAAGCTTTAAACCCATGTTGAAGGCTACAAGACTTAGTTTTTACCATAACAACTATGATTAAACATAACCCACCAAGAATTCCCATTCCATTTCATCAAATCTTTGTTTCAAAACATTTTGACCTAATTTTCTTAAAACCAAAACCCTAATCTTCCTTTAATGATGTTTTGAGCTTAAAATCGGCCAAGAGTCCAACATGGGAACCTAAAGAAAGTTGTTTACAACATTAGTATAAGTTTAAATCAAGAATACTTACAATTTTCGACCTCCAAAAGCTATAATCCGAAAATGAGTTATAACAAGAGATTTCTTGAGCCTTAAACTTCCAAATTTTGATATAATGGTTATATAATGATGATTACTATTATTCTACCTCCAATTTGAGCTAACAACCATAAATGATACAAGATTTAATGAGGGAGATAGAGAAATATGTGTTTGTGTGTGCATTTACTTAGAGAGAAAGATAAAGATAGATAAGAAAATGAAATGGATGGATAGGAGGGTGCAAGAGCTTTGGGGGGGGTAAGGTTGGGCATGGGTTACGACCATGGGTTGTGATTGACCCACGGGTTTCCCCAACCCGATTAACTAGTTAAATCACAAGTCGCTATATATCGAGTCATATAAATCGCCGGTCAATCGACCCGTCAAACACATTATCTAGTCGTTTACCCACAAAATGAACTCGTCTATGTCATTAAATAAGATAGTTAGTCAAGAAAACATACAAAGTCAAACGGTCAAAATCACGGATGTTACATCATTCCCCCGTTAAAGGAATTTCGTCCCGAAATTCAACAAAACATTAGTTACTAAATAAATGCGGGTACTTGGACTTCATATGATCCTCACGCTCCCAAGTGAACTCGGCGCCACGTCTTGCATTCCATCTAACTTTAACAATCGTGTAACGTTTGTTCTTGAGCTTCTTGACTTGGCGGTCTAAGATCTCCGCCGGTTCTTCAACAAAATTAAGCTTCTTATCCACTCGTATCTCGTTCATGGGCACATGTTGAGTAGGATCCGCCAAACATTTTCGTAAATTGCAAATGTGGAAAACATCATGTACGCCACCAAGTTCTTGTGGTAATTCTAGCCGATAAGCAACTTTGCCAACTCGTTCGGTAATTTTGAAAGGACCAATATATCTCGGCCCGAGTTTGCCTCGCTTCACAAAACGTATAACACCCTTCCATGGAGATACCTTCAAAAGTACATAGTCACCAACTTCAAACTCTAGCGGTCTTCGTCTCACATCGGCATACTTCTTTTGTCGTTCACGGGCCAATTGTAACCTCTCCTTGATTTGAGAGATCACCTTTGTCGTTTCAACTACGATTTCCGGCCCGATAAGTTGGCTTTCACCAATCTCCGCCCAAGCTAGGGGAGAACGACACACTCTACCATATAAAGCTCTAAAAGGTGCCATTTGTATGGTTGCATGATAGTTATTGTTGTAAGAGAATTCAACCAAAGGCAAATGATCTTCCCAACTACCACCAAAATCGATAGCACAAGCTCTCAACATGTCTTCAAGCGTTTGTATTGTTCTCTCGGTTTGTCCATCCGTTTGAGGATGAAACGCCGTGCTCATGTTAAGTTGTGTACCCATTGCACGTTGAAAGGCCCTCCATAAATTTGAGTTATACCGGGTATCTCTATCGGAGATGATAGAAACCGGAACTCCATGTTTAGACACCACTTCCTTGATGTACAAACGAGCCATGGTGTCAAACTTATCGGTTTCACGAATGGCCAAGAAATGAGCCGACTTCGTTAACCGATCCACTATCACCCAAATCGTATCACGACCACTTCTTGTCTTCGGTAACTTCGTAATGAAGTCCATTGCAATATGTTCCCATTTCCATTCGGGCACCACCGGTTGCACCAACAATCCGGGTGGCTTCTTATGGTCAGCCTTCACTTGTAAGCAAGTAAGGCACTCACTCACGAATCTAGCCACATCCCGCTTCATACCCGGCCACCAATAAAAGTCTCTCAAATCAAAATACATCTTATCCGATCCGGGATGGACCGAATAAGGCGATCGATGGGCTTCATGCATGAGAAGTGTTCTTAGATTACCGAAAATGGGAACCCAAAGCCTTTCAACTAAATAGAGCCCGTTATCACTTTTTCTATCAGATTGTTGCTCCATACCATCCAAATTCTCATTACCAAAGTTCTCCGGTAGGGTAGCTTGAATTTGGGCTTCAATGATTCGGTCACGAATATTAGGCCCTACCGTGAGACTCATGACTCTAGCCCGTCTTGGCTTAACTCTCTCCTTTCGACTCAAGGCATCGGCTACAACATTGGCCTTGCCCGGATGATAACGGATATCACAATCATAGTCACTAAGGAGTTCAAGCCAACGTCTTTGTCTCATGTTCAATTCACTTTGGTTAAAGATATGTTGGAGACTTTTGTGATCGGTGTAAATCACACATTTTGTGCCATAGAGATAATGTCTCCAACACTTCAAAGCAAAAACAACCGCTCCCAATTCCAAATCATGTGTCGGGTAGTTTTTCTCATGCACCTTCAATTGACGAGAGGCATAAGCATGACTTTTCCCATTTGCATAAGAACACAACCCAAACCTTGCCCCGAAGCATCACAATAAACCACAAAGTCTTCGACACCATCCGTAAGAGTTAGGATAGGTGCTTCACACAATCACCTCATTCGAATCTTCTTTCTTTTTGAGTCAAGAGTGTAAGAGGTTGTGCAATACGGGAGAAATTTTCGATGAATCTTCTATAATAACCCGCCAATCCAAGGAATTGACGGATCTCGGATGGTGTTTCGGGTCTTCTCCAATCCTTAACCGCTTCAATTTTACTAGGGTCCACATGAATACCATCCTTGCTCACCATGTGACCAAGAAAGTGGACCTTCTCCAACCAAAACTCACACTTGGAGAATTTAGCATACAACTTCTCCTTCCTCAACAATTCAAGTATTTCACGCAAGTGTTCGGCATGCTCTTCTTTTGTTTTAGAATAAACAAGTATGTCATCAATGAAGACAATGACAAACTTGTCCAAGAAAGGTCGACACACCCGGTTCATCAAGTCCATGAACACCGCCGGTGCATTAGTCAACCCGAAAGGCATCACGGTGAATTCAAAATGGCCATACCTTCTACGAAAAGTCGTTTTATGAATATCATCTTCATGTACTCGGAGTTGATGATAACCCGAGCGAAGATCGATTTTGGAAAAGTGTTTGGCACCTTGAAGTCGATCAAAGAGGTCATCGATTCTAGGAAGAGGATATCGGTTTTTCACCGTGAGTTTATTCAACTCCCGGTAGTCAATACACATCCTAAAAGATCCGTCTTTCTTCTTGACAAAGAGATGAGGAGCACCCCAAGGAGATTGGCTAGGACGAATGAAACCTTTTTCTTGGAGTTCTTTGAGTTGAGTTTCAAGTTCTTGCATTTCGGTTAAGGCAAGTCTATAAGGAGCTTTTGCCACGGGTGCGGCTCCGGGGATAAGATTGATACGAAAGTCAAGTTCACGAGAGGGATTGTAAGTCCTCCGGAAAAACATCGGAAAATTCACAAACAATAGGAACGGTCTTCAATTCTACCTTTGAGACGGTAGCACTAAAGACTTTAGAATTTGAGGATTCGGAAGTTTCACCTTGGACTCTAAGAATTTTACCGTTAGACAACGGTATTTTAACAACTCTCTCACCACAATCAATAGTTGCATTTACCGCCGTCAACCAATCCATACCCACAATAATGTCAAAGCTACCAATGTCAAGAGGCATAAGGTCAATGTAGAACTCAACGTCTTCTAGGTTCAAGATACAATCACGTATTATTTGGTTAAGTTTAGTTAATGACCCGTTTACCATTTCAATGTCAAGCACATAGTTCAAAGTACGTGGGTGCACATCAATCAAGGGAACAAAACTAGAGGAAATGAAGCTATAATCGGCTCCGGAATCAAATAAAATCGTTGCATAGTGACCATTAAGAAGAAAGGTACCTGCAACAACATTGGGATCATTACGGGCCTCATTTGCATTGACCGCAAAAGCTCGGCCACGGGGTTGCACTTGATGGCCTTGTTGTCCTCGGTTTTGATTAGGCCCGGCAATTTGTAGTTGGTTGGGGTGGACGGCTACTTGAACTTGTTGTCCCACCCATCGAGGGCAATTGTTGCGGTAGTGATGAGGACTACCACATTCAAAACATTCACCCCTTCGTTGATTACCATGAGGAGGAAGAGCTTGAAGAGGAGCTACATTGAGTGGGCCCGCCCTTGGCGCCCTACATTCTTTAGACAAATGCCCCAACCGGTTACAATTAAAACATGCCCCACATTGAATGTTGGTGGGGTGATGCTTGTTGCATCTTCCACAAAACGGGTGGGGTCCCGCATAAGCCTTTCTCACCGGCTCCACCGCCGCCATCACCCTACCCCTATTAGCATTCTTGGGGTCAAATCTTCCCATCTTCTTTACCCCACTTGATTCCGGCACTTCTTTCCTTTTGCTCGATGAAGATTTACTCAGCACACCACTTCTCAACAAGTCTTCGGTCACACTACCGGCTCGGTTGATTGCCTCGGCCAAGGAAGTAGGCATGACCGGGTTGATGAGAGAACGGACATGTGGATTCAAGCCCAAAACAAACTTTTCAATGGCCCGGGACTCGTTGCTCACAAGATGAGGAACAAGGGTAGACAAGTCTTGAAAGCGTCTAATGTAGCCCTTGTAATCGGCCCCGTCCATTTTGAGATGGACAAATTCAATGGTCAAGTTTTGGAGTTCATAGGGTGGGCAAAACTTTTCCTTCACTTTATTCTTGAAGTCGGCCCATGTCAAGTTATAGGTCCGACCCAAGGTTACCTCTTGGTTCCACCAACTCAAAGCATCTTCCTTAAACATACCGGAGGCATAATGAATTCGGTCATCATAAGTGCAATGACTTCTTTCAATCACCGCCTCGATCCTCTCAAACCATCTTATACAATCTACGGGCCCACCCAAACCATCAAACTCTGGTGCCCCACAATTCTTAAAATCTTTGAACAAGCAACCTTGTCGATAAACTCCATGTTGATTAAACATAGGCATGTAGTTATCAAATCCCACCGGTTCTTCCTCATCACCAACCACAACATGAGGTTGAGCACCCTCATTATTCACATTTTCCGGAACTTCAACATTTTGAGGCTCATTGGGTTGTGCCCCATTGTTCCCTTCAAGAGTTGCTTGGACTTGGGCAACAATAGTTGGCATGATATTGGTGACCGTTTGAGCGATCACATCCGCCAAGTTCGGCCTAGGAGCCTCACCACGACCCCTACCTCGGCCCCTACCTCGGCCTCCACCACGGCCCCTCTACCTCCTTGCGCCTCCGGTTGTGCTTCCGGTTGAGGCTCTTCCGAGTTAGCCCTATAGTTTGCTCCAAATCTTCTTGGTCTACCATTTCTATAAAACAAGTAACACGTTGACCCGAGAGTTAGTCTCAATTGCTCACATGTTAGTCACACAAGTTGTCAATGCTCTCATGTCGATATAACATACATAATTCATATCATAATGCTAAGGCAAGAATGCTAGAATCCTAAGGGAAATTGTTACTTATCATGTCATCATGCCACGTTCACTACAATCGTTTATCATCAATCCAAGTATTTATGTTCACCACATCATACAATCTAAGTAACTAACCACAAATGGTTCAAAGTATAATCCGAATTCGATATGCCCTCTAGTCATTGACCGGGTTTGTATACAGGGTGTACCAGCGGCTAACCCTCCACCCAATCAACTTCCATTAGGCATATCGGTTCCTTATTATACCCTAAGCCAAGCGTGTGCAATCCGTGATGCCATTAACTTGTTATAATACCGGGTAACCATAAAATAGTTGATCAGGCTCTTTTAGGGTTGCCACAATATTATATCAAGTTAACACCATAACTTCATTTTGCCCTAAATCATCAATTAACACCAAGCAATAACGACAATCAATTTTAACCACAATCGACTTCAAATCAATGCACACGTCAACCGTATTGTACTCATCACACAATCATCACATTGTACTCAAGTCATCACATAATCGGTCCTAACTACGAACTCACAATGTACACCTTCTAGGGTTCACATAATTCACGTTGCACACAAAGTTCCTAACCATGCATGCTATATGAAGAGTTTTAACTTAAGCCGTAGTCTAGGTCAAACCGCCTAATTCTCTACGACCTCGCATGGGCCACCATTCTGTAACACCCCGAGCTAGGGCCCGAAATATTACGGAAATCATATAGCACAAGGAGGGATTATCGTAGGCAACTAAATGAAAACATGTGAATTCGGTGAATCCAACAAGTCAAGTATTCATAAAATATTCATACAAAATGCACAAGGAGCAAATGACCATCAAAGTTTACAAAATAATAGTCTAGCGACGGCTATCGATCCTAAGCATAGAGCAAAATGGGCAAATGAATCCTTGATCCACATAAGTCCAAGCCCGAGTCAAACAAGTAGAAATCATGCATCACGTCCTTGGTTCACCTAATTACCTGAAAAGTGTACTAAACAAGTCAACACGAGGTTGGTGAGTTCGTAGTGATGGTTCGCAAGGAACCACCTACAATAATCACAATATGTACAAGCAAAGGCGATACATCTCATACAAGTGGCCTTTACGTGTCACAACATCAATCATATCAAGATTTCACAACGTGAGAGTAAATGCATATAATAAGAGAGCACAAGTGATGTCAATATCAAAATATGTGCCGAATGCGTGTCAATGTCATAATGCGTATGATATGTGTGGCCATCAAGTCATCAATGCAACGTTACTCACAAAGTCATCACAATGAACAATGTGGCATCTCAAAATCATCGGTGTATATATGTCTATATACCCGGATGTCCATGTACGTCTCATCAATTCAACTCAAGTGTATACATCTATACACTCGGATGTACAAGTCCGTTTCCTCAATAACCATATCATTACATATGTGCTTGTTTGTCTCAATCACAAGTCCATCAATCATCAAACCAACCAAAACGATACGTACATACACTTAGGAGGATTCTACTTTCAACGGGTTCTTGATGCTTATATATAGGGTCACCCGCAGCCTTCCCACCACATCTCAAACCCCTTGAAGGCATAACCGACCTTTATGTATGTACAACTATCCTAAATAATCACCCAATCACATTCATATGCGTAAACCAAGCTCAAGTCGAACATTCAATAACACAATCAAACAATCAAACACATAAGTGTACACTTTTCAGCCCGAATCTCAATTGAGTAGGGAGCTACGGAACTCACCTTGATCGGCAAAGAGAAACAATTAAGATATAGAATCAAGTCAAGGTCGTTCAATGTTCACCTCGCGTCCACCACCTATTTATTGATAATATATATACACATTAATACTCATAACATATATACATATTCGTCATTTTTCTTTACAAAACCCTAATTGGGTTTCAAATGTGATTCTCGACATTAAATGAATTCCTAGACCTTTATGTATCGTTTAATAAGTTGAGGGGTGGTTTAAGTCGAAGCCCGATACGCCCCGAGGGTCCAGGAGGTCAAACAAGGTCAAACAGGAAAACAGTGAAAATAGGCCAGCGTAAGCTACGCCTAAGTTCAGCGTAGGTTACGCTAGTTCAAGAATAAGGGGCGTAAGGTACGGTCAGATCTGGCGTAAGTTACGGTGCCTTGTAAAGGTGAGTTTTGGCGTCTGGTTGGCGTCTACTTGGCGTAAACAGAAGGGTTTTGGCGTAATGAAAATGGAGAGAATCGTAAAGTACGCCAGATTTTGGCGTAAGGTACGCCCAAGGAACAAGATCAGCGTAGGCTACGCCTACATTACGCCCATGCAAGGATCATGCAGCGTAAGCTACGCTCCCAAGGGGCGTAGGTTACGCCTGGTTCTGGCAACTCAAGAACAGCAGCAGCAGCAGGAAGAAAGCAAAAAGGGGAAAAACGACCCAAACCATTCCAAAACTTAAATTTGAAGCTTTAAACCCATGTTGAAGGCTACAAGACTTAGTTTTTACCATAACAACTATGATTAAACATAACCCACCAAGAATTCCCATTCCATTTCATCAAATCTTTGTTTCAAAACATTTTGACCTAATTTTCTTAAAACCAAAACCCTAATCTTCCTTTAATGATGTTTTGAGCTTACAATCGGCCAAGAGTCCAACATGGGAACCTAAAGAAAGTTGTTTACAACATTAGTATAAGTTTAAATCAAGAATACTTTCAATTTTCGACCTCCAAAAGCTATAATCCGAAAATGAGTTATAACAAGAGATTTCTTGAGCCTTAAACTTCCAAATTTTGATATAATGGTTATATAATGATGATTACTATTATTCTACCTCCAATTTGAGCTAACAACCATAAATGATACAAGATTTAATGAGGGATAGATAGAGAAATATGTGTTTGTGTGTGCATTTACTTAGAGAGAAAGATAAAGATAGATAAGAAAATGAAATGGATGGATAGGAGGGTGCAAGAGCTTTGGGGGGGGTAAGGTTGGGCATGGGTTACGACCATGGGTTGTGATTGACCCACGGGTTTCCCCAACCCGATTAACTAGTTAAATCACAAGTCGCTATATATCGAGTCATATAAATCGCCGGTCAATCGACCCGTCAAACACATTATCTAGTCGTTTACCCACAAAATGAACTCGTCTATGTCATTAAATAAGATAGTTAGTCAAGAAAACATACAAAGTCAAACGGTCAAAATCACAGATGTTACAACTAATCTCAACTTATGACACTTAAACTAGTGATTTCAAGAAGATTTGATATGAAACAAACATTATTTTCAAGATTATCATCAATTCATACAAAACCCATAAACCCATTATGTTATCTAGCTAGTAATAAAAATAATCATAAATACAAAGGAATTAGTTCATACCTTCTACTTGATCATCAATAGAATTAGAAACTTGAAATCACTTGTGAAATCATCTTAATCCATAATATGAGCCATCCTTGTCTTTAAATTTAGGGCTAATTAGTTGTAAAGGTACCATACTCGTCAACTTTTACTATTTAAAGTACAAACCAAAATCTCTTCCTATTGTAGTGTTACTATGTGAAAATTCGATCTATCCTGATGACCAAAACCACTATCTGGTTTGAGAAATCTGATTTTGTGTTTTTTTTTTTTTTGCCACGTAAACCTGCCATGTCATTTTTTACTAATGTGTGGCAATAAATTTATTGAGAAATTAATTTCCACATATATACAACTAAATAAAGTACAAATATAAATATATTGATGATAAATAGGATAAATATAACTGAATTCATATATAGGCCATTTCATATATCCAGTAGCTTAATTTTAATCTAGATATCAAACAAACTCCACATTTATATCTATCGTTATATATACATACAAGCAGATCATCTTCATCAAGAGTTCATCATCATTAGTTCATCGCTATATACACACACTGTATCCATCACTATATACTGTAGGTATATGATCACGTAAAATGAACGTATGTCCGAAAAGTATTTAAGCCTACGGGGTCACACGTTCAACACGAATGTAACTATAATTAATTAATATATTAAATGTAATTTATTAATTAATTTGATCACGAAAAACTAACGTTCGTCCGTTAAAAGGGTTAATAGTTAACGGAACTTAATTAACGGACTTAACGAAGGAGAGTTGTGATTAGGAAACAATTAGGAAACCCTCTAGAATGTTCCTAGAGGGGCCGACCGTATGGAGGGTTTTACAAACCCTAAACTTGGTCATCAAGTTTACTAATCCTATATAAGGAGGGCTAGGTTAATTGTTTTCAACACACAATTACACATACAATTATTTGTAGGTTTCTCCTCTCTCTCTCCCTTCTTGTTCGATCGACCAAAGGCACAAAAGAAAAAGGGGTTTTCGGTTTCAAGGGGTTTCGACTTTTAGGGGTTTAGACAAAGGGTTGTTCGGTTCGTGATCAAGTACTAGCATACATACATTCCAACGTTGTGTGTGCAATCGTAGAGAGGTTTACTTTAAACTTTTTATAAAGTTTCTTGCTTTATTCTCTTCAATTTAAGGTACACGTTTTCTATCTTGGTTGATTAATTAACTACATAGTTTTTATCTTCCGCTGCGTGCTTTGTGATTTAATTGGATAATTTGTTATATAACCCAACAGTGGTATCACGAGCCTACTATGTGATGATTAATTACCAAAAAGATCAAAATTTGAAGGGGGTTAGGGTTTTATATTTTTTAGAATTTTATGTAATTCTTTTGATTATTTTATTAATTAATTTGTTTAATTGTAATAAAATAATGAAAAAATATATATATAATTTTTTTTATTTCAAAATCAGATCTAAATAAATAAAAAAAAAAAAAAAATTTAACCCTAATTCCAAGTTTTGATCTTTAAGCATTATTATGTGATAATTGCATGCGTATATGATGTACCTTTGATTATTTAATTGTTAAAAAGAAGTAAAATTCATGAATTTTTCTTGCAAATTATTCATGATTATTACTTAGATATATTGATATGAAATCTTGATCATTAGGGTTAATTATGCTAGATAATTGAAGAATTAATTGTGTGACAATGTGATTATGTTTTGTGAAAGTTCCTGTTTGACACCTGTTTTACAGTAGGTGCTTGACTCATAGGGCTACAACTTTTGTGTTTTGTGCTAATCCCAGTTCGGCCTTCTTCAGGGCCAGATTTGGTCGTGAAGCTGCTGGATTTTCCAGATCAACATCTTCTATTTATGGTAGATAAATTTGTTATAGATATTTTGGCTTACGCAATCAAGGCAACTTGATGCATGTGGTCTCTTTCCATATGAAAGATGAGCCAATCTTATACCATAGTGACCAAAATTAGGTTGATTACCTTAATTGTTAAGTTGTAAATTTAGTAAGTTTATTTTTGCCTTGTTTATGAAAATTGTGTGCAAAAATAGTTTTTGGAAAAGATTAACTTGACTAAATTATATCGAAATAAGATTTTGTTTATAAAATTGGTGCCCTAAAATCAAAAGATACACCGGCTCACCCATTTGAACAAACTCTAAGAGAGGTATAAGTCGGAGTGCGCTAGCCTCCTAAAAGGGCGGGTTTTTAAATCGCGTTTATCGCATACCTTTGCCCTTGCGCTTCTTTGTGAGTTCAAATGGAGCTACCGAGCTCTTTTGTATTTAAAGGCAATAAAAATGAGTTTTATAAACATATTATGTTTAGAAGATATGCATGAATCTTCAAACATAACTTTTTGATCACACATCAAATTGAATGACCCAATAAACTTAAGTCATTGCCACCCAACTCGTAAAGGACACATGTGGTTGTTGTTTTACTCACTGGTACACAGTGGTGAAATGGCAGTTGTATGGCGAATCCCACTCACTGGTACACATTGGTGGACAAATTTGCGCGTTCTTGGTTGGACGACTTAAAGCGAGTTAAGCGGTGAGACCTTGACCCGTGGCAAAAGATGGGACAAAACATGACTACAAATCACTTGATGAATCAAGTTTCATTTGTAGGTCCCATTCTTACTAGGAATTGCACATGTAATGCAATTACTGCTCGTCACTTACCTTTTGAGTGCAATCATTTCTAGCAGATCAACTGATGAAATGGTTGTATGTCAATTGGATCCTAGCCTTAATGAAATTAATTGTTTATTTTATAAATATTGGGTAATTAATTTCTTAAGGATTTATTATCGAAAATACCGATAATTGAACTTGAATCTGTTTTGTAAAAGGCAACAAATCCTTCACAAAACATACACCAATCGGCTTTCAGGTCGATGCTAGAAAGAGAAAACTTGGAAACCAATTTCAATGACTGTTTTGTCAATAGAGAATTGTTCTAAAAGTTGATGACATTGAAACTCAGATATCGCTATTCCTAATGCGAGTGCCACTACTTTGCAGTTGGAAGCATAAAATACTCGGTACAATAGACATATTGAGGTTGCTTATTTGATGCTAGAAGCATGGCTCCCGAGCTTCAAAAAGCAACCCGGATTGCAAAATCCGTGTGATATGATCAAATAACTCAAGTCTATGTACGGAAATCAAGTTGGAGTTGAATTACTTGAGCTAATTGAGTCACTCCATAACTTGAACACGAGTATGGGAAACCGGTGAGTGCTCATGTACTCAAGATGAAGAGTTACTTTGAGCATTTGGTAAGGTTAAACTATGTGTATCTTCTGCCTATTGTCATTGGCATAAGGGACTTTGAGAAGTTAATGCTCAATTACAATTTGCACAACATAGTTGAACTTCATACCATGTTGATTGAGTATGAGAAAAACCTTCCTAAGAAATCTGAGATACCCCAAGTTCTTATGATCAAAGGGGGAATGGTTTAGAAAGCAAAACAACCGTAAAGCTAAGGGGAAGAACTTTGGAAAGAGAAAACAAAGTATTTAGTCTCAAAACCTTAAAAGACCCTTTGGAAAAAGGAGCATACGGCTAAAGACCAGTCTTGTCATCACTATGCTAAAGTGAGACACTGGAAAAGGAATTGTCCTAAGTATCTAGCTGAGTTGAACAAGAAGAAGAAGCAAGCTGGTTTAACCAGTTCTTCAAATATCTTCTTAACTGAATTATAAGTGTTGATGAGATTCAAATGATAATTCAATAGCAAAAGAGTCAAGTTAACTTGGACTCTATCTATCTTTGACATTGTCATCTTGTTTAATTTTTGTCAAGAAACACATTTAAAGACTTCAAAGTGAAGAGATCTTACAAGTCAAATGATGAATCATTTGATAAATGTGTGGTTTTGGCAAGAAACGCATTAAAAGTCTTCAATGTGAAGAGATCTTACAAATCAAATGATGAATCGTTTGATAAATGCGTGTCTTTCGAATTGTCGTTAGCAAGAAAAGCATTGAAAAACTTCAACGTGAAGGGATCTTACAATCAAATGATGAATCATTTGACAAATGCATGTCTTGTGTTTTCGGCAAGATGACAAGAATACCTTTTCCGCATAAAATCGGAAAAGACTAAGGAACTACTTCGACTAATACATTCGGATGTATGTAGCCCATTTAGACATGTGTCAAGGAAAGGAGCTAGCTACTTCATAACTTTTACGGATGATTTCAGTCGTTATGGTTATGTTTACTTGCTTAAACATAAACATGAAGTGTTTGAAACATTCAAAGAATTTAAAAATGAAGTAGAAAATCAACTCGGAAAAATCATCAAGATTCTTCGTTCGGATCAAGGTGGTGAATACTTAAGCCTAGAGTTTAAGGATTATCTAAAAGCGTGTGGAATTGTCCAACAGCTTACTCCTCCATACACTCCTCAACATAATGGAGTGTCTGAAAGGAGAAATCGAACCTTGCTAGACATGGTTAGATTAAATGATGAACCTTAAGACTTTCCCAATTTTTTGTTTGGGATAATGCTCTAGAGACTGATGTACGCATTCTCAATATGGTTCCAACCAAGAAGGTTGACAAGACACCATATGAATTATGGCATGGAAATGTTCCTAATCTGTCTTACTTAAGAGTCTGGGGATGTGAGGCACTTGTGAAGCGCGATACGCCTGACAAACTTGAACCCAGAACTACTAAGTGCATCTTTGTCGGATACCCTAAGGAAAAGATGGGTTACGACTTCTATAATCCCGTCACAAACACAGTTCGTGTTGCTCGATATGATGAATTCTTTGAAAAGAAATTAGCTCAAGAAAACAGTGGGAGGATTGTAGAACTTGATGGGACTCAAGAGGAAGATGTGTCACCTTCTGAAGCTCCTAGCAATCATCAACTTAGGGGGGGGGGATGTTCAAAGTAATGAACCTCAAGTCGATGATGATGAAGCGATTCCACTTCGTAGGTCCGAAAGGACAAGACGTCCTACTGACAGATTATGTCTGATGGTAGAAGAAAACGTTTTAGGAGATCTCGATGAGCCTAAAAATTTCAAAGCTGCATTATCAGATCCGGAATCTGACAAATGGCTTGAAGCTACGAAGGTGGAAATGAAATCCATGAATGACAATCAAGTCTGGAGCTTGGTTGATCTTCCACAAAATGCTCAAACTGTTGGGTGTAAGTGGATCTTCAAGAAGAAGACGGACATGGATGGAAATATACACACCTATAAAGCTCGTCTTGTGGCGAAAGGTTATACTCAACGTTTCGGTGTTGACTATGATGAGACATTTTCTCCAGTTGCGGACATTAGAGCTATTAGGATTCTCTTAGCCATAGCTGCGTACTATGACTTTGAGATATGGCAAATGGATGTTAAGACTGCCTTCTTAAATGGTTACTTGGATGAAGAAGTCTATATGGATCAACTTGAAGGTTTTATTGATCCAAAACATCCCAACAAAGTATGCAAGCTTCAAAGGTCCATTTATGGACTAAAGCAAGCATCAAGAAGTTGGAACAAGCGGTTTGATGAAGAAATCAAAAAGTTTGGTTTCGTTCAAAATCCCGATGAGCCATGTGTATATCGCAAAGCTAGTGGGAGTAATGTTACTTTCCTTGTCTTATATGTTGATGACATATTGATCATAGGAAAACACATTCCAATGTTGCAAGATGTTAAATCCTATCTTGGAAAGTGTTTTGCCATGAAAGATTTAGGAGAAGCGGCATTTATTCTTGGAATCAAGATCTACCGAGATAGATCAAAGCGGTTAATTGGACTAAGTCAAAGTGCTTATATTGATAAGGTCACTCATGGAAGGACTTAACTTATCTAGCAATAACGGTGCTTCTACACCTAATGAGGTGGAGCGTATGCGAAGAATCCCTAATGCTTCAGCGGTGGGATCTATCATGTATGCGGTAAGATGCACTAGACCTGATAATGCGTTCGCGCAAAATATAGTTAACCATTATCAACAAAATCCTGGAGAGGATCATTGGATTGCTGTAAAGAATTATTCTTGGTGTATGGAAGAAATCCTGATCCAGAATTCAAAGTGAATAGATACTGTGATGTTGGATTTCAGACTGATAAAGATTATTCGAAATATCAGTCGGGATACGTCTTCATTATTTAAATGAAGGCACGGTGGAATGCTATGAGCTAAAAGCAAACCACAGTTGCTATGTCTGCAACAGAGTCTGAGTACATTGCAGCCTCAGAAGCCGCAATGGAAGCAGTCTGGATAAGGAAGTTCATTAGCGGGCTTGACGTGATCCCCTCAAGTGACTTACCCACTGATATGTACTGTGATAATACTGGTGCATTAATCATTGCCAACGAACCCGGAGTTCAGAAAGGTGCCAGACATTATGTTAGACGATACCACTATGTTCGTGAGCAAATCGAACTAGGGGAGATCAAATTACTCAAAGTTCACACAGATTTTAACTTAGCTGATCCTTTCACAAAAGCTTTGTCTAGGCCCAAGCTTGAAAGGCATGCCGAGGGCATAGGACTTAAATTAGCTAGTTATTTCATGTAAATCTGTTGTTTCGGTATTTGGATAAGGGATGTTAAACAATTTATATTTTTCATAATGAAATAAAGTACTTGATATGTTTGATTTCATTTAATATTAATTGTATCCTATATTTGCATGTTTAATCCTTGAATATTTTATTAAATATTTTAAATTGTCCATTTTCGATTAATTATATGGGAATATAATTAAACTAAGACAAATCTGAGCGATTGGTTATATTCTTGAAATATATAATGGATGGTCCCACCAAACTCACATGATATCCATATGATGCATATCGGACTACCCCAATAACGAATTTATCACTTTATGGATCGGCGTCATTAAGTGAAATTCGTAAATGGTTACTTTATCTATCCTTTGACTTGAGATACAAGCAGGTCAACATGTATGGATTGCACTTACTTGATATAGTTCTAACTCTCCTGAATAAGGGAGTACATAAAGGGCTATTTTCAGAAAGTGTATTGAAGTATGATGACTGACACGTGTAGTCAATACAGGATTTGTTCCTTCAACTTGAAAGTTGAAGTATGATACCATTGGCGCCCTCATTAGGACTAGCTTGCATTGCTTACTTAGCTAGAATTGGACTAGCTTTGGACTTCTGGATCCATGATCCTTAATTCCCTTTTTATGGGTCATGCTTAGGATCGAATATTATCATTTGATTATTGCATTCCTTCCATTGATTGAACGTGTATATGTTTTGATGTTGACGATTGCATACATTTGTACAAGTTTATGGATTGTTTCAATCTCATGTATTCATATAGTTGACTCTACTTAATTTCCATGTCGTGTTGTGCTATTTCTACGTGATACCCCATGATTCCGCCATGTTGGGGTGTTACATACGCCCCATTCGCATTTTTTAAATGTGTAATCTAAAGTAACTTCACATCTAAAATAAGAAGGGGATTCAAAATTTTGTGAGATATTAAATGATGTTGAGTGAGACGGTAAGTTTATTAACTTTGTGTCAAGTTCTAACAATACCCTCGTATTTCTTTCCTTTTTGGTACTTTTTGTTTTTAACGTACACATCAATGATAAAACTTTATATTGGTTGATTATTCCGTTATATATTTATATATATTTGCTTATCAGATCATATGGGTTGGGTCATGGTTTGGCGGGTTGTGTGTCAGGATTGAAATTTCTGACCTGAAACTTTTAATGGGTTGGGTTAGGGTCAGAGTTTTTCAACCCACCAACCCGCCAACCCGAACCCATTGACAGCCCTAAATAGGCTAATAGATGAGAAGGAGATTGTCCGACATTGACATTTCTGAAACACAAAAGTAATACACTATATAGTATTTATTATATACGTAAGTTATAACATATCAAGTAAAAGGGTCAAGATAGAGTTGAAAAATAGAAAAATTTAACCGGATGAAGTTACAAAGTTAGAAAGAAGAAAACCAAGATGAAGTTATCAATCATTCAATGTAATATAAATAGTAGTCCGCTAAAATCACCCATAACCACCAATATAATTGGTGAAAAGCCAAGTAATCAAGGATAATTTATTTTCAGGGAATTGCTTACCTTTGCATAGCCTCGGCACATTGTTAACGCTACGACCATTTGTTAAAATACACAAACGTATACGGGGTAAGTGACTTTGAACATATCTAATAACTTGAAGATATATAATTTAAGCATTAGTTGCCATTCAAGAAATATAATTCAAGTATATTAACACACCAAATGAAACATCCAAACCATCACATTTAATAACTTGAAGAGACTATAAACCAAGATTTCAAAAGCTACCCACATTCTTTCCATACTTCAGCTCATTTTCCCCGGGGCCTCCTCAAAAGCACCTTACATTGTAAAGGGTTTGGAGAAAACTAAGTTAGCACCCATTATCAAGATAAGATTATCCTTTAAAAAACAATACATAGGTTCTTATAGGTTAAAACATACAAAGAGCATCTTACAATGAGAATGCACATAATTGAGATTGAGACAAAATTGGTCTTCCAGACTAACATGAAAATATAGGCCTAAACGTGCTGATATAGATCTAATAGCATTGACCAACCAGCGTATACAATTAAACAAATTGAAAGGATGCCAGGAAGCAAAGCTAACTAAAGAAGTATAGATAGCACTAACACGCTTACACTATGTCTACACTAAAAGGGGGAAAAACGGATAGCAAATGATGCATGACTCTGACTGCAAAGAACGTTATACCAAGAGCCTCCCAAGAGACTATAAATTTGCAGGCTAAGATGGAGGGAGGGGCCAAGAAACCCAAACTTACACAAGCTCATTGGAGAGATTTCAAGTGATGGATAGCACAAAGCAATCACAAAAAGGCATATTCTGTCGCACTTGCTACCTCATTGACAATTTGGATTCAGAGGATTTTATTGGATCCTATTTAAATTAGGATGGAGCTTAAAATACTATGTTAACAAAATAACAAGTCATCAACCACTGTGGCAAAGAAGTGAATAACTCATTTATCACACGTCATATCGGCCTAAAATATTGGTGGTCTTAGTTTACACAAGTTTTTGGTCTCTATATATAAAACCATTAGAGACTCACCTTGTAAAATATTACTTATTAGTATATACAAGACCGTAATATTTACAAAAATAATGGCATCATATATCTATGTGTATTCAAGAGACTTATAGCTCTACTCGCATCCTACATATACCACTTTCAAGGCACAATCCACCACATGCATAATAGTGAATATCATAAACCTTTACATGAAGATTCATGATAGACAACGACACTTGACATGTATTTAGCATCATCAACTAACAACGACACTTGACATGTATCGAACCAGGGGTGACGGCCTTTTACCGGAAAAAAAAAATTGTTGGCTTAGTCCATACAAATTTTGGTCTCTATATAAAACATTATTAGATAGCCACATAGTAACGTATTATCTCTTAGTACATACAAACGAGAAAAACCATCTATTAGAAGGACTGGTAGCTGCTCTTGTGACACCCATGGACTACTAAAATGAAAACTTTTCAAAAATTACTGGACCGGGTTCAAACCTTGGATAACTGCTGAACCGGCATGATCCCCTTGCAGGAAAAAGGAGACGGTACTAATGAGGTACACGGGACTAAGGGAATCCCGTCCAGTTACCCTTTTCATGCAAGTCGGTAATATTCCAAAAAAAAAAGCTACCATATATTTATGCATGATCATCGAATTTATAGCTCTACTCGCATCCTACGCATACCACTTTCAACAACCAAATCCCACACATAAAAGTGAACATCAGAAACCTTTGCACTAAGATTCATGATAAACTAAAACACTTGACATTTATTTAGCAAAATAAACTAACCTGCCCATGAGATACTGATTGTAGTGGTTGTAGTCATAACCCCTACAAGGTGTACCACTATCCCTAGGCTTCATACCGGTATCTAAGTCGGGATCAGGAACATACCATGCATCTACATGAAACCATACAGTAATAAGAGAAAATAGCTGAAAATAAACCATATTGACAATAAAATAGGTGGATGGAGAAATATGTAAAAGAAGTTGAATAACTCAGGACCAGTACCATGGAGTTAATCCAGCAAACACTTTTGTCAATTTTAAAACCATACAGTAGTAATAAGAAAACTTGGGACTCATACCATGGAGTTAATCAAACAATGACACATAAACCAACTTTTGAACTGTTCTACAATATTTATAATAAAGTCAAAAATGACACAGACAAAATTGACCCCTTTATCTCTACATACCATCTATCAATCTATAATCTATAGGAATAAAATAGCACAATATATATATAGTTCAGAATAAAACAGAGTTAACCTGAATTAGTTGTGCGGGTGCACTCTGGCTGGAAGAGCAGCTGAAGGTTCAAAGAAATCACTCGCCGAATACCTATAGTGTGTTAACAACACATTATAACTCTTTTCTAAATGGGTAGATTAAACAAATTATAAAACAATCGTAATTAACAATTCTCCATGCATTTCAAACTTTATAAATATAAAATAGCAAACCGCCCTCCTTCAAAGACAGACGTTAATACATTCATGGAATGTGAGTATGGTGAATGTTGGAAGGGAATCTTTCGATTAACTTCAACAGCACAAAGAAGAAAGAACTACACTTGAAGAAGGAATGGCGTTTGATTAACTGTTACAAGACAGATTGTAAACTGATGAATAATCCCCATGTGAACCCCCTGCCTCAGATAGTCAGCTTCCTAATGAAATCAATGAACCTGAGTTGGTTATTTTGACGGGTTTAACACGTGATGTGGTATGGCTTTAAGCCTGTGATTACGTCCTATGATGAACTAAGTTTAATGTGTGACCAAACGTAGTAACAGTAACAGTAGTATCAGAGCCCAAGGGATATCACATTTGAAGAATAATAACAATGATTGTAGTGAAGATAAGGGGGTTGATCAAGAACCGCAAAGAATCACCTTTATGCATCAGCCTGTGGATTCCTAACGCGAAGATGGTGATTCTTGGATGAATAAATAAAGATCCACCAAACCAATAATGTAATTAAAAGAAGGCAAAAATTCTAATCTATGTTGTTAATAACGGTGGTATATCGGTTACCGGTTGCTCCTCAAAATACAAATCAAAATAACGGTTCCGTTAATATCAGTGGTATTTACCGATATTTTGATTTGTAAATCTCGGTCATAACACTGATAATAACGGTTCTTTCTTTTCTTTTCTTTTTTATGGCACAAAACTAATAAATAGCCCAACCCTAATTAAGTAAAAGCCCAAATTGATGATACCAAGGCTGTAAAAAATATCCTGCCTGGAAATTGGACTCAAAATTGGTGATGGTCAACGGCCAAACTCTTGATTTCAACACAGCTGTCTTCCAACTTTCCTAATTTCAATACAAATATCCCATTTTAACCCCCAAAATCTTGAATTTGTTAATTTTGGCTAATATATTTATTTAACTTTATTTTGTTAACACATATCATAATTTTAATCTTAAATATAATTTTGGCTAAATCTTGATTTCAACACAGCTGTCTTCCAACTTTCCTAATCTTGATTTTGTTAATTTATTTAACCCCCAAAAGATTAAGGGAAAGAATGTTGGAAGGTAATCTTTTGCTTAGACGAAGAAACAAAGAAGAAAACAGGCCGAAATCAACAAGCATATATGGTTTAATGTCCATGTGTACTTAGACGATAGTTTAGGGATTAAACTAGTGCTTTAGAAAGTTAATAACCGCCAATCGAAAGGGTGCAACGGTTCTGGACAGCTGCGATGTACAGAAAAAACACAACGTATAGAGGCACATTTTCATACATACATACCTACATATATATATTAGATTGATGTAAACTTAGTACTCGTTGGAATAAGAAATTTATACTTCATATCTATCATTTAGTTTTTGTTATTTCTTCCAAACAAATGGCGTTTGATTCAATGCTATAAAACAGATTGTAAACTGATGAATCAAACCCATTTAAACCCCCTGTCCCAAAAATCAGATTTCAAAAACGTGTATTTTGGAAGGAACACGCAAGTCCTTGGTACTTTGTACCTAGCTTCCCCACCCTGTAAGGGGTCACTACCGGGTGAAACTCCTGAGCATGATAACCCATGGTTATTGGGAACGAATGAGATTCGAACCCTCGACCTTGTATTCAACTGGTCTCCCCATGGGTCAACCCAAAAATCAGATTTGTTCACAATTAGATTTCCAAAAGAACCTGGGTCGTATATTTTGATAGCTTAACAAGTGCTATGGTATAGTTTATAACCAGTGATTGTGTCCTATGATGAACTAAGTTTGATGTGAGATCAAACGTGATTTAAAATGTTGTAAGAACATCAAGATTAGTAGCTTGGAACCTTAACCTTTAGCAGTTTCACGATGCGAATATCCAAAAAATATGAGCTCGTGAGATGCCTTGCCTTGTTGCACACCTGTTGATCCAAAGTGATAAAGGGAAGTGAGAAACCATATATGGAAGGATGTAGTACATAAGAAGGCCCCGGTTTAAGGTTTGTGGGTGTGGCTTACCCACAAACCCCAGATATTTCACAAACGTAGCAATAAAATGTTAGAACTTGAGTTCAAAATCCTTTGAAAAAGGTCATGCCAGTTTAAATCAAGACCTGGTAATTGCTTAGCGTGTACGATTTCAAGCTTACAAATAGAACAAATCAAGAATAACAACCTCGAGCGACCTTATGGAATCCTAACAACCGGCGTAATCTTGTCTTTCCCACAACTGCACAGATACCTCATTGTTAATATACAACTTAACTAGCACCTATTCCTGACGTTTAGAACAAGAAATAAAAATAATAATAGATTTAACAATAACTAAGAGGGAAAAGAAAATGTAGCAATTATGGAAGACTGACTTTCTAAAGTTTGGAATGTGGATCTCAGGCAAGAAAAAAGAGATATTGCCATTGCTTTCATACCTGCATGAAAGATAGGCACCAATAATATGACATGAGAAATGAATGTGGAAAATAGCTGATAATTTTTGTAAGTGGTATTAGTTAAGCAAGTCAAAAAAGGACTTATTTATATACAGGCTGAGTTAGCCTTAACAAAAATACTGTCATATGTTTGATTAAAGAGACAATTCCATTGAACAGGCTCTTAAGTTTAAAATTCTATAAACAAATATTGTTATATGTTTGATTAAAGAGACTATTCCATAGAAATATGAATGAAAATAATTGAATTACATATATCTAGAACTTTGTAAGCATTAGATCATCCCATTCACCCATTGAGTTTCAGCTGTGTTATTTCAACTTTATAAGGGTAAAAAATGAAACTGGTGTATAACCTCCAGTATTATGAAGTGTTAAATGTCTCAAGTGGCATAAAAGAGAGTACAAAAATGATTTCTAAGGATGCCATAAATAAATCTAAGACATGAGATGATTAAAATAATCTACATACCAGCTGGTGCACGGTCGGTAAGGACAAACTTGAGCAATTTTCTACTACCGTCGTCCCTACTACACACAACTATCGCCTCATAGACGCCAAGATTCCCTTCTTCGATAGCCTCTATAGTCAAGTAGAAGAAATAATCCTTGGTTTCTTTGACGTATTTGCACTCCATATATTCGAAATTATGGACGTTGTTTTGTTCATCCTTCTTGAAATGCTAAAAGCAAGGGTTTCAATATACGTTAAGCAGTAAGCAACGAAATATCTAACAAGTTGAAAACAGGTGGAACAAAACCATACCGTTGCACAGGCCTTGTTGAAAGCAGCAACCGCAAAGCCACCAATAACACTAACAAGGGGATCAGAAAGATTAATTGACCTTTTTTCGTCCTCCTCAAACGTAAAATTTATCATCACGGATTCAGGCTGCCAAATGCATAAAGTATGTCATAAAATATGTGTGGAAATATGGCGAGCATGAAGACACAGTGAGAAATATAAATCATATACATACATTCCCCTCATCCAATATTTTAAAGTCCAGCCAGATTTTCCTTTCTTTTCGATTCAAAGGAAGGTGACAGCCAGAAGTGATATTTTGATCCAACATAGGTTTGCTAATAGCTGAACGAAGAAAGTAACCCAAGTTACCATCCATGTGTTAAATCATATGCGAACAAACAAATAGTACATATGGGCAAATGCACAAATATGACACATCACTCCTAGAATATGCATACCGTGTCCCTTGTCAACAGTTAGACGATCTCGATCTGCCTCGGAAATCCCGAGAGAATCAGGATACAGAATTGCATAACCTTTCTCAGCAAGCTTGCAGATATTAACACGGTCCTGGAAAAACCATCAAACTATTAATTACACAAATTCTGCAAAAAAATCATCAAATAAAAGATTAACTTGATACCAAA
>CM067169.1:160335336-160499352 GCA_034093135.1 Erigeron breviscapus | reverse complement strand
GATTGACCTTGTGTTGATAAAGTGGAAGCATAATCATGGAGAAAGCTTAACGTGGGAAACTAAAGCAGTAATGAAGGAAAAGTATCCCGAGTTGTTCCTTAATGAAGAGATTCCGGGGATGGAATCCTCTTAAGGGGGAAGTAATTGTAACATCCTCAACTTTTTCTTTACTAGTTCATTAATGCCGTTAAGTCAATATTGTGTGTGTCGTTAAGTCTATTTTAGATTTAATGCTTAAACGTAGTTATTGTGTGTTATGTGTGAGGCTCCAATGACCAAAGGTCTTCCTCCTAATGTCTTCGTAGGACACGTGTCGAAGATGGGGCTTACTAAGGACTTAATTTAATAGCATATTGTACTTTTACTGGTCATTATTATTATTATTATGTTAATGAAAATTTTCCTCCTTATTCAGATTTTGTTTGTCTATTAGTTACACTTTGAGCTCATAATAGTGTAAAGACGTTATAACAAAATTTGTCTTAGTCAATTGATCATTGCTTATTAGTTTTAAATTTGAGTCATAGTTTGACTAGTGGGGGTCCTGAGTTGATGTTCTTCTCTACGACTGTACTTATTGGCTATGATTTCGGTTTAAAACGAAATGAGTATTATCCCGGCCGGACTTATTAAATACTCATAGATAAATGATCGCTCGGTCAAGTGGGAGAATGTTGGAACCACGTTAGTGTGACCGTCACTGATCATCTATCCTTCCTGATATGATAATTGACGATAACTGAAATCCCTATGTCTAGTAAATATTCGATGGACGTATTTACTCTTAAAGACGTATTATAGGGTTTCCCATTAGGTGATTGGAACTAAGAGGACTAATGAGGCACGAATTAAACACCAGAGGGACTAAATGTGAAAATACTCTCCTTATATATATAGAGAGTAATTAACCCTAATTTAAGGTTAATAACACACATAATCACAGCCTCCCTCATATCTAATTTCGTTCTCCTTCCTCTGTTGAATTCATCAAAACCGAATTCATCATTCCATCCTAATTCAATCATCTTATTTTGGGAACCCGAATCAATGGCATCAATGTTTAATGCCCTCACAGGTTCCTCAGGATCAACCGGTACGTTATTATATGGATCGAATCATGTTTTATTCCAACATATCATCCTACCTATAAATGACTTTGAGATAATATCAATTTACTACTCGAAGTCGATTTACGAAATATGTAGTTACATAAAAGAATGATTTAGATAATATTGCTGCTAATTAAGGTGATATTTCAAAAATCATAAGCATAATACAAATGTATGTTTGCATAGTCAAACTCACTACAATATATAATTTATCTCAATTGAGAAGAAAAAAAAAACATACAAAAAAAATAAAAGATATTACCTGCCGGAATGTGAATCGTCGCCGAGCATTACCAACAAAATCTGGAACGGAAACAAATTAGTGAGAAAGAATTTTGGTTTTATAATTCTAAATTTAGGGAAAAAGTGAGTGAGGTCGGGAGGGAAATATAAGAACGAGTTTTTGAATTGAAATTTTAAAGTGAAATACTTTTGATATTAAAAATTTTGGCACAAATTTACATCGCATATCAAGACCTGGCAATCTTGACCCAAAGTGTTGAAAACGGGTTAATTTGGGTAAGTCATTAAACCTGTTTGGGTAAATTTGGGAAACCTCAAAATCAGAATGCGGGTCTAATGGGTAACTTGGAATATCTGAACAATTTTTAGAACGGGTCGAGCGGGTATGTCAACCACTCACCCGTTGTCACACCGAAGGGAAAACAATATACTGGCGGGTATAGTCTTTTTGGAAGAAACATGAAGAAAGGGATGGAGACAGAGAGATGGCAGGCTGGATATAATTTCTAAATGTGGTACTATAAAGTGTAAACATGATGTGCTTCAAAGAGTTACAAGTTGTGAATTAAGGATTATTTAGTTGAGGTATTGGTGAACAAGAATTGGAAATATCACTTTTTTTTATAAAGACTGATATTTATACGGTGTTGTCCGGAAGATAGAACAATACTTAAAACATAGAAGAAGGTACTACACGAACAATAAAAACAGATGTAAGAAATTATTTAAAAGTAATTGTAATTTAGTTGTAGCGGAAACACTACACAATTATCTAGCCGTTGGTCGGTGATTACCCGGCTGTTAGGAGCATTTAAAAGAAACAATAAGGAAAAAATGAAATATAAAAAATATAGCAATTTTAGATAAATTAAAAAAGGGTTAAAAACTAACCCTCTTGTTATAGCGGAAACAGTACATTATACTGTGATGGTTACATGGCTATTGACCAGGGTAACAAATATCATATTTTTTTTCTTATTTAAAAGTGGTTTTTTTAATAAAAACAAAAAGGAAAAACATTATTAAAGCTTATTAAAAAAAGTGTTTTTTAAAAATAAAAAAAAATTATTAAAGCTAATATTATTAAGGTTTATAAAAAAATATCAGGGAGACTAAACGATGGCTAAATGAACTATTAGTTACGATCGGGGTTAAGAACTTTAATATATCAATAGTTACGACCATAACACAGTACATAAATGGCTAAATATATACTATAAATTTTAAAAGCTAATATTATTAAAGTTTATAAAAAACAAAGAAAAATATTCAAAATGGAAAAAGAAAAATGAGTGGAAAAAATTAGTCAATAAGATAGTGGGTGGAAAAAAAAATATGGAAGTGGGCTTATGCCCTTTTGTTTGTGTCGTGGACTTAGCCCAAAAAGAAGAAAAAAGAGGCCGCCCAAAAAGAAGAAAATAGAGGCGGCTTCCTCTTGAAATAAAAAAATAATTTTTTTCTACAGGAATCGCTACAGTGAAAATAGAGGGGGCGCCGACTTTTGTGAATTGTTATTATTATAATGGACATGTGTATATGTATTTTCTAGCATTTAGTTTATTTTGCTGTATCTTTCTCCAAGTTACAAAATAATTTGTAATCTCAATAATATTAATAATTTATTTTCTCAAATAACTTTAATATATCATTTGTAAAAACATATTATAATCTTGGTTTTTGATTTGTTGAATGCAAAATATTTATCTTAATAAAATGTGATTAATAAACTTAAAAATGAAACATATTGCGGGTCGACCCGCACCCGACCCACACCCAACCCGCTTTGACCCGCACCCATTTGACCCGCATTCAAAATGACCCGCTTGGACCCGCACCTTTCACCCGCACCCGTTTTGACCCGTTACCCAAACCCGCCCGACCCGCCCATTTTGCCACTGCGTGTATGAGTCGGGATCCTGTTTTACTTAGTGGCTATCCAATACTAGGGACTCATCCCTTAAGGACTAGTCCCACTCAGCGCCACATCAGCAAAAAATACTCCAAGGACTAATCCCCCAAAACATACTCAATACACTCATCCCTCAAGGACTAGTCCTAGTCAGCTTTGGACCCACCAATTATTTAATTTTACACATTCAAAATTAATATTAATAATAATAATAATAATAATAAAAGTTTGTTTTATAAAAAAATAAATAAATAAAAAGAAAATAATAATAATAATAATAAGTTGATATCGGGCTTAGTGGAGAAAGAGACACACGCTTACGTCCTGCCGACATGTTGTTGTACTCGTGGGACAGGGGTCTTGATGTATGTGTTGATTTGACAGGTGATGCTGAAATCGAGTTTGTAAAATTTATAAACAAGTACCCACTAAAACCGACTACTACACACTTTCAGGCAGTGGACCTGATCGCATATAGTATAGTAAGTAGTAAGTCCGAGATCGTTCGCGGGGATTGGTTTTGAAATAATTGTTTACTAAAGTGGTTTTAGAATAAGGATGGAACCGTAGCCAAATCGCTACCTCACTTTGACAATTTGAAATTAAAGAAATTTAAATAACAAGACAATTGAAAGTAAAGAAAGTTCAAACAATATAAATAAAGATCATCCACTTCGAATTCACTTGACTTCAGTTATGATTGCACACGTTAAAGATCAAATTATTTAGAGTTGACAAGATAATCGTGAAAGGATAAAAATGCTCGCGTGGTACCACCAACCGCTCGCAAATCACCCCAACACCTAAGTTGCTAGTTGAATTACCCAAGCCGGTACCACCAATGCCTAGAAAATCTCCCCAACAATTAGTTTGCTTGATTATCTAATTACCAATTATGCCTATGTGAATGAAAACGTGGTACCACCAACCGTTTCTAAACACGTTTACCGATTAATTCCTATTATAGATTTGACATTCACCGTCATATCATGAACCGGTGACAAACGACCATAGACAATCGAATTGCAACGATAAACATATTCACCTAGTACCACTAACGATGAACACATAAACCATCAACATCAAAAAGAATAAATCCCAAGGAATTAATTGATAAAGATCACGACACAACGATAATTTAATCAACTCTTGAATTAAAATATTGCAATCATATCATTCGTCAAGTTTCATCAAAGTGGATGATTGGAAATCTAGCCACTCATGCTAAATTGAAAATAACAAACGAAATAGAAAGAGAACATATTGTACCAATGATTGTTGAATGTAAATTGCAAGACAAAAAATTAGATACGATCTAGATGGGTGTTCTTGAATCTTCAATGAATCCAATGATGAAATTTGAGATGATCCTTCGAAGAATTCGCGGTAGAACAGCTCCTAGAAAGAAAATTTGATATTGGGAAAATAGGGTTTTTTTCTTTTTATACCTCCCAAAAATCTGATGCAAAGAGGCTGTAACCCTGATTTCCCCGAGCACTCACTGCGGCGCAGTGAGCATGGTGCGCTCCCACTGCGGCGCAGTGGCAGGTCCCTGGAATTCTGTCCTTATGGTGACTGCGGCGCAGTGGGGTGTGAATACTCCCACTGCGGCGCAGTGGTAATCCACTGGAAATATTTTATTCTTGATCCAATTGCGACTGCGGCGCAGTGGGGCAGCATCCCTCCCACTGCGGCGCAATGAAAAGTCCCTGGAAATAATGTGTCTTCTTCATCAATGGCTGCGGCGCAGTGGGGCAGCATTCCTCCCACTGCGGCGCAGTCAAATCTTGCTGAAATCTTTGTTCTTCTTTATCAACATCTCTCGAACACCTCGGATCAACATCTTGGCCTAAAATCGTCAGAAAATGTACCAAATGGACGCACAACCTGCTAAGAACCTGAAAGCACTAACAAACACCATAAATGCGCCAAATGCATACAAAATTGACTCAAAACATATACGGAAAAGGCCAATAATGATGTGGGCGATCTATATAAATTGGTCACATCAACAGGCTCATCTCCTTTGACGCAAACTGGTATGATTGATTTTGTGCCTGGTCGTGCAGTAACTGAAGCCGCGCAACGTAAGCGTGTTAAGTATGAGGCTAAGTGTACTGACATTGGATATGGGTTTCTCCCCTTCTCTTTCTCTTCCTTCGGAGAACTTGAGAAGGATGCGGTAGCCTTACTGAAACGGATCCGAAAGTTTTCTGTGACTCAAGACATTGGGGCACGTGCTTCTGCTCATATTTTTCATAGGATTAGTTTCACCTGGAACTGGCCAGTCACCAGTTGACACTGACCAGTCACCAGTTGCATCTGGTGACCAGTAAAACTGGTGACCAAGAAGATTTGTCCAGAAATATATTGAAGTCCAGTTGCACCGTACAGTCAACGCAACTGAAGACTTCCTCCAGTTGAGAACTGACCAAGTTGAAGAAGCATTCCAGTTGAAGTCGAAGACAAAAAATGGAAGATAGAGAATGGCAATGGCAGCGAAGCCCAGTTGACATTCTAGTCAGTTACAAACTGGAGACCATCAGTGGAAAGCCTTACAAAGCTTTACACTGATTACGAGGAATTGACTTGTATACTTTATGTACCTGATGTGCTAAATCGAGTTTAAAATTTAAAACTAGAAATACCTTGAAACTAACTACTACGCACTATCGGGCAGTGGACCCGATCGTATGCAGTATAGTTAAAAAGTAAGTCCAGGTTCGTTCACGGGGATTGGTTTGAATCAATTGTCTAATAAAGTAGTTTGGAAAATAGGGTGTTGCTTCAAATCTCTCTTTGACAATTAAATTAAAATAACTTTAAAGACAAAAACGCGTAAAAGTAAAGGTAAAGCTTCAAACAATAATAGTAAAGATCATCCACCTTGACTTCGCTAGACTTCAAACATGATTGCATTCAATTAAGACCAAATTCATTGAGAGTTGACAAGATAATCGTGAAAGGATAAAATGCTCGCGTGGTACCACCAACCGCTCACAAATCACCCAAACACTAATTGCTAGTTTAATTACCCAAGCCGGTACCACCAATGCCTAGACAACCTTACCAACAATTAGTTTGATTGACTATCAAATTACCAATTGTGCCTATGTGAAAATAACGTGGTACCACCAACCGTTACAAAACACGTTGACAAAATGATTCCTTTTATTAAAATGACATCACTATCATACCATGAACTAGTGATAATTGCTCATAGACAAGCAACCGTTTGAAAATCACATATGTATTCAACTAGTACCACTAACGAAGAACACACATGCCACCAATATCATAATAATAAATATAAAGGAATTAAATCATCAAGATCTCGACACAACGATAATTGAAATCAACTCTTTGAATTAAAACATATAGCAATCACATCATTCGTCTAGTTTCATCAAGGTGGATGATTAGAAGATTAGCCACTCATGATTAAATTGAAATAACAATCAAAATAAAGGAAGAACATGATGTACCAATCGTTTGAGAAATAGAAATTGCAAGACAATAAAGTAGATACGATCTAGATGGGTGCACGTGAATCTTCAATGAATCGGAAGACGATGAAATCTTGATTTGATCCTTGAAGGTGTTCCTTGTAGTGCAGCTCCTATAAAGAAAACTTGATGATTTGGGAATTAGGTTATGTTTTCTATTTATACCTCCCTTTAATCTGAAGCAAAAGCTGCCCAAAACCTTTCAGCCCCGTACTCTCACTGCGGCGCAGTGGGCGAGTGATGCCCCCACTGCGGCGCAGTGCTTATACACTGCCTTTGGTGCTCGTTTGTCAAGGCTGACTGTGCGGCGCAGTGGGCACACGCACATCCCACTGCGGCGCAGTGTAATATTACTGGTTGAATTCTCCTTTTTCCACTAGCTGACTGCGGCGCAGTGGGCCTGTTCACCACCACTGCGTCGCAATATAAATATACTGGTCTCGATGCTCTTTTCCACATAGATGACTGCGGCGCAGTGGACTTGTTCACCACCACTGCGTCGCAGTATAAATATACTGAACACGAAGGCCACACATCAACTTATGAAGACTTGCATATTTTCTATCTCTTTTCACCTTAATAACTCTCGAACTCTCCAATCAACTTCATGGCCTCAAAATTACTCGAAATTGCACCAAACGGAAACGTCTCCTGTTTAGAACCTGAAACCACTAACAAAACCCATAAACGCGCCAAATGCCAGCAAAATCGACTAAAAACATATAATAAAAAGGCCAATAACGATGTGGGCGATGGGTATAAATTGGTCACATCAGACTCTACCCAAATAAGCCTTATCTTATTATTTAAGTAATATAAGGTACATAAAGGTGGTTATGTAAACTCACTTTAACATGCGACTTTACACTGCTTTTTAAGGAATTAAATGCTATTCCTTAAATGCTCCCAACCACATTTGTACGGCTAAAGTTAACATCCCAATGTTAACTTTGCCTATAAATACAAGTCATTGCACAACCAAGAATATTACTTCTTCGAATACTCTTCGATAGAATTCACACTTTGCAAACCTGCAATATTCTTGGTGAACTTGTGCAATATTCTCTCAATCGCTAAAAGGAACATTTCACAACTTTAGGTGTTTCGATTGTCTTGAGAAATTCCGAGTGTAGATCAATTGTATTTCATAGGTTGTTAGGATATTTACATTCTTTGTATTATCTTGGTTCGGCAACAACCTTGTAATTTGTTTAACATCAATAAATAAATTACACATTGAAAATTACATATTGTCTCATCAAGTTATCTTACAAGTTATTTGTATTATTGCATTGTTCTTTACTTATTGTCATTTATATAAGTAATCTTTCTAGAACTTGGTATATACACACTGCAACTGGTCGTCTCCAGTTCAGTGCATAATTGCAAAGTAACTCCACCATCGACATAGAGGTGTCTTCAGTTAGTACCATCTATTGAGTTGGGACTTACAATATTTATTGGAATAGTTGCTATACTAGGCCAATGATTATTTTTGACCCACGACGGGACCAAAAATGTAATTTATATAAAATAATAAAATGTGTTAAAAAATAAAATAAAATAAAATAAAATAAAAAAATAATAATAATAATAATAATAATAATAATAGAAAGTATATTTATTTAGAGAAAAAAAAAGTTTATTTATTTTAGGGTTATCTTTAAACTAACATTAAAATGCAGGGTACAAAATGAAAAATGTATAATAAGAACAAAAGACCAAAATATTGAAAAAACAAACCTTTCCCCAACGTCCCTTCCTTCTTCTTCCCTGGGAGAACGAACGCCACGAACAAGTGTAAGGAACGAGAGGGGGACGAGTCCCACCCAATGGTGTGGACTCGTCTGTCCCTTACGAGGGAGGACGAACCCATTGGGTAGCCTCTTAGAAAAGACTCACAGTTTTTCCCAGCGGTTGATTATCCAATTACCAATTATGCCTATGTGAATGAAAATGTGGTACCACCAACCGTTTCTAAACACGTTTACCGATTAATTCCTATTATAGATTTGACATTCACCGTCATACCATGAACCGGTGACAAACGACCATAGACAATCGAATTGCAACGATAAACATATTCACCTAGTACCACTAACGATGAACACATACACCATCAACATCAAAAGAATAAATCACAAGGAATTAATTGATAAAGATCACGACACAACGATAATTTAATCAACTCTTGAATTAAAATATTGCAATCATATCATTCGTCAAGTTTTATCAAAGTGGATGATTGGAAATCTAGCCACTCATGCTAAATTGAAAATAACAAACGAAATAGAAAGAGAACATATTGTACCAATGATTGTTGAATGTAAATTGCAAGACAGAAAATTAGATACGATCTAGATGGGTGTTCTTGAATCTTCAATGAATCCAATGATGAAATCTGAGATGATCCTTCAAAGAATTCGCGGTAGAACAGCTCCTAGAAAGAAAATTTGATCTTGGGAAAATAGGGTTTTTTTCTTTTTATACCTCCCAAAAATCTGATGCAAAGAGGCTGTAACCCTGATTTCCCCGAGCACTCACTGCGGCGCAGTGAGCATGGTGCGCTCCCACTGCGGCGCAGTGGCAGGTCCCTGGAATTCTGTCCTTATGGTGACTGCGGCGCAGTGGGGTGTGAATACTCCCACTGCGGCGCAATGAAAAGTCCCTGGAAATAATGTGTCTTCTTCATCAATGGCTGCGGCGCAGTGGGGCAGCATTCCTCCCACTGCGGCGCAATGAAAAGTCCCTGGAAATAATGTGTCTTCTTCATCAATGGCTGCGGCGCAGTGGGGCAGCATTCCTCCCACTGCGGCGCAGTCAAATCTTGCTGAAATCTTTGTTCTTCTTTATCAACATCTCTCGAACACTCGGATCAACATCTTGGCCTAAAATCGTCAGAAAATGTACCAAATGACGCACAACCTGCTAAGAACCTGAAAGCACTAACAAACACCATAAACGCGCCAAATGCATACAAAATTGACTCAAAACATATACGGAAAAGGCCAATAATGATGTGGGCGATCTATATAAATTGGTCACATCAACAGGCTCATCTCCTTTGACGCAAACTGGTATGATTGATTTTGTGCCTGGTCGTGCAGTAACTGAAGCCGCGCAACGTAAGCGTGTTAAGTATGAGGCTAAGTGTACTGACATTGGATATGGGTTTCTCCCCTTCTCTTTCTCTTCCTTCGGAGAACTTGAGAAGGATGCGGTAGCCTTACTGAAACGGATCCGAAAGTTTTCTGTGACTCAAGACATTGGGGCACGTGCTTCTGCTCATATTTGTTAGGACCAGTTCACCTGGAACTGGCCAGTCACCAGTTCACACTGACCAGTCACCAGTTGCATCTGGTGACCAGTAAAACTGGTGACCAAGAAGATTTGTCCAGAAATATATTGAAGTCCAGTTGCACCGTACAGTCAACGCAACTGAAGACTTCCTCCAGTTGAGAACTGACCAAGTTGAAGAAGCATTCCAGTTGAAGTCGAAGACAACAAATGGAAGATAGAGAATGGCAATGGCAGCGAAGCCCAGTTGACATTCTAGTCAGTTACAAACTGGAGACCATCAGTGGAAAGCCCTTACAAAGCTTTACACTGATTACGAGGAATTGACTTGTATACTTTATGTACCTGATGTGCTAAATCGAGTTTAAAATTTATAAACTAGAGTACCTGGAAACTAACTACTACACACTATCGGGCAGTGGACGATCGTATGCAATATAGTTAAAAAGTAAGTCCAGGTTCGTTCACGGGGATTGGTCTGAATCAATTGTCTAATAAAGTAGTTTGGAAAATAGGGTGTTGCTTCAAATCTCTCTTTGACAATTAAATTAAAATAACTTTAAAGACAAAACGCATAAAAGTAAAGGTAAGCTTCAAACAATAATAGTAAAGATCATCCACCTTGACTTCGCTAGACTTCAAACATGATTGCATTCAATTAAGACCAAATTCATTGAGAGTTGACAAGATAATCGTGAAAGGATAAAATGCTCGCGTGGTACCACCAACCGCTCACAGATCACCCAAACACCTAAGTTGCTAGTTTAATTACCCAAGCCGGTACCACCAATGCCTAGACAACCTTACCAACAATTAGTTTGCTTGACTATCAAATTACCAATTGTGCCTATGTGAAAATAACGTGGTACCACCAACCGTTACAAAACACGTTGACAAAATGATTCCTTTTATTAAAATGACATTCACTATCATACCATGAACTAGTGATAATCGCTCATAGACAAGCAACCGTTTGAAAATCACATATGTATTCAACTAGTACCACTAACGAAGAACACACATGCCACCAATATCATAATAATAAATATAAAGGAATTAAATCATCAAGATCTCGACACAACGATAATTGAAATCAACTCTTTGAATTAAAACATATAGCAATCACATCATTTGTCTAGTTTCATCAAGGTGGACGATTAAAAGATTAGCCACTCATGATTAAATTGAAATAACAATCAAAATAAAGGAAGAACATGATGTACCAATCTTTTGAGAAATAGAAATTGCAAGACAATAAAGTAGATACGATCTAGATGGGTGCACGTGAATCTTCAACGAATCGGAAGATGATGAAATCTTGATTTGATCCTTGAAGGGTTTCCTTGTAGTGCAGCTCCTAGAAAGAAGACTTGATAAATTTGGGAATTAGGTCATGTTTTCTATTTATACCTCCCTTTAATCTGATGCAAAAGCTGCCCAAAACCTTTCAGCACCGTACCCTCACTGCGGCGCAGTGGGCGAGTGATGCCCCCACTGCGGCGCAGTGCTTATACACTGCCTTTGGTGCTCGTTTGTCAAGGCTGACTGCGGCGCAGTGGGTACACGCACATCCCACTGCGGCGCAGTGTAATATTACTGGTTGAATTCTCCTTTTTCCACTAGCTGACTGCGGCGCAGTGGGCCTGTTCACCACCACTGCGTCGCAGTAAAAATATACTGGTCTCGATGCTCTTTTCCACATAGATGACTGCGGCGCAGTGGACTTGTTCACCACCACTGCGTCGCAGTATAAATATACTGAACCGAAGGCCACACATCAACTTATGAAGACTTGCATATTTTCTATCTCTTTTCACCTTAATAACTCTCGAACTCTCCAATCAACTTCATGGCCTCAAAATTACTCGAAATTGCACCAAACGGAAACGTCTCCTGTTTAGAACCTGAAACCACTAACAAAACCCATAAACGCGCCAAATGCCAGCAAAATCGACTAAAAACATATAATAAAAAGGCCAATAACGATGTGGGCGATGGGTATAAATTGGTCACATCATACCTTTACCCGGATAATAAGCCTTATCTTATTATTTAAGTAATAAAAGGTACATAAAGGTGGTTGTGTAAAGTCACTTTAACATGCGACTTTACACTGCTTTTTAAGGAATTAAATGTTATTCCTTAAATGCTCCAACCACATTTGTACGGCTAAAGTTAACATCCCAATGTTAACTTTGCCTATAAATACAAGTCATTGCACAACCAAGAATATTACTTCTTCGAATACTCTTCGATAGAATTCACACTTTGCAAACCTGCAATATTCTTGGTGAACTTGTGCAATATTCTCTCAATCGCTAAAAGGAACATTTCACAACTTTAAGTGTTTCGATTGTCTTGAGAAATTCCGAGTGTAGATCAATTGTATTTCATAGGTTGTTAGGATATTTACATTCTTTGTATTATCTTGGTTCCGCAACAACCTTGTAATTTGTTTAACATCAATAAATAAATTACACATTGAAAACTACATATTGTCTCATCAAGTTATCTTACAAGTTATTTGTATTATTGCATTGTTCTTTACTTATTGTCATTTATATAAGTAATCTATCTAGAACTTGGTATATACACACTGCAACTGGTCGTCTCCAGTTCAGTGCATATATTGCAAAGTAACTCCACCATCGACATAGAGGTGTCTTCAGTAGTACCATCTATCAAGTTGGGACTTACATATTTTTCATAGGATTAGTTTTGCTATAGCTAGAGGTGTGGGAGCCCAGATAGTATCGCGGCTCCCCACTAATTTCTTGTAATTTCTATGAAAATTTAATAAAAGTGTTGTTTTTAAAAATAAAAATAAAAATAATAATAATAATAATAATAATAATAATAATAGAAAGTATATTTATTTAGAGAAAAAAAAAGTTTATTTATTTTAGGGTTATCTTTAAACTAACATTAAAATGCAGGGTACAAAATGAAAAATGTATAATAAGAACAAAAGACCAAAATATTGAAAAAACAAACCTTTCCCCAACGTCCCTTCCTTCTTCTTCCCTGGGAGAACGAACGCCACGAACAAGTGTAAGGAACGAGAGGGGGACGAGTCCCACCCAATGGTGTGGACTCGTCTGTCCCTTGCAACCGAGCGGAGGACGAACCCATTGGGTAGCCTCTTAGAAAAGACTCACAGTTATCCCAGGGCCGTAAACAAATACAAACAGGACTTTGTTCATGTTCATTTGTTTAATTTAATAAACGGTTCATGAACGGATAAACGAACATAATGTTGTGTTAATGAACGGATAAACGAACGTAATGGCTTGTTCATATTCGTTTGTTTGTTTTCATGAACGAATGTTCACGAACACAAACGAACACCAATAAACAAACATAAACTTAAAAGTATTAGACTTCAAATTCAAAATTACAAAATATCCATTGGGTAGAAAGTTTTTGGCTCTCAGTGATATCATAATTATTTTTTTACATTATTTTATTTAATTAATAAAAAACAAATAATAAAAAAAAACAACATACATACCTTTTAATTTGGATCAATACAATATCTATTTAGATAAATATAAGCCTAGACACTACTAGGGCTGTCAATTTCGACCCAACCCGAAACCCAACCCGAACCCAACCCGAAAAAAATCAGGTTAGGGTTGAGTATTTTCGACCCACCAACCCCAACCCACCAACCCACCAACCTGATTTTTTTTGGGTTGGGTCCGGGTTGGGTTGTTGGGTTGTCAGGTCGACCCGCCAACCCGATATCTTTAAAATAATTGAATTATATATAATAGCTCATACTCCACATTACACTAATCCATACGCCCCATTCTCATTTTCTATATTTCTAACCTAAAGTAACTTCAAATCTGAAATAAGAGGAAGATTTAAAATTCTTGGGTTATAGTATGTGATGTGCTAAATCGAGCTTTAAAAATATAAACAAGAATCACCTAAGAACTCGCTACTACACACTATCGGGCAGTGTACCGACCGTTTGCAATATAGTTAAAAGGCAAGACCGTGTTCGTTCTCGGGGATTGGATCGAGCTAGTTGTTTAGTAAAATGGTTTGGAAAACGGGTGTTGCTTCGAAAATCCTTTTTGACAATAAAATGAGAATAAATTTCAGACAATATAGATAAAAGTCATCCACCTTGAATTCACTCGACTTCAAATGTGATTGCGTATAGTTAAGACCAAATTCATTTGAGTTTAAAGATAGTCGTGAAAAGAATAATGTGCTCACGTGGTACCACCAACCGTGAACAAATCACCACTTCACCTAATTTACTAGTTAAATTACCCAAGCCGGTACCACCAAAGCTTTAGACAACTTTTCCAATAATCAGTTTAATTGACTATCAAATCACCAATTATTCCTATGTAAAACATAACGTGGTACCACCAACCGTTATAAATTACGTTGACAAAATTACTCTTTTTATTAAAATAATATTCACTATCATACCATGAACTAGTGATAATTGCTTATAGACAAACAACCATTTCAAAATCACACATACATTCAACTGGTACCACCAACGAAGAATTTATATGCAACCAATATTATAATAATCATTAAAAAGAATTAAATCATCAAGATCACAGAACAACGATAATTAAATAAACTCATTGAATTAAAAGATATTGCAATCACATCATTCGTCTCGTTTCAACAAGGTGGATGATAAACAATTTAGCCACTCATGATTAAATAACAATAGTAATCAAAATAAGAGAAGAACATATTGTACCAATCGTTTGAGAGAATAGAAAATTGCAAGACAGTAAGTAGATACGATCTAGATGGGTGCTCGTGAACCTTCAGTGGATCCGCCTAAGAAAGACTTGCTTGGAAACCTGATAAATCCCCTTGTAGAGCAGCTCCTAGAAAGAATGTTTGATAAAAATGGGAATTAGGGTTGAGTTTCCTATTTATACCCTCTTCAAATCTGATGCAAAAAGCTGTCAAAACCCTTCAGCCCCGTGTACTCACTGCGGCGCAGTGAGGTTGTGCCTTCCCTCACTGCGGCGCAGTGAGGTGTTGTTGACTTTGACCTTCAAGGGACTGCGGCGCAGTGGCTAAGCCAACCACCACTGCGGCGCAGTTCATTTCTACGTCTTCCTTTTTCCTTATGTGACTGCGGCGCAGTCATCTCCTTGCATTCCCCACTGCGGCGCAGTGGGGTGAATTCAATTAATGTCCGTAGATAATGGCTGCGGCGCAGTGGGCTAGGTGCATCCCCACTGCGGCGCAGTGGGGTTAAGTCACAATCTTCAGTGGATATGTACTGCGGCGCAGTGAGGTGTGTTAACCCTCCACTGCGGCGCAGTACACACTTATGCTGAACAACCTTCTTTCGATCCTGAAACTTGCTGAACCTTGTCATCCTCTTCCACTTGAATCAACTCTCGATATCATAAATCAATATCTTGGCCAAGAATCATCCGAATATGTGCCAAATGAACGCGTAACCTGTTCAGAGCCTGAAAACACTAACAAACACCATAAACGCGCCAAATGCACATAAAATCGACTTAAAATACTTAATTAAATGGCCAATAATGATGTGGGCGATGGGTATAAATTGGTCACATCAGTGATGTAGATGAGACGGTAAGTTTTTAACTTTGTGCAGAGTACTAACAATACCCTCGTATTTCTTTCTTTTTTATACCCTTCGTTTTCAGCTTACACCATCAATGATAAAGCTTTATATTGGTTGACTTTATTCCATTTTATATTTATATATATTTGCTTATCAGGTCACATGGGTTGGGTCATGGGTTGGCGGGTTGTGGGTCAGGGTTGAAATTTCTGACCTGAAACTTTTAGTGGGTTGGGTTAGGGTCGGAGTTTTTCAACCCACCAACCCGCCAACCCGAACCCGAACCCATTGACAGCCCTATATCCATCTATTCCCATTATCCAAACTATTACAATAAAAAAAATAGTGATCACTCGGTCACTCCATCCAACAAATCTTTTAAAAAATCATGAAACCAAATCTTCTTCCATATTTCCCATAAATCTTTGAGTATAGAACACTCACATACTAATTTTTTAATATTTATTGCATAATATATAAATGATTGACCATATGTTTTTTATAAATTAAAAAATCAAAGATGTGAGGGGTTTTATAACCAAAATTAGTTATCTAACAGCCACCTGTTACCATACTTGTTAATATATACAGTAAAACGTCTATATTATAATAAATACTTTAAGAGTGATCGACACGAATCGTCCTTGTGGTTTACCCAAAAAGTCTGGTTTCGTCCTTTAATTTTAAAACTGTCTGATATCATCCTTTATAGATGGAAAATGATCACGTTTCATCCTTTTCGAAAACGGACGTTAACTTGAATCCGTTAACCCCCTCACGTGCATTCCACGTGAGGGTACTTTGGTCATTTCCTACCTTTAAAGGACGAAATCAGACTTTTTGGGCAAACCATAAGGACTATTCGTGTCGATCACTCTATAAGTTTATAACTACTTTCTCTCTCTCTCTCTCTCCCCAAATCCAGTCACAAACTCACCGGAAAATCGTAACCACCACATCCATTTCACCATTTCAAACCCCAAACACCCCCATCACTTTGTATATCTCAAAACTAATAAAACAACACAAGCACCATCGCCCACCACCCACTGCCGCCACCTGCCACCACCGCGACAGCCCCCATTTGCCGGAAAACATCACCAGCGGCGTCCCACCTTCACACCTTTCTCTCAACCGTCGCTCTTTCCACTCTCTCTTTTTCTCAAGAAACCCTAACGGGTTTTTCTCTCCCTCTCCCTCCTTTTCGGGTTTCCGGCCAGGCAACGACAGTCGCTAAGCCGCCGCCCATGCCACCACCGCGACATCACTCTCCAACATCACCATCTCATCAACAAAAACCAAAAATCTCTCTTTTCTTATCATTATTTTCGAATTAACACAATACCCACCAAAAGCATCCATTTGGAAACTTTCAAAAAACCCATTGATTTTGTTATACAAATACATAGATCGAGAAACAAGAACCGAAAGTCTCTTTTGTGCCTCTTTTGAATTCGGCCAGATTCAAAAACCCACACAAACACCCATTTTCACTTCTTTGAGATCTAACATTGGTGGTGGGGAGAAAGATAGGGATTGATGAGTTTTTCAAGTGTGTTGGTTTGATCTGAAAAGGATTTGATTTGGATGAGTATCCATGTTATGTTTTTGTGGTTGATGGGTTTTATTGCATTTTGTGGTTTTTGATTTATTGAAGGGATGAACAATGTGTGTATGTAATAATGTATACAATAATTGTATATGTATTTGTTTGTGAAACTTATAAAGTGATCGACACGAATCGTCCTTATGGTTTGCCCAAAAAGTCTGATTTCGTCCTTTAAGGGTAGGAAATGACCAAAGTACCCTCACGTGGAATGCATGTGAGGGGGTTAACGGATTCAAGTTAACGTCCGTTTTCGAAAAGGATGAAACGTGATCATTTTCCATTTTAAAAGGATGATATCAGACAGTTTTAAAATTAAAGGACGAAACCAGACTTTTTGGGTAAACCACAAGGACGATTCGTGTCGATCACTCTTTTATTAATTAGTAGTATTAATTATCAATGTGTCAATTTACAATTTTCTCTTAAATTGAGATTAAACAAATTATTAATTTTATCTAGACATTATTTATAGAAATATAATTGGGGATAAATAATTGAATAAATTATTTTAGTTGAGAGACTGAATAGTTTCCATATACTCGTAAAATTGGATAGTTTGTTACATATTTCACACGTGTAACAGAAATCAGAAAGAAAGGGAAAAAAAACCCGGTAAATCAGACTCGGTGGAGGGTAATTAACCGGTAACCTATATATACGCCACATTTTATCAATCAATTTATCAATCTCAATTTTCATAATTTCGCTCAGATTTGCCCTTTTCTTGTTGCTCTCTCTGAAAATCAATCGCTCGATCTCTCTGAATCAATCTCCTCTGCTAATAATACATTCTAATAATAATCGACGTCTTCAGGTATTTTTGTTTGTATATTTGTCTTCAGGTATTATGGATATGGCTACATCGACGTCTTCATCGTCAATTGTAAGTTTTCTAGGGTTTTTTCCCTCTTTTGTTTTTATTTATTTTATTTTTATTCAATTGGTCAAGTTCGTTGGATCATATTTTAAAGTATTAATCTTTTGAATGATAGATCAAAACTGCATCAGTTTTCCAGTTCTTTATAATAAAGAAACATTTTATGCCATCGTTATAATATGAAATGTAATGAAAAGGACAAGAATGATAATTATAGTATATAAACTGCTCGAGTTATACATTTTTTTTATGCATACATTTATAATTAAATTGAAAATTTTCCTTAACAAATTTGTTCCTTGTATGTGATTAGGTTTCGATTGTATCTCCGGCTTCTGCAGTGGTCATGAGCATTATTCTAGCGGTGAGTATTTTTAGTTTTCGCACATTAGCAATTCTTGGTTGTAATTGCAAAATTTCAAGAAGATTACTTATCATCACAGGTTGCTACCCAAAATCTGCGGGTGCCTGCCCAAAAACCGCCCTCTTCCCAAACATCACAGGTCGCTACCCAAAAACCGCAGGTCCCTGCCCAAAAACTACCTCTTCCCAAACATCACAGGTCGCTACCCAAAAACCTCAGGTCCCTGCCCAAAAACGCCCTCTTCCCAAACATCACAGGTCGCTACCCAAAAACCTCAGGCTCCCTGCCCAAAAACCCCTCTTCCCAAACATCACAGGTCGCTACCCAAAAACCGCTCCCTGCCCAAAAACCCCTCTTCCCAAACATCACAGGTCGCTACCCAAAAACCGCTCCCTGCCCAAAAACGCCCTCTTCCCAAACATCACAGGTCGCTACCCAAAAACCTGCTCCCTGCCCAAAAACGCCCTCTTCCCAAACATCACAGGTCGCTACCCAAAAACCTCAGGTCCCTGCCCAAAAACGCCCTCTTCCCAAACATCACAGGTCGCTACCCAAAAACCTCAGGTCCCTGCCCAAAAACGCCCTCTTCCCAAACATCACAGGTCGCTACCCAAAAACCTCAGGTCCCTGCCCAAAAACGCCCTCTTCCCAAACATCACAGGTCGCTACCCAAAAACCTCAGGCTCCCTGCCCAAAAACGCCCTCTTCCCAAACATCACAGGTCGCTACCCAAAAACCGCTCCCTGCCCAAAAACCCCTCTTCCCAAACATCACAGGTCGCTACCCAAAAACCGCTCCCTGCCCAAAAACGCCCTCTTCCCAAACATCACAGGTCGCTACCCAAAAACCTGCTCCCTGCCCAAAAACGCCCTCTTCCCAAACATCACAGGTCGCTACCCAAAAACCTCAGGTCCCTGCCCAAAAACCCCTCTTCCCAAACATCACAGGTCGCTACCCAAAAACCTCAGGTCCCTATCCAAAAATTGGATAGTTTGTTACATATTTCACACGTGTAACAGAAATCAGAAAGAAAGGAAAAAAAACCCGGTAAATCAGAGTCGGTGGAGGGTAATTAACCGGTAACCTATATATACGCCGCATTTTATCAATCAATTTATCAATCTCAATTTTCATAATTTCGCTCAGATTTGCCCTTTTCTTGTTGCTCTCTCTGAAAATCAATCGCTCGATCTCTCTGAATCAATCTCCTCTGCTAATAATAATTCTTCTAATATAATCTATATATCTTATTTTTGTTTGTATATTTGTCATTATTTTCAGGTATTATGGATATGGCTACATCGACGTCTTCATCGTCAATTGTAAGTTTTCTAGGGTTTTTTCCCTCTTTTGTTTTTATTTATTTTATTTTTATTCAATTGGTCAAGTTCGTTGGATCATATTTTAAAGTATTAATCTTTTGAATGATAGATCAAAACTGCATCAGTTTTCCAGTTCTTTATAATAAAGAAACATTTTATGCCATCGTTATAATATGAAATGTAATGAAAAGGACAAGAATGATAATTATAGTATATAAACTGCTCGAGTTATACATTTTTTTTATGCATACATTTATAATTAAATTGAAAATTTTCCTTAACAAATTTGTTCCTTGTATGTGATTAGGTTTCGATTGTATCTCCGGCTTCTGCAGTGGTCATGAGCATTATTCTAGCGGTGAGTATTTTTAGTTTTCGCACATTAGCAATTCTTGGTTGTAATTGCAAAATTTCAAGAAGATTACTTACTCGTTTTTTTTTCTTTTTTCCGTAGAGTTTGTCCTCTACCAGTATTAGCACTTTCCTTTTCGTGCTGTGCTGTCATGTGACTATTCTTTCTGGAGTTATCATTTTACTTGATTCAATGGAACCCAAGGAAGAGATGACATCCCTTGAGAAAATGGATGTCGATGCTCATATGATCGACCGGATTCCTGTTTCTACGCCGCTTTATGAAAGAATGCACGTTGATATGGATAAAATCTCTTCATCTTCATCTCATCCAACAATTGTAAGTTCTGTCTCTTTTTTTTTTATTCGTTAATGTTTCATTTTGGTGATATGGGTCGGGTCAGGGCTGTTTTAAAAGGGGAACGTGTCAAACGGATTGAAATTTTCATCTTTTTTAAAAGCAAAATTCGAAATTATTTATTACTACCTAGTTTTGTATATCAAAGCTGCATGAGTTATACATTTCTTCTTTATGTATATAATTATAAAAAGGACAAAAAAGTGTTTGCAGACACGACCCAAATGGCGGATACGGAAAAAAACTTATGTAGGGGGTATCGAGCACCTATGGGGTTAGATAACGGGTCAGTTGGTCTCTTTTGTATGTGTCAAAGCTGTTCGGATCGGGTAGAGTTGACACTAAAGAATGTTGAATATTATTAACTTAATAAAACAAATAAGCCTGCTGATTACATCTCAAATACAAAAGGTTAATCACATTATTTATTCAAATTTTATAATCTGACGAGGGTAATAATTTTTGAAGCATCAGATTTGAGTAGTTATACAATAGCCGTAAGGTTTTTGGCCATTGGGGGCATTCCCCCCAATTGGGTAGAATAGATTCGTCCCTGCCTGACCCGAACTACCCGTTCAACATGTGCTATTTAGGTCAATTGGTTTGGGTACACACAAAACAAAGTAAAAAAATTAGAGGTAAAAGGGTAGCAGCTTAATATTTTTGAAAGTTGTCCAAATTCTGTTTCTAACGCATTTAACCCTTTAACTTGTCATATTTAAAATGAGTTCTACTCCATATTGGTTTTGTAATGTATGACGATATTGTTTGGTTATCATAAATAATTACAGCAGTTAACCAAAGTGCAAACTAATCATAATCGGGCTGATTTACCTCTACTAACATTGAAAGGTTTCAACTTTTTTGTTTGTTATCAACAAAAGATAAAATAAACTGCACATTTAACATTAATCAAAATGCATAGTTTCTTACGAAGTTTGTTGTATATGGTTTTTTAATTAGGTGTTGGGTACCACATATCCACCCGTGCCTGCCCGGGAAAAAAAAATGCCCGCTCTAATATCACAGAAGTCCACCATTGTGACCAGAAAAGTTCCACTCTTCCCCAAAACATCACAGGTTGCTACCCAAAAACCGCAGGTCCCTACACAAAAACCAAGGGTCCCTGCCCAAAAACTACGGTCCCTGCACCCAAAAACTACGGGCTGACCAAAAACCGCTCCCTGTCCCAAAAACCACGGCTGCCCAAAAACCACATATCTCTGCCCAAAAACACGGGTCCCTACCCAAAAACCCGGTCTGCCAAAAACCGCCCTCCCAAAAACCACAGGTTGCTACCCAAAATCTGCGGGTCCCTGCCCAAAAACTACGGTCCCTACCCAAAAACCGCTCCCTGCCCAAAAACTACGGGTCCCTACCCAAAAACCGGGTCCCTACCCAAAAACCGCTCCCTGCCCAAAAACCACAGGTTCTGCCCAAAAACCCGGTGCTACCCAAAAACCACTCCCTGCCCAAAAACACGGGTCCCTACCCAAAAACCGCTCCCTGCCCAAAAACCACAGGTTGCTACCCAAAAACCGCAGGTCCCTGCCCAAAAACCGGGTCCCTACCCAAAAACCGCTCCCTGCCCAAAAACCACAGGTTGCTACCCAAAAACCGCGGTCCCTACCCAAAAACCAACTCTGCCCAAAAACTACGGGTCCCTACCCAAAAACCGCTCCCTGCCCAAAAACCACAGGTTGCTACCCAAAATCTGCGGGTCCCTGCCCAAAAACTGCCCTCTTCCCAAACATCACAGGTCGCTACCCAAAAACCGCAGGTCCCTACCCAAAAACCAAAGGTCCCTGCCCAAAAACTACGGGTCCCTGACCAAAACCCGCTCCCTGCCCAAAAACCACAGGTTGCTACCCAAAATCTGCGGGTCCCTGCCCAAAAACTACGTCCCTACCCAAAAACCACTCCTTGCCCAAAAGCCAAATGTTGCTACCCAAAATCTGCGGGTCCCTGCCCAAAAAACTCCCTCTTCCAGAACATCACAGGTTGCTACCCAAAAACCGCAGTTCCCTACCCAAAAACCAAGGGTCCCTGCCCAAAAACTACGGGTTCCTGACCAAAAACCGCTCCTGTCCCAAAAACCACAGGTTGCTACCCAAAATCTGCGTGTCCCTGCCCAAAACCTGCTCTCTTCCCAAAAATCACAGGTCGCTACCCAAAAACCACATGTTTCTGCCCAAAAACCACGATTCCCTCCCATCCTGGCTAGAAAACCATTGGTTCCAATCGTAGAATTGCCATCACGTGTTTCCACTACTTCTGAGGTCAAACTGCCACATACTAAAAAAGCTCACAAATGTGTTTCTTCTACTTGTGAGCTCAAACGACCAGTGGTTCAATGGAAGTTCTAAAGTCAAAGCATTTTTTGACCTGGTATGATCCATTATGGATGACTTTGCTATTGGAGATGTATATTAGTTGTGGAAAGCTGACTTTTTATACATCTACATGCAGAAGACGATGGTGAACAGGGCTTGCAGCTTAGCTACAAGCAAAGCCGTACTACCTATACAGCTAAGGGATGTTCCAGTATGCATGATTTTGCTATATTAGGTAGATATTAGTTGCTTGAAACTTACGTTTCTACTTGTATATGTAGGCTACGAAGAGTGCATGCAGCTCAACATATCATCTTCAGTTATTGGATGTGGGACCAACTTCAGTTATAGCTTAAGCAGATATAAGGGTCCGGTATGTAATTTTTGAAAATTCCCTCAAACATACACTTTACTGTTCTTGAGTAATGACTTGGAAACAAGGTATAAACTTGGGAATTAGTAGACTTAGGTGGAAGCAGAAACAAGATAAATGTTTGAACTTTAAATGCCAAGGTAATCCTATCAATAGTAAAAGAACAATGGTGGTTCACTTGTTTGGGCCTTTCGATATCCTGTTTAGTTTGAAACAAGAAAGTATATCTGTTGGGATTGCATTTCAAAAGAATTTCTCTTTTATGTTTACTTGTCGTCCTGTTACACTTGATTTTTGCTGAAACAGTCCAATAATTGTGTTTGACAATGCTGGCGTCGATAAATGTTTATTCAGTACCGTGAAGTGGTAACGAACATCAGGGCATAGGGTTGGGTAAGCGAAATAGTCTCTTTGCAAGTGAAAGGAAATGTTTGTAAAGAAATACTTCTTAATCCCCATAAATCCAAAGATATGTTTATGTGTAAAACATTGTTGCTCTTTGGTAGTCTGCTTATGTACTAAGATTTAAATCTTACAAACTGTGTCCACATTTCTGGTTTTTTTGATATTAAAGGCATCGAGCTAGAAAGTTCTGTCAAGGACTTGTTGTTCAGACATGCCAGAGACCCATTTTAAATAAGTGTCTTTGTATTATTGTTCTTCTATTATCTGCTTATGTACTGTGATTTTAATCTTACAGACCAGCTGATGGCATGCTCCAGGTGTTTCGTGATGTTAATGGTGTCGTGCTGGAAAGTTCTAATAAGGAGCTGTTATTGTTTAGCTTAGCTAGAACCCTTTTGACTATATTTCTTCATAAAGCAGATTACATGGAACCTTCCACATCCTGGCATTGTTGTAAGTGTTTCCATTTCGTTTTTTAAATGCTAGAGAGGAGTTGTTATGGCATCGCTGCCTGGATTATGTTCCATTTTATCACATCTTGAAAGTTTTTATTTCTTCATTAAGTAGTGTAGAATGAATTGTGTGCCTCCAATAAAGTTTTAGAGCTAATATATGCATGCTATATCCAATAACACTTTTACTTGGTAATTTGAGTATCTGGAAAACTATAATGGGGTTCAACATTATAGCTTAGGTGTGAAGTTCAATTTTACTTTTAATCCTTTTAGCAGGGACCCAATTTTTCGTAGCAGTCATTTTATGCCTATTGTAAGTTGTTTTCACTGATATCTATCTCATCACAACAGTAATAATTTTTTCCTTGGTTTGTTTCATTTCGTTATTCCTTATCTATTCTGTGGGTCCCCTCTAAATTTCTATCACATCTATTAGACAAATATGGAAATGGGAATGAATATAGATAATATAAAAATTTAATTATGCCTTAATGGTTTCGTGCATCTATATTGCTGATTGTTCAATATTTGTGCTTGTTGTACTAGTTTCTATCGCGGCATTCGTAGGCATTCACTGGGCATTCCACAGAAGATGACCCATGCAATCCAGATACCATTCTCCCTGCCATCCATCCAATGCTTATTATCGATATAGATTCATAGGCCTTTACTCCTATTCCAAAGTTTTCCATCTAACTTTAGTTTCGATAATCCTGTCATACTACTACTACATCTTTTGTTAGATCCAATTTGCTTGAGTTTGTTATGCTTGCTACATTAGAGAGACATTATTGCTGGAATCTGAAGTTTTGTATTTGTATTCGCAGATGACGTGGAGGAATGTGGTTGTCATCCCCAGTTCTTTAATAAAGGGCCAGCTCCAGGTATGTCAAAATAAGAAAAACCTTGAACAGGTACTTCACTTTATATTTAAAGCATGGTTAGGATTTAGTATTTGAACCAAATTTATATTGACATGTTAGCCATTCTGCTCTCTTGAACTACTTTTCAATGTGAAGGGTGTCCTGCAACATACACACTGGGCGCTTTCATTTGAAATTCTAGGTTACAGTCGTTATTCATAGAGTGCATTAGGAATGGTTTGACACACTTGGCATAGTAAGTCTAAGTTCTGTTAGTTTAGGATTTCTAACACTTAACATATCCAAGAATCAAAGATCTGATCTGGATAGTTCTCAAAGATCTCATCTTGGATAGCTTATAGTTTTGTTAGACATTGCTGCTAGGCTCACGTATAGGTCGGGCCCATTAAATCTAGGTTCACATGTTCAACTGGTCTAACCGATTGGATTGTTTTGAAGTTGTAGAATTAAGTTCTCTATTATGGTTTATATGCTTTATTTGAAATCAGTTTATAAGAACACATAAATGTGCCCTCATAAAAGTCGAGCCATGGGTAATTGCTTTTACCCAAAAATTGTGCCTACATAAATGTTAGATCGTAATTTTTTTTTAATCAGTCTAGGTTTGTTTGAGATATCCTTTATTAGTTGTGATGCTCATCAAATCTTTATCTATCTGGTAAGATTTGTGTTTTCGACGGACTAAATTAGCAGTAAAGAACTTTTCCCCTGTGAAGGGCGTCCTGCATCATACACATTGGGTACTTACTGTTTGAAACTTTATGCAACTCTAAGCTCTACAAGTTTAGGATTTTTAACACGTTAAATGTTAATTGTCCACAGACAAACTAGGATCTGATTTATATAGCTTATAGTTTTTCTTAGACACTGTTAGGTTCACATATTGGTCCTAATGAATCTAGGTTCACAGGTTCCACCGGTCTGGCCGGTTAGATCAGATGAGTGAAAACATATCCATTTACCATAAAATCAGGTGTCTAGAGCAACTGTTAAGGCTTACAAACTATGAAAATTTTCCTTATTCTTGAGTTCCTTTAAGCTTTATAAGGAAAGTGTATTCACATCGGTGGATTAAGCTCTATATTTGTCCAAAAAGCTTGAACCGGTTCACTGCTTGGTTCTGGGTTTGATTAAGCTGCCAGTTTTGAGTGGTCCGGTAACAAGTGGTGTAACCGTTCAACTAGAACCATTATTGCGACCATTTCCCCGTCTGACCGGCCAATCCAGATTGGTTTTTTAACATCCCCCCTTTTCAGTTACCTGTCATGGTCATTTTACTTGGTTGATCTAACTGAATATAGATTTTGTATCTTGTTTGGACTCTGTTTTAGATTTGTCACCCCCATATTTTAAAGTTGGTTGAGAAACCATATAGTCTACTTTGAGTTGATTCGTCATTGAGAAACCATATAGTCTACTTGACATACTAATGTTATTATTGTATTTCCTGTCTATCTAAGCTCTCTTGTTATGTAGTCTTTCATAGTTTTTATGTTTTCTTTTAGGGTTAGAGTGTAAGAACTCATAAATGTCTTCCCACCCACCACGACTAATCCCCCTCCCCCCCCCACGAAAAAAAAATAAAAATACGGCCTACCCATAATAGTTTCAACTTTGTAGAACATTGAATTGACTCTGAGTTGGTTGATCATTTATACCTGTAATTTTCATTGCATTTCTGCATTCGGTAAGGATACATGTTTTCTTATGAGTTGGTAGATCAGATTTTGGTTTTTGGTGTCACTGTAATATATCTTGGCATGTTCTCATGTCACTGTAGACTTGGAATTTAGATGTATACATGAACCCTAATACATCCAACTTTGTGCTAATAGAAATACATTGAGTTGATTAAACGGATTTTACTGGTGAAACATAATAACTTCTTCTGTTCATAGCATAAGTATGCGTGTTTTCTAGATTAGTTGTTGGATTACACTTTGCTTGCTATAGTAGTATTTCTTATCTCTGTATGTTTTTACTTATGGGATCTCATGGACTGGATTTTGCTTGCCAATATTTTGGTCACTGTATTTTATCTAGGCATCTTCTCATGTTAGTGAGTCTTGTGTGGTTTCTATGTTTTACATTGACCCGAAATTTACGCAAATATATTTGCACCCGATATATCCAACTTCTTGAGGATGTTAATAAAATAGCTTGAGCTAAATGACCATTAATAGAATAACTTAGTAAGTATATGTGTTTTCGTAAATGTGTTGATAGACTAGTTTTTTGCTTGTTATTGTTGGTTTTCAATTTGATTCAATTTGGTTTGTAGTCTTGTTATGTGGTTTATTTAAACTTAGTTAAATGTGCCCGCATAATTTTTAGTTTGTAGAATCGTTTTATTAGACTAGCTTTGTTTGAAATTTCCTTTATTAGTTGTGATTTTCATCGAATTTTAGGATTTGTGTTTTAGATGAGCCAGTTTTTTGTTCTTTTAATTATATATCTTTTTACTTGTCCAAACACATTAATGCTCGTCATAGAAATACCTTGTAGATCTATTGTATAGTTTCGGTTGATATGTTTTGTGTTTTCGATAGACCAGTTTTTTGTTGTTCATATTATTACTTCTTTTGACTTATCTAAATACACAGACGAACGACATAAATATAACTTGTAGATCTATTGAATAGTTTTAGTTGATAGCCTATGGCAATCTATGTGTTCATTACTTCATTTATGAGTTGATAGACTAGTTCTTGCTTCCTGTTTATTGTTATTATATTTCTTTTGGAATTTTGCTTTCCTTTCATAATGCATAGTGGTATATTTTCATGTTATAATCTGATGCTTAGCTTCTATGTTTCATTTTATGATTGAATTATACAAGCATATAACTCATTTGAGTGACCAGTTAGAGTGTATATAGATCAGGTGTTTGTCCTTATTTTTTCTTTATTCAACAGGACTGGATTTGTATCATAGTAGTTATTGTTTCTTGTTATTTATTATCACTATACTTCATCTTGGTATGCTTTTTATGTCATTTAGTCGTGGTTTTTTTGTCTTCTTTCTAGACTTGGATGATAAAGTTTGATAGGCTGATTTGAGTAAATATACTCTTTAGAGTCTTTATAAATTTCTTACTTTAATTCATTTTAGTTTGTTTTCATGTTTATAGGGAATGTATCGTTTCTATGTTTATAGACAGTTTATAGTATTCTAGTTTGAGCTGATAGATATGTATAGCTTCTATGTCCATACATGATTTGGTTAGGGTTATCTTGTTATAATCTGCTTTCATTATAAACATATAAATGCACCCCCATTAAGTTAAGCTCATAGGATCGTTTAATTGATTAGTTTTGGTTGATAAGCATATATTTCTTCTGTTGCTTTTGAAGCTCATTACATCTTTTATTTATCTAGGGAGAATGTATAAGTTGATTGACCACTTTTCTCTTCTTATTTTTTTTAACGTGTGCAAACACACACGACACATTGGGTAGACTAGTTTGGGTTGAAAGACCAATTGCTGTATGTTGAGGTGATAAATCAGTCCTGATATCTATGTTTATACAAATGAGCAAATAGGCCAGCTTTTCTTGTTATCAATTGTTATTAGTATAATTTATCATGGTATATTATCCTATTTTGAAGTTCATGCTTTCCATGATTTATTTGTAATTATACAAGGATTATACATGCACTTAAAAATTACACCCCACATATTTAAATCTGTATAACCACTTTTCAGGCTAGTCTAAAAGTTAATAGGCTCGTTTTTGCTTGTAAAGCTAGAATAAATGTGTTGACCCGATAAAGGTGTGTTTTTATATTTTTGTTATATTTTCCATGAACTCATAAATGAATCCCATGTATTGAAATTTGTAGAAGGGTTCAACAGAGTAGTTGTAACTGATATTCCATTACTTGATTGCTTGTTAAACCTATCAAACCATCTTTCTATTAGGTAGGGATTTGTGTTTTCATGTATGAGTTATAGACTGTTTCTGTTTATTTTAGGTTCACTATAGTTCATCTTTATTATGTTCATGTTATGTAGTACTTTTGTGTTCATCTTAGATTGTACAAACATAGGAATTCACCACCATAATTCAGAATGTGAAATCATTATATGGACTATTTTTGATTGATTGGGGCCATTTTTTGAAATTGTTTTCCTTTATAATGAATGCATAATGGTATGTTTCCATGTTGTTTATTGATCCTCAGGCTCTGCGTTATATTTTATATTTGATATTGAATTGTACGAGCATATAAATACATGACCATATATCTTGAAGTATGTAGAACTGTTTTTTTTAACGGCGTATTTAGAACTGTTTAATTGGCTGCTTTGAGTTGATAGACTCATTTTTGATTTGTAAAGGTCATTAGTATTTCTATTTAATCAAGCACTTAAATACATGTCTGTATATTTTGAAATATGTAGAACCGCTTAATAGGCTGCTTTGAGATAATAGACTCATTTTTATCTATATGTGGATGTGTGTTTTCTTGAGCTTCAAGTTTGTCTTGTATTTGTATGTGTTTTCTAATGTGACTTTATGGACTGGATTTTGTTTGACAATATTTTGGTCTCATTGTATTTCATCTTGGCATGTTCACCTGTTAACGAGTCTTGCGTGGTTTCTAACTTTTGATGTTTTAAATTAGACCTGGAATTTATGCAAGTATAAATGCACCTTTGGAGCTGTTAATAAAATAGCTCTAGTTAAATGACCATTTATAGTTGTATTGGTAGGGGGGTTGGGGAAGAGAGACTTGAGGGGGGGGGGGTATGAAGAGGCAAATGCTGCTAAGCACAAATTTTCTGTTAAAAAAATGACTACTAACAGAGTAATTTAGTAAGAATTTTGTATTATTGTAAATGAGTTGACAGACTATCTTTTTTGCTTGTTATTGCTGGTTTTCAGTGGATGCCTTGTTTTTCTCTTGTTATGTGGTTGTTATGGGCTCTATGATTGATTTGAACTTAGTTTATAAGAATACATACGGGTGCCCATATAGTTGTAAGTTTGAAAAAGCGTTTAATTAGACTGTGTGTGTTTGAGATTATGAGATATCCTTTATTAGTTGTGATTCTCATGAAATCTTTATCTATCTGCTGAGGATTTGTGTTTTTGATAGACCAATTTTTCATTCTTCTTATCATTATTTATTTTCACTTATCCAAACACATAACACACGTCATAGAAGTAATATGTAGATCCATTGAATGGTTACAGTTGATAGACTATGGTAATCTTTGAGTTGATAAACTAGTTTTTGTTTCTCATTTGTTTAATGTGTTTCCCTTTGTAATGAATGCATAATGTTTCTATGTTATTTATTGATGCGTAGGTTCTATGTTTTATTTTATAATCGACTTGTACGAGCATATAAATTATCTGAGGACCACTTTGAGTGTATATAGAATCAGGTGTCTCTTCTTATTTTTATTATCCAATAGGAATGGTTGTTATTTGCCCTCACTATACTTCATTTTGGTATGCTCTTCATGTCACATAGTCGTGGTTCTTTTGTGTTCTCTTTAGACTTGGATGATACTAAATTTACATAGTACCACCATATATGTAAGTTTGTACAATAGCTTGATAGGCTTATTGTGTAGATATACTCTTATGAGTCTCTTATTTTTTTTTCAATTTGTTTTGGTTTCGTGATTATTGGGAATGTATAGTTTCTATGTTTATAGACCGTTTATTGTCCTAGTTTGAGCTGATAGATAGAATTTTGCTTCGAAAGCTCATATATTATATTACTTATCAAGCGGGGATCCTTTTGGGTAAGGATCTGTGAATCTGTGATAGAATAAGTTTTTCTCGTTCGTTATAAACTTCCATGATCTGCTTACATGTCATATTGTCATGATTTCTATATTCTATCTTAGCCTTGGGCTATATGAACACATAAATGCATTCCATTAAGTTATTGACTAGTTTTGGTTGATAAATATATATTTTTTGTTGCTTTTGAGGCTCATTATATCTTTTATTCATCTAGTGAGTATATAACCGTTGATTGGCCACTTTTTTCTTAATTTTCCTTTACTTGAGCAAACACGTAAGTAAGTGACACATTAGGTAGACTAGTTTGAGTTGATAGACCAATTGTTTGTTTGTTAAGGTGATAAATTATTCTTGCTATCTATGTTTTTATAAATGAGCAGGTAGACCTGACTGTTCATTGTTCTTACCTGCTATTAATATAGTTTATCTTGGTACGTTCTCATGTTTTGTAGTTCATTCTTTCTATGATTTATTATTAATTATACTAGGATTATACAGGCACTTAAAAGTACACCACCCTATATTATATCTGTATAACCACTTTTTAGGCTAGTGTAAAAGTTGATAGGCTCCTTTTTGCTTGTAAAGCTTAAAAAATTATATTGACCCGGTAAAGATTTGTGATTAGATGAACACATAAATGAAGCCCATGTATCGAATTTTGTAGAAAGGGTTCAATGTACTAGTAATTATTGATATACCATTACTAATTGCTTTTTAAGCTTATCAAATCATCCGTCGATTAGGTAAGGATTTGTGTTTTCATGTATGAGTTATAGACTAATTTATGTGTATCTTATGTTCACTATATATAGTTTGTCTTTATTTTGTTCATGTCATGTAGTATCGTTGTCATAGGAATACAGATAGTGAAATCATTATTTAGACTAGTTTTGATTGATTGAGGTTTTTTTTTTTTGCTTGGGGAGCTTATTAGCTTTTGTGTTCATATATAATTGGATAGACCAGATTTTTCTATTATTATTATTTATTTCTGCTCTTTCAAACGCGTAACATATATAACCTTGTTGAATCATTGAATAGACTAGTTCAAGTTATTTGCTTCTGAAGGTTGTTAAAAAGTTTTTTTTTTTCTTTTCATCAATTTAGTCATTGCATTGCATCTTCAATGAATGAATCCTCATCGGCTTGTTTTTGTTTAGCATGTGTTTCACATGCTTATTATTTCCTTTCTGTACTTTGTTCTCATGTTTTTTAAGTCATGCATCACTTCAGTGTTAGAGGGTAAACATGTACTGCTGCTTTTTAAGGGACATTTGTATATTGTGATTCCATCGACTAAAGAAAACTTTGCTTTGGCGAGGAGTTGGCGTATCAAGTGAAGATTGGCAGCATACTCTTTGGGTTCAAAAGTTAATTTACTCCTAGTTCTTACTTTTGTTGTTTTACTTTCTTGTAATTATCCTGTTAAGTATTTATAACATCAAGTTTATTCGAGTCTGAAAAACCACAAAGATGGTGGAAAAAACTCTATAATGATGAAACCTGGATTTAGCTAACTAATATACTTGGTGATTATTAGTTGGTGTTGTATAATTGTGTGATGACATCTCTCTTATCCTTGCTCTCTAATTTAATTGTATCTAGTTATCAAAATTCTTTATACAAGTTTATTGGACTTCGGTGCTTGTAAGTTTGTCAAACATACCTTGAACCAAATTTGATTGATACAATTTTGGAAAACAAGACTTTGTTTGAAGCTTGAAGCAATAAATTAATATGTTAAATTTTTGAGTAATGATATCAAAGCAATAAAATCAACTGATATTTGTTTTTCGGCATGATTCTTTTCTTTTTATTGACAAATGTTACACATCACAAAGATATCAACCTCAAAAAGGGCTTCAGTCCTAACATATTGTAATAAAGGTTGAGGAACTCGGAAATCAGGATCGTATCGGCGAGGGGGTTGGATTTTTTAAAATCGGATCAAATCGAATTGAGTTTTTTATGTATAAAATAATAAATTTTAAAATTTTTTGTAACAAAAAATTTAAAAATATACATAAAACTTCATACTTAAACATAACATAATATTTCAAATTAAATGTAATAGGCTATAAACAATAACATAATTTATTAAAGCAAAAAAAAAAAAAGAAGTTTGACTTTATGTTGACCCGGTACACCCGAGTCTTGACCGATACACCGAGTGTTGACCAATACACCCGAGACTTGACCAAGTTGACCCGAGTCTTGATTTCTAACGGATTTTTAGTGTCTAGCAAACTGGTATTCAACCCATCGATACACGATCCAATTTCAAGAAATCGGGTGTATCGACCGAGTGTTGTAACCACCGGACGACATTTACCAAGTTATGTGAGCTTAAACATAATGTGGTACTCATATTTTGTTCACAAACATAGGTGGATTGACCGACTAAGTAGTTGCCTAAAAGCTTTTTAACTATTTTTATTTCAATTTTATATACGACCGACCGAATAGTTTGTGCCCGATGGTGATAGCCTAACACGTAAGTGCTAATATATGTGTTGTTAGATAGTTGTAAACACCAGACGGCATTTACCAAGTTATCTGAGCCTAAACTCATTTGAGTCATACTTTAGTGTTAAACCTGTTTAATCACTGATTTGCTCTTTTTTAATTAATATGTCCGCGCTCTTGTAGCAAACTCACGCTCATCTTTAATCGATCTCGACTTGAACCCATTACGAAGGCTCATTGATCCGTCTAAGCGGTTTATGACTTATCATAGATATGTAGCGTAACATCCTAAACTTTATATTTTAACAGTTTTTACAGAGTAACGGTTAGTCAGGACATCATATCTAGACTACATGTTAGAGCCGTTAAGCGTTAATTGTTTATATAAAAATGTTAATGTGTTGTACGATTGATACATATAAATAATAGCTACTAAATTGCTAATAATTGATCAAATTATGATTATAAAAATTAATTGCAAGAACTAGGAATCATTTATGTCTTAATGTGAGAATAGAGGGGCTCAATTTGTAAGTAGTTAAAGTGCCACACCAATGACAATTATGAAATTAGCTTAATACATACGCAAGTAGGCCGGAGGAGAAAAAAAGAAACATAATATATAATGGATACAACGCACTTTAGGGTTTCGATAAAGTCTTTTTGTGCCACTATACAAAACCGTAGAGGCGCGCGGACGAAGGGTGATCATGGTGTTACCTCGTCTATAGGGCATAGCCATTGATCAAACGTACATATGTGAGCATGGAAATCAATCAAGTAATAACCTATTGGGAGAGAGATCCGTGAGTTGCGAGGGATCTAAGCGTATAGGTATGGTTTTCGTTAGTATCTCCAGGTTGCAATCACTGTGATGGCGGTAATGAGGCTCTCAAGTTGTAGTAGTGTGGAACTAGAAAGAGCAATCGGGTTTTGGTTCTCGACTCCTTGTATTTTCATGTTCGAGTTTCTGGCTATGTTTCTATCACCCTAGAAGCCGTGGTGATTTTGGAGATACGTACACACCCCGCCGTCACCAAGACCACAAGTGTTGAACCAGATAGCGAGAGATTTAAAAGGAGAGGTTCGATGGTGGTACCTTACATTGGACATTCTCTGGTTTCGCCAATATGTTTACGGTATATATGGATAGAATAAGTAGATGCATAGGTAAAGGCTGTCTACGTTGATTGGAGTTTAGGTGGTGCGATTTATGGGTTCAAGCTCAGATCATGACAAGGTATAGCTCACTCCTAGCTTCAAACTAGATATCGTATCTTTATTAACATTAGCGGTGCGATGGGCTGGGGTGGTCAAGTTTCTTGTTCCTGTCGGTGTGATTCAAGGTATTAATGTGTGTCGTAGTTCTTGTAAATATATATTTAAACCAAATGATGAACTTCTGATGTCGCTTATATTTCGAGTGGAAATCGATAGTAAACGAGGTTGTGGTGTAACTAAGCATTTAAAAAAAGGAAAAGAATCTTATACTATTGTATGTATGCACCAAAAATATTGAACGTTTGATGGAAGTATGTCTCCAAAATGTTTAAATCGTGTAAAAGTTGACCTGTTTGATGCTTAGCCGGTAACAAAATAAACGAGGCGCGTGTTTTGACTGCTTACATGGAAATTAATTACCACGTCATTTTTTTGTTACTAAAAAAAGGCAACCACCTATAAATACCCCACCCTTTATCATTTCCCCCCATTTATCACTTACCCTAATATTCACCCACCCACCCGATCCCCTTTTCAGTTCATACATAAAAAAATTCAAAACATCCAAAATCAAGAACGATTCATGGTTTAATTCGTCATTTCCTGTTATATTAAGGTATGTTATACATTAATCTTTCATCTACGTTCTATGATTATGTAAAAAATTAGGGTTTTCAAAGGGGGGAAAAATTAGGGTTTTTAATTTTGATTATAAAAATTGGGGTTTTTTTTTATATGTTTGTGTCTGAAGTTATGTTTTTTTCTATGTTTGTGTTTCTAGATGGAAGAGCAACCATTGGATGTCTACAGAGAGGACTTTTCAGATTAGGACAATGGAAGGGGAGCATACTTGTGCAAGGAATTTCAAGTTTGGGACTTTGATTAATTACAAGTGGATAGGCAGGCATTTTGCACATAGGATTAGGCAACAACCAGATATAAAATTGTGTGTCATTCAGGAGTTAGTCATGAAAAAATACAAGTGCTTTGTAACACATACACAGGTCAAAAGGGCTAAGACTTGGGCATTGACTGAATTTGAGAAGTCTTTAGAGGAGCATTATGCTCTACTTAGGCCATATGGTGAAGCATTACTAAAGACAAATCCTGGTTCAACTGTTCAGCTTGGCACCACTGTCAACCCTGATGGGACAGTTTATTTTGATAGGTTCTATGTATGCTTGTATGGTCTGAAGCAGGGGTGGAAAGTTGGATGCAGGAAGATTGTAGCATTAGATGGTTGTTTTTTGAAAACAGCATGCAATGGTGAGCTACTGACAGCTGTTGGAAGGGATGGCAATAACCAGATATATCCCATTGCTTGGGCAATTGTAGGAGTTGAAAATAAGGATAATTGGATTTGGTTTTTAAGGTTGCTAGAACATGATCTTGAGTGTCAAGAAGGTGATCAACTTACTTTAATGTCTGACCAACACAAGGTACACTTTTACACCACTTATTTTACTTATTTCATCATTATGTTGTTATATTTTACTTATAACAACATTATTGTCTTGTTCAGGGCCTGATTGAGGCTGTAAAGGAGGTGATGCCCAGAGCAGAGCACAGGCAGTGTGCTAGGCACATTTATGAGAACTTCAAGAAAATTTACAGTGGTGAGCATTTCAGAAACCTGTTCTGGAGGGCATGTAAGGCAACATATCCTGCCCAATTTGAAGAAGTCATGAAGGAGGTAAAGTTAGCTAACCCTAATGCTTTCAAGTACTTAATGGATAGAAACCCTAAATCCTGGTCTAGGGCATTTTTTTGGCTGAATACTGGTTGTGAAGCAGTAGAGAATGGGTTTAGTGAATGTTGGAATTCTGTACTTTTGAAGGTTAGGAATAAGCCTATAATAACCCTCTTAGAAGCTTTAAGGGTCATTCTTATGATTAGGCTGGAGAGCATTAGGGATATAAGTTCTAAATGGATACATGATGTGTGTCCTGCAATTAGAAAAAAATTGGACTTGATAAAAAATCAAAGGAGTGGATGGTTGGTAATTCATGCTGGGGGTAGTAAATTTGAGGTGAGGAATTATAGGTATTCATATGGAGTAGATGTGGAAGCTAGAACTTGTGACTGTAGGTTATGGGAATTGAGTGGAATTCCTTGTGTTCATGCTGTCAATGCCATATTCAGGTTAAATGAGGAACCAGAGGACCACATTTCAGATTGGTTTAGAAAGGGTATGTTCATGGATGCTTATTCTCAATACCTTAATCCTGTTGGTGGAATGGATACATGGCAAGTAAACCCTGATCATAATGTACCCTTGCCTCCAAAACCTAGGATCATGCCTGGGAGACCAAAAGGTAGGAGAATTAGAGCAGCCCATGAACCTAGGATAAGCCACAACAGAAGGGTAACCAAACATGGTATGGAAATGACTTGTTCAAAGTGTTGGCAAAAAGGCCACAATGTTAGGGGTTGTAAGAATGAAGCCACTGAGAGGCCTTCACATATGCCAAAACCTAGAAAGAAAAGGCCTGCAACTCAGAGTGAACCACATGATGAAACACAGAATCAACCACATAATCAACCACATGATCAAACACAGGATCAACCACTTGATGAAACACCAAATCAACAACCTAATCAAGAAAACAGCCAACCAAGTAATCAAAGGCAGAGTGAATCAGTCAGTGAAAGACAGAGTCAACCAAAAAGGAAAAAAGTTGCAACTAGGTTGTTTGGTAGTCAACAAAGCAGTGAAAGACATAACTCATGGGACCAAGTTTGTGCAAGGTTGTCTGGCAGGAGACAATCTCAGAGTCAACCACTTCCTAGGTCTGCAAGTCAACCACCACCAAGTGAGCCACCTAGGCCTGCAAGTCAACCACCACCAAGTGAGCCACCTAGGCCTGCAAGTCAACCACCACCAAGTGAGCCACCTAGGCCTGCAACTCAACCACCAGTTTATACGCCTAAGTTTGTAAGTGAACCAAGTAGTGAGCCAACAAAGGAACCAAGTCAAGCAGCTACTGAACCAGCAAGTAATGAGCCAGTAAGGTTGTCAAGTCCAGTTGAGAAGGCAACCAAGTCCTTTACTCAACCACCAATCAGTCCTGGAAGGAGGCATGGGGTTACAAAAGGAGGTTTCAAGTTTGCATTGCCACCAACAGTCAGTAAGTTTTTACTTAAAATATTTTACTTTATATAAATTTCATTATACTTGCAATAATTGATGGGGTACCCTAATTTATGTGTTACAGATACTGGTTATGTAAGAAGCACTGGGTCAAGTTAGGTATCAAGAGGGGTGGAAATGATTTTACCAAGGGCAGGGGAGGACACACAGTTGCTTTTGGCAGAACAATGTCAGGGCTAGGAAGTGGCATTGGAACATCAGGAACAATGGTTCATCCATCCAGACCACAAGCTATTGAAGAAAGGATTACAGTGTCTGCACCAAGAATAACAAGTGAAAACAATGAGGGAAAGAAAGACACATTAGAGAAGGCAAAGAAAAAACCTCCAACACCAAAGAAGAAGGCTCCACCAGTCAAACTCAGGACACCTAGCCAGAGAATTTTGTCCAAAAAACTTGCAAAGCATGTGCCAGGACCAGGAAGCACACCTGATAACATGCTGGTAGTTGATTAGGAATTAAACAATTAATGTCTATAACTTAACTTATGTAACTGTATTGTTGTCTTTTGGGGTATGAATTTGTAGTAGTATGATGTCTTTTGTGACTGTTAGATGTGGTAGACACTTAATTGCAGGAAAAGTATGATGTCTTTTGTGACTGCTAATTGTGCCATGCCACACTTAACTGCAGGAAAACTATGTATTTTGTAACTATTATTCCTGCTAATGAATGAATGGTATGTGGCAGTTATATGATGCCACAATTTTGTATATGGTTGTTTAATCCTGCAGGAAAAGTATGACTTATTTTCACTGCTAATTTATCTATTTTGTTAAGATTTGTATGTTTCAAATTGGCACATTTTTATGTTGGCAACCAAAAACATTATTTTCCAACTTTCATATACAACATAAACATAATATGCCACAAAAACACCACTTTCATTACACAAGTCCAATAAAACAGATACAATCAAACCAACACAACCTACTTAGTTCATTAGTACTAGTCCTATCACAATGATCAACATTGATGCAACACCAACAGAGAAATAAAAAAACTTGTCTTTCATATTCACTCTTTTTTTCGACAAAGTCAAGTCTTCCAATGCTTTCAACAGAAATTGAACCTTTGAATCATCTTCTTCATCTCCCATAGCAGATTTAAAGTTAGCACATTCCTTTGATTGAGAATGAAGATCATAAAGAAGGTCCTTGTAGTATTGATTCGGTAGTTCTTCATCAAGAAAAGCAAAGGTCGTACAGTATCGACTTTTCACCTGAAAAAAAACACAAAATTACCCTAATAAACAAAACCCTGATTCAATTTATTCATTACTATATGGAAACTCACCTTGGGGCATCGTACAAATCGCCTGCCTGGATTTTTTGTAGTCCACGAGGTTAAAACGAACATCTTTTCTCCACAGTGACACTGCACATATCGATTACTTGGGTTTCTTGAAGAAGAAGACGAGCTTGAAGCCATGGCAGAAGAAGAAGAAGAAACAGAGAGGGAGAGAGAGCGGGAAAGAAAGAGAGGGAAAAGAGATGGGGGCGGGAGAAATAATGAAAAAGGGGGGAAATATTAGGGTTTTACATCTAATTTATGTGACATGGATCCAGCATGGAAGCCACGATGGCGCTTCACCGGCTAAATTATTGATCCAACCGGTAATTGCACGATTTATTCAAGCTAGTAAGTTTACTTCCATCAAACGTTCAATATTTTTGGTGCATACATACAATAGTAAAAGTTGCCAAGTTACATACATCCCCAGATTCTTTTCCCTTTAAAAAAAGGATTAGTACATTAGAATGTAAGTAACTTTATACGAATTGTTATAGTATGTATCGAACTTCAATCATGTGCATTGTATGTAATGAACTTTCAAATCATGTACATTGTATGTATTCGTGTATATGTGGCAACCATATAAGCTGCCACTTGTAAGGTTTTTATTGGTCGGATACATACAATGCACAGAATTTGAAAGTTCATTACATACAATGCACATGATTGAAGTTCGATACACACTATGACAATTCGTGTAAAGTTATTTGCATTCTGAGATACCAATCCCTATAAAAAAAGAAAACTCAAATGAAGTTAGAATCATAAGAGAAGTCACGTTATACGTGAATTATATGTCAATGGATTCATGCAAAATTAGATATCATAACAAGTCATGAAATGGGAATTATATATAGTTGGGTAACTGATGATTATAATACTTAAATCACTTATATTATTATTATGGGTAATTATAGGTGTTAGACTAAAGCAGGAGTCGATGACGGATCTTTATCTGGTTAAGGTAAGATAACTTACTTTTGATACATGAGGGACACAACAAAATATAGATTTGATAATTATTCCTCTTTTATAATGTTTAACTATCTCATGCATATGTTGGGTATGAGATATATGTGGGAGGTTGATTGGGGTGTTTTTTATGCATACTTATCAGTTATTATCTCTATTGTGATATTGTGGCTTATAGTTGTGAACTATATGATGATAATGTGGACTAAAGTGATTGTGAATGTGATATTGTGGATATTTGTGGACTTGTACATATAGTACACTAGACATGATTTATGTTGCCATGTCACGTGCACGCTAAGGGCCCTAATGTGATAAAGTGGATTAAAGTATTAAAGTGGATTTGTGGACATTATTAAGTGTGTAAAGTCTCGAGCACTAAAGTGGAAAAGAGTTAAGCTTAACCCACACTAGTCTAATTGGCTATTGTGCAAAGTGGATCACTCGGGGGTACCGTACATGCTCTCGTGTGACACAACCTAAAGTGGTAGAGTATTTCCGGGTGGCGTGGTTGACCATTAGTGTGTAACGGATTACTCGTGGATATGGTTATGCCTATCCGTAATGACAACGATAGACCACCGTAAGGTCGACCCATCACGTCGGGTGTGAGGTTCCCTGTGAGGTCTTGTGACCGCCTTCACACAAAACCTTTAAAGTTGTAAATAGTTCGCATAACCCTAAGTGGATCAAAGTGGATAAATGTGGAATTTTTAAGTGGATTAAAGTGGAGTGTTAGAGAATTGTTAGGCATATTATAGGATTGATGAACTTTTTTATGTGTGATTATGTGGATGGGTGTGATGTGCCTGTACATATGTGTGAGATGATTTCTTATAAAACATTTTAATTGGCAAACCTTGTTTTGTATTAACCTGTTATCTTACTCGGCTTTTTAAGCTGACACTTGTGTTTTGTGGAAAATGTGTTGTGCCCTCAGGTTAGGCGCTGATGGAGCTAGTAGATTTGCGAGATATGGGGTAGCTATTGATGATACATAAAGATGGCTTTTAGTTACCCATTTGCTAGTAGCTTTAAGTAGACTTATGTATTATGTCGGTTGGTATTTCATAATGTTGATTGTGGATTTCCTTTAATTATTGTAATGATACATTGCTAGTAACACCATTTAAAGTTGATAAATGATTCCTTTAGGAATCAATTGGGATTTTGAACGTCGCTTTCGCATTTTGTTAACGTTGTTATATTTAAAGTATAAATTTTTGGAAATTCACATTTTTATAAAGCAGTGTATTACATGTAGAGACAAGCTTGAGGTCGCTGTGGTCTGCAAACTATTGCATGGCAGATTAGAGTCGGCTAAAATGTTAAAACGAGTGTTTAAACTTCAATGCCTAAAGTATTCACCTTGTGATGATCCCTTGTAATATGTTGGTATGCATAAGACACTACCTTCCTCGATTTCTAGACGTTTAATATTTAGTGATATATATATATTATATATATACTAGTCTTAATACTCGTGCACGATGCACGGTTGACATAGTTTATTGTCTATTTATAATATTAATGATTATATGAAACATGAACTCAATTTCTTTTAATAAAGGATACTCCATACAATATTATATTATAAAGTTTTATTTTCCTCCTATTATTTTTTTAACAGGTAGTTAGCAGTTAGCAGTTAGTATTTGAGACACCACAATAACATCCAGTTAGGTAGTATGCGAAGTTCGAACCACGCATGCCTAGATGAAACCCGTGACTTTCGAACCCCCCAATAATCCACTATTCTATTTGATTATACAAATAACTAAACTCAAGGTTATATAATTTGCAAAAATATAGATGTTAATTTTAATTATAAAGTATTTATGAAGTGTAATAAAATCATATTAAATTGGAAAAATAGAAAAATCTATAAGTAATAAATTTATAACAGTTCACACTTAAATATATCTAACTATATTATAAGAAAAAAATTACTCCCTATTTATGAAAATGTTGAAACTTGTGTAATATTTACACATAACACCTCTTAAAATATTTTTATCTACACTACTCCCTTAACATTAATAATTAAATTACACTATCAATCATTTATCTTTCAAAATATCTCTATTAACCTTTTACATAAATAGTTTACATCACTCGACACTGTCTCTGCCACCAACAGTCGCCCCCACCGCCACACCGTCGTCGCGACGACCACCGCCGCATTATGCGGGTAACATGCTAGTACAATCTAAATAAACATTGTTATTATCCTGCAAATTAAGATCTATATTCCACAGCTTATATTGATAAGGCCATGAATAATATAGTAAATAAAATAACATGCACCCACAAAATCCTAATAAAATATGAAAATTATTTATTAATGTTATTAATTTAGTGTAATTGAGGGATATGGTTATGACACTTGGATATGGGTTTGGAGGTACGGAGTGTACACCCATTAAATAAATAACATCCCGGACCCAAAAACAATGTTATAATTGGTGACATATAACTTATTTGATGGCATAAAATCTATTTGTTAAAAGCATGCCATAATTGTTTAAAATGTGAATGCAGACACATTTGAAAAAGAATTACATGAAACATGGAAAAGTGAAATGTGCAGTAACTTTGAAAATGAATAGCAATTGTGAACTAGCAATTGTGGACTTGTTTTCACCTCTTCAAATTCACACGTAAAAGTCTTGTTTTATGCAGTCACTTCTGCATCTACATTTCACATGGCAAAAATGATTTTTCATGATATTATATTATGTCAACTTTATCATACTATGCCTATAAATAAATCCATGCAAAGAGCTTGCATAGACAGATGATAGAAGATAATACATATACGTAAATCTTGATATCTATTATAACATTCTTTGGGTGTCTCAGAAAGAGAGAAGGATACGTGAGAAAATATATACAAAACACGAAATACTCTCTGGCGAACGGGTTCTAGATTTCTGCCAAAATCTTGAACATTACTCTTTGTATTATCCCAAAACAAAATTCGTGTAACCCAGGTAGATAGGGTCGAATTGTTGTTTTCGGAAAGTGATATCACGATACAAAGAGATATCCGGTCATTGATTTCTTACCCTGTCACTCTTAAAATTCCCCAACAATCGAAAACAACAATTCTATGAAATCAATGGCGGCTACGATGAAGCACATGATAGCTAATTTCTCTAAACTTGATAAGTTTGAAGGAATGGATTTTCGGAGATGGCAAAAGAAGATGCACTTCTTTCTCGCCAGCATGAACGTGGTTTATGTGTTGAGCACTCCTTGTGCTGAAACTAATGGGTGAACAACGACTATATTGCTCGAGGTTTAATCCTCAATGGTATGACTAATTCTCTTTTGATATTTATAAATACCATGAATATGCTAAAGAACTAGGGACTCTTTGGAGACCAATTATATGTCTGAGGATGGATCTAGTAAAAGGTTCCATGTGGGTAATTTTAATAATTATTAGATGGTCTATTCTAGACCTGTCATGGAACAATACTATGAGTTCTTTCGGATACTTGGTAAATTCACATCGTATAAAATGAACATGGACGAGACTATTCAAGTCTCTATTGTCATTGATAAACTCCATCCTTATTGGAAAGAATTTAAGTATTCTTTGAAAACAATAATGAGGAGTTAACTCTTGTTGAGTTGGGCAGTCATTTGCGTAGTGAGGAATCCCTCAGGGCGCAAGATATTGACAAGCCAAATAGCAACAATGTTGCTAGTACGTCTTTTGTCAATATGGTGGAGCATGAAAGTCCATCGGATATATAATGATAGAAAAGTAAACATCAAGGAATTAACAAAGCTAATCCCATTAATAAGTCTAAGTTGACTTGTTAGAAGTGTGGTAAAACTGGACACTTGAAAAGGGAATGCAGAGTTAATATTGGTAATAAAATACCAATGGATCTGGCACAAGCGGTTCAGGAAATGGTTTTAATAACCAAGACTTGAAAAGTCAGTGTATATATATAATGATTCGGTTTAGAATTATTATGTTTCATATATATCTGAGGTTTATTTTGTGCTAGATGGTGATGTTGCTTGATGTGTTGACTCAGGTACAAGTACCCATGTGTGTAAGGATAGATGTTGGTTAACGACTTATAAGTCGATGACTAATGGACCAGTTCGTTGTATGGGAAATGAGTCAATTGCCCTGTTCATAGACGTGAAAGTGTGAATTTGAATTTTAGTACTGAAAAGTTGCTTATTTATTTGATGTTTAGCATGCGCAACAAATTCGTAAAACTTGATTTCAATTAGTATTTTAAATAATTGTGGTTATAAGTAAGTTATTGAATTTGATAAGTTTGGTTTTAGGCAAAACATGGCATGCTTGTTGGTTTTGGTTAACAGAATATTTATACTTAAAATTATTCACATGAATGTCAACTTTGTTTTATGTCAACTTCTAGCATAAATGATTATACTCTTTGACATGCTAGACTAAGACATGTACACTTTAAAAGAATGCAAGAAATGTCTAAAGATGAATTAATAATGGTCTTTAACATGAATTATGAAAAGTGTAAAACTTCTTTTATGTTGACAAAGATCACTAAAGAAATGAACCATTTTGAAATATGAAACATGATTTTGAAATTTTAGATTCATACGCAGTGATTTATGTGATTTGTATGCTACTTCTACTTTAATGAAATAATAAATATTTTTGAGAAATTTATTAATGATGCTTCTAGATTTTACTATGTTTATTTGTTACATAATAAGGGTGAAGCATTGGATAACTTTTAAAATATGTAAAATTGAAGTAGAATTGCAACTAAAGACTTTGATGAAAGACTTGGAACGGATAGGGGAGGTGATTATATTTATCAAATATATTTCCAATCTGTTGGGATTAGGTTTGAGTAAGGAATTTTGGGGGAAGTTGTGTTAACAACTTGTTATTTGCTTAATAGAGATCCTAACAAAAGGAACAAGATTACACCTTATGAACTTTGGAATAAAAAGAAACAAAATTTGAATTATCTATGGGTATGGGGTTGTAGGACTGTTGTAAACTGCCTAATCCGAAGAAGATAAGTTTTGGTGAAAGAGGTATAATTGCATGTATTTGGATATGTTGAACATTCCATGGCGTATATGTTTTATGTTATTAAACCTATTGAATTTGTATCAATTAGTTTTATAATTGATTCAAGGTATGCAATATTTGATGAGGATAATTTCTCATCTATACCTAGACCAAATGATATGGTTCATAGAACTAATGTAACCAATAAGTCGTGTAATGATAAATTCTCTGAAAAGGCTTTGATTAGTCACTTCGGATTCGGAAAAGCAAAAGAGAAAAGAAACCTAAGTCACTTAGACCAGTTTTTCAATTATACGTATGGATAATAGATTTAATTATGCTCTAGGACGGGTTGGGTTGAGCGAGTTATGTGAAGGAATAGAGCCTGCATATGTATTGTATTGGTTAATATATAATTTTGATTTGGTGGCCTATATTCCTTGTTTGCTCGCTCTTACCTGTGACTTTGTGTTTGTGTATGTATTGATTTATTTGTATATAAAATAATACATCTTATTAATACACAAAAGAATAGTGGACATAATATGTATATAGTAAATTTGATGATTATGGTAAAGGAATTATCATTTGCCTATATGTTGATGACATACTGATATTGGGAACTGACCAAAATCAGGTTGACATAATCTTGTCATCAAAGCTCTCCATAAAAGATATGGGGGAGGCTGGCGTTATCCTTGGTTTAAGGATCAAACGTGAAAGCAAAAGAACTCCTATTTCTCAATCTCATTATGTTGAGAATGTTCTAAAGAAATTCAACTACTTTGATTAAGTATACCTATGGATCAAGTGTGAAGCTGATGCCTAACAAGGATAGGTTGTATCACAACTTGAATATTCCAAGGTGGTTATGCCATGACTTGTACAAGGCCTGGCATTGCATTTGCTGTGGGAAAATTGAGTAGGTATACTAGTAAGCCTGGCACTCATCACTAGCAAACAATTAGGCGGGTACTAAAGTATTTGAAGATAACTATGGATTATAGTTTATCTTATACTGGGTTCCCTTCGGTTCTAGAAGGATATACTGATGCGAGTTGGATAACCAGTGTTAAAGATCATTCTTTGACATCTGGTTGGGTATTTTTGCTTGGGGGAGGTGCTATCTCATGGGCTTCCAAGAAGCAAAATTGTATTACCAACTCAATAATGGGATCTGAGTTTCTTGCATTAGCTGCTGCTGGTAAAGAAGCAGAATGGCTAATAAATTTGATTTATGAGATTCCATTGTCGCATTGTGGTTTAAACCTATAGCACTCATTTCTATCCATTGTAATAGTATTGCTACATTGGCAAAGGCTTATAGCCAGATGTACAATGGGAGGTCTAGACACTTAGGTGTTAGACATAGCATGATTCGTGAACTTATCATGAATGGGGTGATTTCTATAGAGTTTGTAAGATCACAACAAAAGTTAGCTGATCACTTGACGAAGGGATTGGCTAGAGACTTGGTTAATAAGTCTGCTAAAGGGATGGGTTTAAAGTCCACCTAAATTGCTAATTATAAGATACCCAATTCCCTTCTGATATTAATCAGAAGCTGAATTCAATGTGGAAAGCTTATACTTGGAAATTGGAGCACATGATTTTATATATCATCCCAAGGTATGTGCTCGGTCCTGCTGATGGTTAGGTTGAAGTATAGCTTCTTAATAGTTCTTTTGAAAAAGTGCAGTAGCGGGTGCATGAATAAAGAGAACTACCTATATGAATGTGAAGTTTTGCCGCTTCAAGAAAGCTTTGGACTTTTAGCTTTGGATACATTTATGAATGGATATGGACGCATGGCTTGTATAGCGTCAGGATAGCTTTAGAGTATTTGAAAGCTTGTGTGTATATTATTTTCAGGTATTCAAATGAGTTGAAGGGTTCAATTCTTAGAACACCCTGATTCTCGAATATTTGGAATGTGTAATATACTAAGATGAAAATTCAATCTTCAAGACATTTTCATTTACGCATAAGTTTTGTTTTGACTATTTTCTCATGTATCGGAATTGCACTAAATTGGGGAGGATTGTTATTAATTTAGTGTAATTGAGGGATATGGTTATGACACTTGGATATGGGTTTGGAGGTACGGAGTGTACACCCATTAAGTAAATAACATCCCGAACCCAAAAACAATGTTATAATTGGTGACATATAACTTATTTGATGGCATAAAATCTATTTGTTAAAAGCATGCCATAATTGTTTAAAATGTGAATGCAGACACATTTGAAAAAGAATTACATGAAACATGGAAAAGTGAAATGTGCAGTAACTTTGAAAATGAATAGCAATTGTGAACTAGCAATTGTGGACTTGTTTTCACCTCTTCAAATTCACACGTAAAAGTCTTGTTTTATGCAGTCACTTCTGCATCTACATTTCACATGGCAAAAATGATTTTTCATGATATTATATTATGTCAACTTTATCATACTATGCCTATAAATAAATCCATGCAAAGAGCTTGCATAGACAGATGATAGAAGATAATACATATACGTAAATCTTGATATCTATTATAACATTCTTTGGGTGTCTCAGAAAGAGAGAAGGATACGTGAGAAAATATATACAAAACACGAAATACTCTCTGGCGAACGGGTTCTAGATTTCTGCCAAAATCTTGAACATTACTCTTTGTATTATCCCAAAACAAAATTCGTGTAACCCAGGCAGATAGGGTCGAATTGTTGTTTTCGGAAAGTGATATCACGATACAAAGAGATATCCGGTCATTGATTTCTTACCCTGTCACTCTTAAAATTCCCCAACAATCGAAAACAATGTTAAGTATATATTTTGAATAGTCGAGAGATTATATATGCATACCTACGGGATGATTTTTGCTGATGAAACGAAGAACCAAAATTCATAACCCATAACTGGCCATGGGCCTTGAAAGAATATTGCATAATTCAGTTTATTAAACCATGAATAATAATATCAATAACGTGACTTGAAAATTGTAGTATTCGACAAAACGGAGTGGAAAAAATAACTCATATCATATTACCACAAGTTAAACCCTTTATATTATATAGATTGTATATTAATAGTAAAATTATCTAGTTTTTCGACTTTGTCTTGGTTTAGGAAGCTATTAATATTATGATTATAATTTTTGTTTTTATTATTGTTATGACAAAGTTCTTTTCCTTATTAGATTTGAAAACATACTGATTTAAGACGTACGGAGCATAGATCATATTCTAAATTGTAATTTTATTTACGGAGTATATTATAATAGATAAAAGATATTGTATCATTTAATTTAATAGAGATATATATTATAACAAATTCGTACACTATATGGAAACAATTAATAACAAAAATAATAATAAATGCTTTTAATTTGTTGGTAGATATTTAATTAATTTCAATTCCAATTCCAAATAAAGGATTTATTTAGTAAATACTAAAAAAGACACGTGTCGTTTAAAGATTGTGCCATGTCGATTAAATGGGCTACAATCCTGTTTTAGTTTATTGGTAGATTAATTGCTTCTAGATTTTACTATGTTTATTTAGAGCTGTAAGACATACCCAACTCTAAAGAGATAGTATGAGTGAACAAGTTGTTTTGGCAATCACAAGTACTTCAAATATAAAATAACTTTCTATTCAAGTTCAAATACACATCATATACAAATATAAAATGTTCTGTTTCAACATCTTAATTAGCTACGTAATGAAATACCCATATGCAAGAATAATGGAGTGCAAAAACAATCTCGTGAACTACTAATAACGTCAGACGCCTGCCTGTTTATATACAGATCACACATAATAGAAAGACATTAGAAGAACCAAAAACGAATATGCAAAAACCTCCATATCTTCACCTGATATGTCATTACTTCAAATATATCCCTATACTATACAATGAGATAAAACTCACAAAACTACCAACAAAATAGATTCAGCCTAATCTATAAACCTTCTGACGAATAACTACCAGAGAAAAAATACATATATATAATTCTTTTCTGATGTAAAACGTTCCCCTTTTGTTAATAAAGTATATCATCATCAATTTCAAGATACCAAGAAAATATAGATAATATAACAGTTGTATCATGTCATCATTTCATATAGTATTTGTACCATATTGTTCTGATAACATGATAAAGTCGTTATATGATATATTAACTCGATATATCAGCTGGAACCATCTAAGAACCTGGATTAAAAATGGAATAGGTATTTCAAGTCGTCAACTGTAAGGCGAGTCCGACTTGTACCGGTCTCATCCTCCCCAAATGCAGATGCAACCATAGATCTCTTCTTTTGCTGCATAAACATAGAAGCTTCCAATTTCAGTCATTTCCCAATGATAATAAAATATTGGAAATTGTAGAAGGGTAGAAAGCATATTTATTCAGATCCACACAATATCAACGCTTAATTTTGAAATAATTTCTAGGGGTCTCACGATTTTTCAAGCTAAAACAACTTGCTTGTGGAGCATATTGCATACTATTGCATCAAAGATGATCGACCCATAAACAGTCATAGAATTTGACTACAATTATATGCATATGGTTTATGTTTTTCAGTCAGAATGATATGAACAATATTTAAAATGTCGTTTACAAAAAAAACATTCATCCTTCAGGGTTTTTGGAAAAATTATCTTGGCAGTTATTCCAATTTTTTGTGAAATGGTGAATAAAAGATTGGCGAGACCAGTTATCACAATCATGCCTTGATGTTCATAGGCGGTTTGACAAAAAACCTACTTAGAAAAAACATTTACTGGTAACTAAAAAGAGAAAAAGAAGCAGATAGTACGGGGTAGTGTTGGGATATACAATCATTTAATTTCTCCGATATAGATTAGAAATAAGCGAGAACTAAGATTAAAACCTGAAGGGGTCACTACCATTTTGGAAGAGGGTGAATATTTGTAAGATGGCGGGAAAAAAAACAAAGGGTGAAAATAATACCTGAAGTGCCAAAATACGATCTTCAACAGTATCTTTAACAGTAAATCGCAAAACTGAAACAGGACGAGTCTGCCCAATCCTATGAGCTCTATCAATTGCTTGATCTTCGGTTGTGGGGTTCCACCACAGATCCAGAAGAAGAACGTGACAAGCAGCAACCATGTTCAACCCAAGACTAGCAGCTTTCAAAGACATGATCATAACAGTAACCTACAAGAGTGACCCATCTTAGATAGAAAAATCGAATTGTTTGAAAGCATTCTAGAGAACAGTAAATAATACCCTAAGAAATGGCTGGGAAACATTTTTTGTCCAAAACTTTTACTTGTTAAGTAGTGTCAAATATAATTAAAATAACCATATTATTCCTATAATAGTTGAGTTTCACGAAAGACCTTTGACAAATTTCTTTTATAGTTACCTTCACCGATGTTACACATAGACCCACTGGAGATAAAATCGACATTTTATATGAAAATGGTCGACATAGCTACCTCTGATAACAAAATCATCACAAATATAATATTAACTAGACAAGATCCCAACGAACCTCCGGACGAGTGTTGAAATCTTTCACTGCTTTATCTCGATCAAGAATAGACATTGTTCCATCAAGTCTCCGGTATTTAATGGAAGAATCTTCCAGGCAAGCTTCAAGCAAATCCAGCATTTTCGTCCACTGCGAGAACACAATTGCTTTCTCTCTCACAACTATCACACTACCATCCTTCTCATCTGTTGCAATTTCCTGGGGTTTAACAACAGACTGCAGGACCTCAACGGCTGCCTTGATTTTAGATGAATCAAGCGCCTCAGCTGCCTCAATAGTTTTGAAATTAACAGATCCACTGGATGGACAAGGTTCGAGAACCTCAGATTTGACTTCTGCTTTCACCTCTTTCACTATGGCAGAAAAATCAAGACCATTACTAGGTTGGCCACGAAGCGAAATCCTGAGTGTGGATGCCGAAAATACTGATGATGTGCTCAGCATAGCTTTGCAATTTGAAAATGGACAACTTTCATCACTACAAAGATGTTCAAGGATGCACTGATTGCAGAAGACATGCCCACAAGTTGTCACGACAGCATCTTCAGATGGATCCTGTGAACTAACTGTAATGAATATCTTGAAGACAATAGCAAATGATAATATAATCAACTATCCAATGAAAACTGTTCTACATACATTGCATATGCTACATATAGCTGAAGATGCTTCTAGACAATTTAAGAGATAAGTTCGTTTTTCAGGAGGAAGCTTTTTTGCTTTCTCCAGAGATGACATCCACTCAGAACTTGAGTTACGTCCTCTAACAACAAGTAGAGGATGATCACAAGCTTGCCTTAGGCGTAACAGCATCAACAGTATGTTCACATAATTTTGTTCAACTGTACCAGCTTCTTCATATGCCTGACACAGTGAAAAATACATTCAACTCAACAAATTGTAAAACTATCATGAAAGATATTAGTAAAAAGATTGGATCACAAAACAAACTATTATGTAACTCAGCGAAAACTTACTTTAAACTGAGCTTTAGATTCAGCCTCCAGCTTAGAGTAGAACTCGCGCTCCTCAGCAGTGAAATCAATTTGCTTCAGGCTAATGGTCTTGGGTGGCAAAGAGATTATTGGTTCTCCATCAAGAAGTGTAGCTGAAGTAAATATATACCAAGAAACATATTAATATCCAACAAGCCAGGATCTTAACAGTTGTACACTGATGTCTCAATTTGGGTTTTGTACTTTTGTTTCATCTCTTCCCAGGTCAAATGGGTCAAAACTCACCTGAAAGTGTATTAATAGATGGGACCCAAAATACCTAGATTAATATGGCAATAATATAGTTGTGTATAGCACAAGAATCATCTATAAGCACATGAAATATTTTCGCAGCCCAACCCATTTTGCTCTGTATTTGGCCAGTTACATAACCCGTCCAAACTGCCCGTTTTGCCACCTCTAAAAACAAAGTATTTCTCACCTTTGGTGCGCCGAAGCATAATAGTCTTCAAGACAACCTGTAACTTCTTATACCCAGTCTCAGGACTCTTTTGAATAGGGACCTTTATGGTAGAGCAGAATGATTTAAATACAGCATATGGTTCATATCTCAAGAATCTGAAATAGCTATAAAGATCATCAATGGCATTCTGGATGGGGGTCCCCGACAAGCACCACCTACGTTTAGCTTTGAGACCCCAACAAGCCCTCGCCACCTGTGTTCTGTGATTCTTAATCGTTTGTGCCTCATCCAGTACAACCCTAAACCATCTCACCTTGGCAAGAGGACGAGCAAGATCTTCAAATACCATTCCCCTTTTCTTCGAAACCTTATTGGATTTAGGAGGATATTTCCGTTTTTTTGCAGGTGTGAAATATCCGTTATGCCTTTCTGTTTCATCTTCATCTTCGTCAACAAGTGGCTGTTTGGGAACCTCCATCTGCACAAGTGGGTATGTCGTCAGGACGACATCATACTTGGCTAGCTCAGATGGGTCCTTGGTTCTGTTTGCACCATGATACATTAAAACGGAAAGCCTAGCTTTGCTGCTCACTTTGTTCTGCAACTCATCGTTCCATTGACGAAGAACACTAGTAGGGCATACAATAAGAGTCCCTGCAGCTGGTCTACTTTTTGTATTCGTAGAACTGTTACTTGTCTCTACTGAACTTCCATTAGTTTCCGTAACACAGGAATTGGCTTTTTGCTCATCATCATCATCCAAATTGAAAGTCTCTTTTTTCACTACAGCAGTAGAGACACTAGATGATGGCGACCTTTCTGTCAGCATAAGAGCAATTGTTGATATTGTTTTACCCAAACCCTACAAGAGTTATAACCATCATCATCATCCATGTATGTTATATCATCAATAAAAACATAACTAAACCATATGGTAACAACAGCTTAAAGTTATAAAAAGAAAAAGGGCATATTACCTGGTCATCAGCAAGGATTCCTCCAAAGCAGTGCATGTTTTTGGTCTCTTTCTGCACCATCCATGACAAAGCAATCCGCTGCCACAGATTTCATGAATGTCAGCATCACATTATTTAACTTGCAAGACATACATTAACTTAAAACTTGGGCACAGTTCTCGACCTGGTGTTTCATAAGTGGGACCTTCAATGAACCCTCAGGGGCACATGCCTCTGATTTTGGCTGGGAAAGATCCTGCAGTGGAGCAACATCAATATCAGAATACTAATTCTCAAAGAACTTTAAGGTGGCATGATCCTGAAATATAAGACTCGCCTGCAATGCAGCTCGATAAACGATGCGTTCATCATTTTCATTGACACTTGGATTATTATGTCCCATGTGAACTGGAGGAGTACCAGGTGCATACCTTTGTGCAGCACTAATAGGTGTTTTCCCGGCTACATGAGGATGTCTTCTGGGTGCAGGTACACTCATATCTTCAAGAATACATATATCAGGGTCATCAACATCAATGTATGTAACGTTTTTCGCAGCTGCTTGCTGGCCAATAGAACCCATGTTAGCAAATGTAGCAGATTTACTATCTCTTCCTTTATTTAAAGGAGCTTGCCGTCCAATAGAACCCATATTGTTGTATAAGGTGAATTTACTCTCTCCTTGTTTCCTTAACTCGTTGACTCCAATATCATGATGAACATAGGATTGGCTTGGAGAAAATGGATTATTCTTGATATTGTTAAAGTGTCCAAATGATCTGGTGTCCTGTTCTCTCTTTATAGCATTATACTTTGTTGATATAGAATTAGGGACCCCAGAAAAAGATTCATTAAACAGCCGATCGGCAACATCACAAGATTTTTCACTACCCGCATCACTAGTCTCCTCCATTATAGAAACAATGTGTCTTCTGTTTGGTAACAATGAAGGAAAATGACTTCCATTTGTAGACCCATTATTAGCAGGAGGGTTGATGGATCTTCCACTGCCTGGTAAATTGCCTTTCATATTGACCATTGGACTGGCGATGCCTGGGAAATTGCCTTTCATACCGAACATTGGTCTGGCATGATGCTGTTGTAATGCAATCTTATCTTTAAATGGCCCTCCATTATTGTGAATCGTGTGACGACCAGGGTAAAATGACCCATTTCTGTTTATAGCAGATGGTACAGAAGGCTTATCCTCCAGGTCAGTATTTCTACTCACACCGCTAAATGGGGCTTTGGATGTTCCAAAGTATACTCTATCAGAATTACCATCATCTCTAAAACCAAAAGTCCCACCTCTAGTAGAGTTCTCTAAATTAGTGTCCCTAGTGTCATAGTGGCTAGATAATGAAAAATCTTCCCTGGAATCAGAGTAGCTCGATGAGGCTACATTAGTTGCACCAGCGGTCCAAGGGTCGACGTGTGTGGAAGAAACATCCGGTAAAGTCCCAACCTTTGTGAACCCATAATCGACTGCCTGCCTCTCACAATCGGATGAACCACTTGAACAAACAGTTTTAGAAACTGAAGCTTCCGAATGATCTGAAGCAAAAAATACACAATTTTTAAAAACCACATGAAACAAATAATTGATAAGAAGTAAATATTACCATCAAGGGGTTGGTACTGCTCATTTGTGGTAACATGTGTAACTGACTCGTTATAGGGTGCATAACTGATAGAAGGATCTGCTAATCCACTCTGAAAGATATACATACATATTATATATATCACACAGTAAGTTTATAACTCCAATATTTGTGTGATCAATATAAAAGGAAAAATAGATTAATAATTGCTTATAGTTAAGGTAAATCGCATAACACTACATTTAAACCCTATTACACAATTATACATTAAAAAAAGCATACTTACAACACACACACACACACACACACATATAATGAATAGAAAGGAAAGAAAGAGGACCTGTAGGGGGGGAAGGGTGCTGGTGCTGTTATTATCATTTTTTTCATCAAGGATCTTAAAAAAGGAATCAAGGTCCATGCTAATATCACATCCATCATCATCATCGAAATCGTCCACGTCATCATCTTCATCACGATCGAAATGCCATTCGTAATCACCGCTTACGTTTTCCATCATCGCAATTTTTTCTTCTTCTTCTTCTTAACCCTAATTTTTACTAATTCTTCTAATAATAATACTTACACTTATCGAAATTATATATATAAAAAAAAGAATTTTGTATAATTGATGAAACCACTTATATACTTGGTAGAAATTATTATTATATTATAATTTATATATAAATTTTTTTTTGTGAATGGGGATTTTATATGGTGGTTAGAATAGAAAAGTGAAGGGAGATCGAGAAAATTTGTGTATATTGATTGGGGAGGGATAAAATTTGGAAGAAAGTTTCTTCTGTGTGTGTGTGTGTGAGAAGTTTCGGTGTATTTTGTGAAGTTTTTGTTTTTTCCTTTGTTAATTTTGAAAGGGGGTGGAGTTAAGTTTTGGAATCAAGACGCGTGACTTTTGCGGTTTTTCTTTCTCTTTTCTATCTATATATTTATATTTATTATTTTGATTAAGTGGGGTGGAAATCAATGTTTTATTTTAAATTGTTAGACAAGTGTCTTTTAAGGTGTTCCAAGCTTTCAAACATTCACAAGTTTCATCTTAGCAAGTATTTAAGGATGGACCTCCAATATACAGTAATTAACACTCCTATAACTAATTGTTCCGATCAAATTAAATTTTTGAACAAAGAACATTAGCGTAAGTTGTAATGAGAAAGAAAGTAATAAATGGGGTGAATTCAATGTCATGTTTAGTATTTATAGTTAGTATTATTGGGTATTACGTAATTGAAATGATATTTTGCTCTAATGTTCGTATCTCCTAAGGCCAGTGATTATAAAGCGTCTTGAAGGCCGTCTTCGCGGGCGAAGAAGTCGGACGCTATTGGCACAAAGCGTCTAGTAGAATGTTGCTTGCTTTAATATCTCTATGAATGATACTTATTGGTGAGCCATGATGTAGGTATAGAAGTCCTTGAGCGACTCCTTTAATGATGTTAAGGCGTCTCGTCCAATCAACGAGCGTTCTTTGGTCTTCATCTGTAAAACATGTTTGTTAGTAAATTATTTGTATAGATGTTGTGCCTAATATTAGCATTTACTCATTTAGCTTGAGCTTGCAAATTTGTTTACCACCAAATATAAATGTGTCCAAGCTTTTATTTGGCATGTACTCATAAATTAGTAACTTTTCATCTCCTTGGATGCAACTCCCGAGGAGCTTCACAAGAGCTATATGCTCAAGTCTTGAAAGGAAGAAGACTTCATTATTGAATTCTTCAATTCCTTGTTTGGAGGTCATGGAGAGACGCTTAACTGCAATCTCTAGCCCTTCTTCTAACACACCCTCTAAAAATTACAATTTCATATGTAAGTAACTTCAAAAAGTGCAGGGCTTACATTCATTTCTAATATATTAAAAAATTGCTTGTTTATACAATATCTATGTATATCCATTCTTTTGTTTTCGTTTCATATGAATTACCTTAAAAACCTTTTCAAATCCACCTTCTCCAAATAAATTTTTAAGCTTTCAAACATTCACAAGTTTCATCTTAGCAAGTATTTAAGGATGGACCTCCAATATACAGTAATTAACACTCCTATAACTAATTGTTCCGATCAAATTAAATTTTTGAACAAAGAACATTGACCTCAATAAACTCATTCCATAAAGAACATCTACAAAATTAGTGATCAAGCAAATGTAAAGTTTCCATATATGAGCCTGCAAAGCATGGATAATTATAAACGAAAATACTATGTTCATTATCTTTAAAAGGATTTTGCGTATGAATTATAGGTTGGTCGTTTTTCCTGAATCCAACTACCCGCCTTTTGATTAAATCTTTCGGGTTGTCAATAGTAACTAGTTTCTGAATCAAGGATTGATCAACACCACGCTCCATCATCCATACATTATATCTTTTGCCGTATTCATGAGTAGTTTCAAGCACTGCAAAAGACTCCCTGCAACTAAGCTTAGATAAATCCAATTCATCGCAACAACGCTTATATGCTAATATTCTAGCTGGGAAGGATATTTCAATAAACTTTTCGCTCATCATATCAACAGACAAAATCCGATTTTTAAGTTTAGCCCCATCACGAACAAGCCAATGAATAAACCTATCAGTTGCGACCACTTTCTGACGGAATTCAAGTGATTCACGCAGACAATAATCTCCACTTCCCTGTGCTTAACTTAAAAATCTCTACCTGCAGCAACTTTTTGCTCCCGCTAGCGTTCAGTGCAGGACTAGCGATCTTCAGAATCGTTGGGTCAGTTGCATTACAAACACCAAAACCGATAAAAGAATCATAATTAGGGCATTTAAATCCATCAGAGAGGGGTATATCAATGGATTTCCTTATCGATGGATTCCAAATAACAACAACTTCTCTATAACATTCATCAAGCCTGTAAATTGCAAATAGGCCTTGTGAGTAACCGACCATCATATCGTTAAATGGTTTATGAATCGTTAGGGAAGGAATAAGGCGGAAATTGTGTTGATCAGGGGAACTATTATCGTCATCATCCTCAAACGTATATGCATGACTACTGTTATACAAACTTACAAGTAGTTTTTGATGATTATAATGATGAGTGTGGATGTTGTAATCAGCGATAAATTAAGAGCTTTCAATTCAAAGGCTTTGAAACTGATCTGAATTTCATTAATGATTTTATCGGAAGCCTTTTTATTATTTCTCTTTGTAAATCCAAGGGCATGTAGTTGTTAACATTCATATTGGTAATAGAGTTTTATTATTAAAATATCATTCCCAAATAATCGAAACCCTAATTTCACCAAAAAATCATCAATTAATAACCAAATAATTCCCAAATTCAATTTCTAAACCAACAGAAGTATTCACCTTCGGAGTTTGATCAATCCCACTGGTTTTTTGTCTTTTTTCTGTAATTTGATTTCGTTTGTTGACCCTAAAATGTCTAATCAAAAATTGAGCCAAAAAATACCTAATAAATTGGGGAAATCGTATGAAACTAGAAATGGAGGCACTAATAATAAGAATTATGCGAATTAATAAGTAGTGGAAACGGTAAGAAAGGGAAACAGTCTAAAACTGGTGATATGAAGAATTTGGAGAAGGAGGATGAAAGCAAGAATGGTGATGAAGGTAATCAAGGGGTTGAGGAATGGCCTGAATTAACACAGAATGAAAAAACACATGATGATAGCAATGGAGAGAACAAGAAAATGGAAGATAGTAATAATGGAGTAGGTGATTTGAGTGGTGCTAGGCCTATGGAGGCAGGCATAAAGAATACAATGAATTTTGCTGCAGCTGTTGAGAAGAACATTGACATCCAAGGTAAAAAACTTGAGTTTGTTCCTATTGTTATTACTGCAGAAGGGAAAGAAGTAGTAATTTTTGATGAGGAATTGGTAAATGAAGGTAGTAAAAAATGGAATATGACAATTTGTGGTCAGTTTGTGGCCATTTAATGAACTTAGATACCATATTATGAGAATGTGGAGAAAATTTGGTTTGATTGATGTTTTCATGAACAACTTTGGAATATGTTTCTTCAAATTTGGAAAAGAAGAGTTCATGGATTATATAGTAGATAATGGGCCTTGGATGGTAAACAACAAGCCACTCCTTGTCCAAAAATGGAGTCCAGAGGTATGCATTGATAAGGTTGAACCAACTACTTTGCCAGTATGGATCAAGTTATGGAATGTACCTTTGGAGCACTAAAGGTTTAAGTACGATAGCTAGTAGAATTGGTAGGCCAATCATGATGGACACTGGTACTACTAGGATGTGCAAGGAGGGGAAGGGAAGAACTGGATTTGCAAGGGTTCTTGTTGAAGTGAATGCTGAAAAAGAATTTGTAGAGGATATAGAAATATGCTATAAAGATGCTAATGATAATACCAAAAGTAGGAAGTTTGTGTCAGTTGAATATACCTGGAAACCTTTGGTTTGCAAACACTGTAAGGTGTTTGGACATTCATATGAAAGGTGTACTGTTAGAGATACAAGTGATGAGGAGAAAAAAGAGGTTAATAACAAGGAACCAGGGGAAAATGGAGAGAAGCACATTAAAAAAGATGAGGAATTTAAAGCTATAGCATACAAAAGACACCAGGCAAAGGGTAAAAACATAAATGGGAGATTTAATGTGTTGCAGGGGAATGATGTAGAGGCAGGACAGGAGGGAATTAATGGTAATAAAGGAAACCATTATGAGAAACATGGCGAAGGAGATAAACAAAATAATGGGAAAACAAAACGAGATGAGCAAGTGAATCGGGAAGGAAGTACAGGACTGGATAAGAACAATACTAGGAGAGTAGAAAAAGAAGGTGGATCAGGGATCAACAAGAATAATGATGAAGTGGATTATGAGAAAGCACAGGGTGATGGATGTAATGAAGTTGATAAAGATAATAGTGGCACTGCCAAATTTATAGTAATTGATGAGTATGGAATGAATGGTGAAGTTGGGGAGCAGGGGCAACCTGCAACTAATGGTGATTTTTAATGGATCTAAAATTAGCGATTTGGAATATTAGAGGACTCAATGAGCCCTCTAAGCAAAAGGAAGTAAAAAATATAATAAAAAAAGAGAATATCAAAATTTGCTCAGTTATTGAAACACATGTGAATGGACAGAAAATCGGGAAGATCTGCAAGAATGTTTTCAATGATTGGAATTGGATCTCAAATGTCAAAGACTGCAGAAAAGGGTGCAGAATCATTATTGGATGGGATGCAGGAGTTGTCAATGTTAATTGCATTACACAAATGGATCAAACGATGCTATGCCATGTAGAGAATTTACATAAAAAAGATAAGTTCTTTTGTTCCTTTCTTTATGCTGCTAATAGAGGGCGGGATAGAAGAATTTTGTGGCAGGAACTCGATAAACAGAAAAAATTGGTTGGGAGCAGCCCATGGATAGTTATGGGAGATTTCAATGTAACCTTAAAGGTTGAAGATAGCTCAATAGGGTCTTCACACAACTCTATTGATATGAACGAGTTTATTGAATGTGTTAATAAGGTTGAACTGGAGGATATGTGCAGTACTGGCATGCATTACACCTGGACCCAGAGTATGAAAAATCCTAGGAATGGCATTCTTAGGAAGCTTGATAGAGTGATGTGCAATGATGTTTTTATAGACAAGTACAATGAAGCTTTTACACATTTTAAGCCACAGATGATTTCTGACCATTGTCCTGCCATAGTAACAATACCTGGTTGTTGCAAAAGGCAGACTAAACCATTCAGATTTGTTAACTATATTACAGAAAAGGAGGGGTTCAAGGAGACTGTTGAAAGAGAATGGGGATTACACATAGGAGGAAATAGTATACAGAAATTAATGGGCAAATTGAAGAGACTGAAATATCATATGAAAGCACTCAATTGGAAGAATGGAAATCTGTTTGATAAAGTGGAGCAATGTAAAGGTGAACTACAAAGAATTCAACAATTGGTTGACAAAGATCCAAGTGATGTAAATCACAGAGTTGAGCATGTCAGAATCCTAAATGAATACGAGGTAGCTTGTAAGGATGAAGAAAGACTATTAATTCAGAAAGCTAAGGTGGACTGGCTTCAAGATGGGGACAAAAATAGTGCATACTTCCATAGAATAATTAAGGGTAGAAAGCACAAAAGTAGGATTGTGAATATTTGTAATGACAACGGGGAGTTCTTTGAAGGAGAAGAAGTTGCAGAACAATTTGTGGCTCATTTTAAAGATTTTTTGGGAAATTCAAGAAATGTAACTGAGATTAGGGACCCTGGTAGTTTATTCAGATCCACTGTAAGCCAAGATGATAGTGAGTGGATGGAAAGAGAAGTGACAATAACTGAAATTAAGGAAGCTTTGGAGGATATAGACGATAACAAGGCACCAGGGCCAGATGGTTACACTGCAAAAATTTTCAAGGCAACATGGGAAACAACCAAAGATGATATTTGTAATGCAGTGAAAAGTTTTTTTGAAGACAATGTGGATTTAGGAGGGCTTAATGCTACTACTATTGCTTTGGTACCTAAGATAGACACCCCACAAAAGGTGTCAGACTTCAGACCTATTTCATGTTGCAATGTTGTCTACAAAATTATTAGCAAGATTCTCACTAATAGAATCAAGGGAGCGCTCGGTAAACTTGTTGACTTGAACCAGAGTGCATTTATCCCAGGGAGGAAAGTTACAGATAACATCTTGCTTACACAAGAGTTGATGAGAGCTTATAATAGAAGGAGTGGAACCCCTAAATGTGCTATGAAGTTTGACCTACAAAAAGCCTATGACACCATAGATTGGGGCTTCATTAAGATGATCTTATATGGGTTTGGATTTCCACAAAGAATGATCAATTGGATTATACAATGCATTACTACATCTAAATTTTCTATTAGTATTAATGGTGAAATGAAAGGGTACTTTGAGGGTGCTAGAGGGTTCAGACAGGGTGATCCAATATCACCCTATTTGTTTACTTTGGTGATGGAGGTGCTAAATCTGATTTTGAAAAGAAGAATCCATGAGAAAAGAGGGTTTAAATACCATTGGGGATGCAAAAGAATGAAGATCACTCATGTATGCTTCGCAGATGATCTACTAGCAGTGTGTTATGGGAATGCTGATTCTGTGCAAGTGATACAAGAGGCTATCAAAGAGTTCAGTTCATACTCTGGACTAGTTCCTAACCTCAACAAGAGTTCCGTTTTCTTTAGTAATGTGGACAACAGGAACAAGGAACAAATACTTAAGATTATTCAGTTTAAAGAAGGTAGGTTGCCTGTGAAATACTTAGGGGTACCGTTGGTTGCTAAGAATCTTGGAGTGAAGGATTGCAAGGAACTGTTGGACAAGATTAAAAGCAGAATTGGGGACTGGAAGAACAGATTCTTGTCATATGCAGGTAGACTACAACTGATAAACTCTGTTCTCTCAACAATGCATATATATTGGGCATCAGTTTTCTTAATACCTAAGACTGTTTTGAAAGAGATAGAAACTATACTCAAAGGTTTCTTATGGTGTGGGGGTGTCTTGGGTAAAGGGAAAGCCAAGGTTGCGTGGAAAGATGTATGCAAGCCTAAGAGTTGTGGGGGTTTTGGATTGAAAAACTTGCAGAGATGGAATGAGGTATTACTCAGCAAACATATTTGGAGTATTTGCACTAAACAACAAACGTTATGGGTTAATTGGATATCTACTGAAAGATTGAAAGGGGATAGCATCTGGGCAGTTAAGGAAAATATGCAGTCATCTTGGAGTTGGAGAGGAATCTTGAGACAAAGGGATATGATGAGGAAGCATTGTATAAGCAAATATGGAAATGGGAGACAAACTTCATTACTACATGATAAGTGGTGTTCATGTTACAAACACATGAAAGAATGATGAGATGGGACCCTGCTAATGTTTACAAATGTGCATTATGTGAGAAGGAACATGATTCACTTGAACATTTATTCTTTCAATGCGAATATTCTGCTCACATTTGGGAGAATATGAAGGGACTTATGGAGGATCAAAAGGCACCTAATAAATGGCTGGAGATCAAGAATTGGTTCAGTAACAAGAAAGCTGGTAATACTATTAGTAGTGTCATCCAAAGAATCTGCCTTGCAGCAAGTGTTTACATGATATGGAAGGAAAGGAATGCAAGAATCTTTGGTAACAAGAAGACACCTAAAGAGAAAGTGCAGAATCTAATTGTTGATACAATTAAACACAGACTAGTTAGACTAAAATTCAAGGAAGGAATGGCATACAGGAAGCTGAAATTGCAGTGGAATATATAGATAAGAATTCAAGATAAGAGATAAGTGTATATGTATGGAGGAAGGGTATAGATAGGCAAAAGAGTAGAATAGAATAGAAGATAGATATATGTATAGTCTAATTTTTTTTGTTTCTGCACAAAATGTAATGATCTGGATAAAAGAAAAAAGAAGAAAAAAAAAACATTCATATTGATCGATTTTTGTGAATTTTAGTTGAAACTTCCAAGGGGCTTTTAGGGTTTAAGGTACAGAACGTTTTATGATTAGGTAGATTTAAACATATAAAGGAAGCATTCTGGACCCGGGCCAGTTGATTTAAAATATTTTAGAGCAAACGAGCCGGGTATATAGAGTTTAGTTAATTTTGGACTCGATTAAAACTTAGGAGTTAGGACAACCCCGGATGTGTCATTCGATATCTGAGTTGTGACTTACACCTCTTGTCTTTACGATAGCTTCTGAAAGGACAAACCCGTTTGTCATTCGATTTACCGATTGTTTAATAGATATATGTATATCATTGTGAAGTCTTTTGTGTGTGTACAATGGGTTGGTCATTTTGGTGCAATATTAAACTGGTTTTTTAATTGGCATTTGATGTCAAAATATATAATTTAACACTACTACAAATTATAAATTCAAACATATATTTTTAATATATTATACCCTAAACAGCTTCATTTATTTGAATTTATATTAAATATTAGTAAATATAAAAATAAAAAATATATGGAAAAAAAATACAAATATCAAATTATAGATTTTCCAAAAATCCCATTCTACACCCATTGTACACACATTGTACAATGCCAACAATTTAATTTCATATAACTTCAATTTAAATCTCATATAACTTCGGTCTTTGAAAGGTCGGTATATAAAATCTAATATTTTAGGCGAACAATTGTCCGAAGATTCAAATTCCTTCATATATTTAGTATATTTATTTATAGATTTGGCTCCAAAAACATTTTACAAACCAAAAAGATCTAAACTTATTTATGAGACATCTTCTCAAGGGTGGAATCAGAGTAATATAATGCGGGTCCTAGGACCCATGTTAAATATAAAAGAGTAAATACAATAGATTTTAGTACAAGAACCAATTACGGATGACAATGAGTAGGGTTCGAGGCGATTAGTGCCAAACTCGAATCCGATAAGGAATACCGACCCCAACCCCAACCCGATACTTATCGTGTACCATATCGGGGACTCCATCGAGAATAAAATTATGCCCAAAACCCGAAATCTCACTCGATAGAGATAGTTATATTTCAAGAATAATTACAAAAACTTGTATGATTTAAGAAAGAATCCTTCTCTTGATGCTTTGATAAATGGATGTGCAAATTGTGAAATACAGATACAAAATTAGTTGATATTAGTTTGAAACATTGTTTTTTTTTTAACGGCAAAAGTATGATTATATATATATAACAAAGACCAACTAGTAAAATACTAGAAGTCTACAGTACAAATACATTTACAATGATCTAGAAAAACAACAATAATAACATAATCTAGATCCATCTCGGAGCTTTACCTGCTAAGATTGCAAAAAGGTTGAAAAAACTTGTGCCGATTACAGTTACCTGAGACACAAGAAAAAACATCATCGACAAGGGCCGAGCCACCGGTTTTCACCTTGTGATGTTTTTGATGCAATCCCAAACAAGCTACGAGGAGAAACAACGTAGGCAACTCAATCGTCGCCTACTGATCAACCAGTGGGTTCGCGCTCCAGTGATCCCAATTGATATTCGACTTCTTATCTCGACTTCCAATCCATAAGAAAGAATAGTTTATAACGGAAGAAAAAATGGAAGAGCTACATTCCCGGATATCCTTATAAATCAAGTTGTTCCTAGTCTTCCAAAGGGCCCACCACCATATAGATAAAATGGCTTGCATTCTATAACACATTTTGGTCGAAATATCTATTGTTTTACTCCACTCTAGAACACCATCAGGAGGAATGTTTGGAATTGTATGCCCCAACCAAGAAGATAAAAGAACTCTCGTGTCAACTGCCATTTTACACTTACCAAAAATGTGGTCGTTAAACTCCACCCCATTACCACAAACTTGACAATTAAAAGAGGTGACATCAATCCCTTTAGGGAAAAGATTAATGGAAGTAGGAAGAACATCTCTTCTAAGCCTCCAAATAAAGAGATTAATATTTTTGGGGATCATTTTATTCCAAATGGTATGAATGCTACTGTTACTAGGAAGGCGAATTCCATCCAAGGTCTTTCTCAAGCACGCAACGGAGAAAACCGATTCGCCATTAAGACGCCAAGCCCAACTATCATTATCGGAAGTAAAAGATAAATTAGGAAGAAGACTAACCATATTTTGAAGCGCCTGAATTTCCCTATCGAACCTAAGTTCCCTGTTCCAATTCCATTTCCATTCATTACTCACCCTTCTGGTAGAAATCGAGCAGTCCTTGTCGACTTCCAAGGCATACAAACGTGGAAAAGTCGACTTGAGAGATGAGTTTCCGCACCAGGTATGTTTCCAGAATTTAATATTCTCCCCGTTACCCACCTTTCTGGTAATAACATCGCGTGGGAAAGTGAGAATGTCATGAACTTCCTTAGCGACTTTGACGATGCTATTCCATAACCCTTTATTTTTAGCTGTAAGATTAGAGAAACAATCTTCTCCATGTATAGCTATTAAAACTCGTGCCCACGTGCTACTGGAATTCTTTAAGCCTCTCCAGCGCCACTTATATAACAAGGAATGATTCATGGCTTCCAAGCTACCAATGCCCACACCCCCTATTTGTTTCTCAGCCAACACCGAACCCCATTTTATCCAAGCGATCTTTCTTTTTTCTTTCGACCCTCCCCAAAAGAAAGAAGCTCTCAAAGTTTCCAGTCTACTGTTAACTTTTTTCGGCATTTTAAAAATGGATAAATAATAAATACCTATGGAACCTAGAACTGAAGTTATAAGAGTGGTTCTCCCGCCAATAGATAAGAGATTGACTTTCCACTTAGAAAGTCTTTTCTGGAATTTCGTTATAACAGGATCCCAAGAACACACCCTAGAAGGACTTCCACCGATAGGAATACCAAGGTATTTGAAGGGTAAGGATTCGGCTCTGCATCCCACAGAATTCGCCATTGAAACAACCTCAGCAGTCTTAACTCCGATCCCAATGATTGCCAACTTATCCAAATTTATTTTTAAACCAGAAACATGGAAGAAGAACTTAAAAGCATTAGTAACAACCTTCAGGTTTTTCTTGGACCATTCACCCACTAACATAACATCATCTGCATAAAAAAGATGAGAAACAAGAGTATTGTTAACGTTGGCACACTTAAAAAGCCCATTACATACCAGCTTATCGAGGGCCACATGAAGCCCTTCCATGGCAATAATGAACAAGAAAGGAGCCATCGGATCTCCTTGGCGGAGGCCCCTTTGAATTGGAAACTCATCTGTTGGACTACCATTTACTAAAACAGAGGCCCTGGCAGAAGATAGACACGTCTTAATCCAATGAATCCACTTATTACCAAAGTTCATAGATCGGAGAATGGTGAAAAGGAAGTCCCATGATAAAGAGTCATAAGCTTTGGCAAAATCGATCTTAAAAAGCATAAGTGTAACATCCCAAACTTTTCTTTAAGATTTGACTAACGCTGTTAAGTCAACCTCATGTGTGTCGTTAAGTCTAGTGTGAATATATGCATATACGTAGTTAATGTGTGTTATGTGTGAGGTTTGAAAACCTAAATGTTAATGTAGTATAAATGTGTGAAATATGAAGAAATTATGTCTATGTAGTGACATTTAATGAAGGGTTAATGTTGTATATGGGCAATAAAGAAGTTTGTGACCAATAATGAAGGATTAGGAAGCCTAGGGACTAGTTTTGACATGTGTGGAAAGTCAAAAACGGGATTAGTAGCTTAGAGGCTGTCATTAGGAGGTTATTTGCAGATCTCACTTCTTCTAAACAAGCCCTAACTGATCCTAAGTCATTCCATAGTCTTCTCTCATCAAATCTCAAGCCGAAAAGTCGTTTTGTGTGTGAATTGGTGGTCATTGTCAAGAGTATTTGCATTCTATTTGTCATTTGCAGGTAATAATCAATCCATTGATCGTATTTTCAGATCATGAGTCGTGTGTGTTGAATCAAATCTGATTGAAAAGGGGTTTGTAAAGGAATTAGGGTTTCATTGTGTTCTTGGTTAATTTATGTGTTTTAATCAAGTATTTGGCCTAAAACGATTGTAAACGATGTTTTAACGATTTGGATTGATAAGAGATGTTTTGATGATTAAAGATTAATGTTTTTGTGTCAATTCGATCGGTACTTAAAGAGTTTTGGGGTCATTTTCTGGAAAAAGGTCGAAAAACACGTTTCTGCACTTCAAACGAAGATAACCTTCGTAAGACTTCTATTTTCGTACGCAGTCACTATCTTCGTAAGAACAAACTATCTTCGTAAGAACAAACTATCTTCGTAAGAACTGTAGCTAAGTTCGTAAGAAGGATTTTCCAAACTAAGTTCGTGAGGTTTGTTAAGTTCGTTTGAGTCCCAAATGACTTATATTTCATATGTTAATGTACGATAGGTGTCGGGGATTACTGATAAGCACTATTAGCTATTTGTTTGCGCGCGTACACTACTACCAGGTAAGATACACTACTTTGACACGCTGGGGGATCAACTAAAAGCTGGTTTCAAATCGTAAACACTTCCATTCGGTATCTTTATATTGCATGTGGGCATATGGGTTACTTGGGAGGTATTATGGGTTATGCAGTTGACCATGAGACCTGAGATGCAGTCCCTATTGTAGTGTAATGTAGTATTGCTTAATGTAGTATGTAGCTATGCAGTTGATGTAGTTTAATGAAGTATCTTGATATGCATGATATATAGAAATGAAGTTGATGTGTGATATGCATGCTTGACTTGTACGCCTAGTTCACTAGACTTGCTAGGTTACTATGTCACTTGCACGTTTAAGGATCCAAACGTAATGAAGTTAAAGTGTGTGAATGTCTAGGAATGTGTGTTACCTAGACTATATGTGTGTGAATGTTTGGGAATGCAGGGACCCAATCTATATGTGTGAAATTGAGCTCATAAAACTAATGCAGGGAAAGTGTTAAGCTTAACCCGTACTTGTCTCAGCCGGATGAGTGCGTTGATGCAGTTGTTGCTTGGGTGGCTCCTCGCAACATGGTCTTTATAACGCAGGGCGAGTAATACGAGAGGTTTGACCAACCTCCACATACGGATTACTCTTGGATTGGCTTGCCACTCCTTAACGACGTAAGATGAGTAGTCTTTTGACTGATCATCCAGTCGGGTGTGATGCAGGGCACACTTATATGCAGTTAACAAAGATACGTGTGACAATGTGTGAACTAATGCAGGATAGGCACATTTAGGATGATTATCCTAATTAATATGAAGTCGAAATGTAGTATATGTGTGAACGTGTGATGTGTGTTGTGCCTAATAAAACTTGTCTAATAATGAAGATTGTTTTAATTGGACAAATGCTTTTAATTAAGTGTTATCTTACTTAGCTATTCTTATAGCTAACACTTGCTTCTTTAATGTGGTTGTTCCCTCATGTTTAGCTTGATGGAATTAGATGAAGGATGTGTGATATGCATGCTTGACTTGTACGCCTAGTTCACTAGACTTGCTAGGTTACTATGTCACTTGCACGTTTAAGGATCCAAACGTAATGAAGTTAAAGTGTGTGAATGTCTAGGAATGTGTGTTACCTAGACTATATGTGTGTGAATGTTTGGGAATGCAGGGACCCAATCTATATGTGTGAAATTGAGCTCATAAAACTAATGCAGGGAAAGTGTTAAGCTTAACCCGTACTTGTCTCAGCCGGATGAGTGCGTTGATGCAGTTGTTGCTTGGGTGGCTCCTCGCAACATGGTCTTTATAACGCAGGGCGAGTAATACGAGAGGTTTGACCAACCTCCACATACGGATTACTCTTGGATTGGCTTGCCACTCCTTAACGACGTAAGATGAGTAGTCTTTTGACTGATCATCCAGTCGGGTGTGATGCAGGGCACACTTATATGCAGTTAACAAAGATACGTGTGACAATGTGTGAACTAATGCAGGATAGGCACATTTAGGATGATTATCCTAATTAATATGAAGTCGAAATGTAGTATATGTGTGAACGTGTGATGTGTGTTGTGCCTAATAAAACTTGTCTAATAATGAAGATTGTTTTAATTGGACAAATGCTTTTAATTAAGTGTTATCTTACTTAGCTATTCTTATAGCTAACACTTGCTTCTTTAATGTGGTTGTTCCCTCATGTTTAGCTTGATGGAATTAGATGAAGGATGTGTGAGCTTGGGTAGATTCATTGAAGGAGCCTTAGTTATCCATAGACGATTCTTTGCTTAGACATTTATTTACATTTCGTACTTAATGTCGAATTTATGTTGTGACTTGTGAACGGTTGTTTTATGTTGGGCAACCGTTGGGTTTTCATTTGAACTATTGTTTGATATGGCATGTAACACCAAATAAATGCAGAAACCGAAATGTTTTTATCGGTTTTGACTTTTACAGTCTTTACTTCCGCAATTTAACACCGTTAGGTGAAAAGTTTTGAAAACCCATATTTTTAAACGACGGGTGTTACAAGTTGGTATCAGAGAAGTGGTTTAAGTGAACCAAGGCCTATTAACCATAGGATTTGGACTTAAACTTAAGATATGCATGCTAGGTATTTGTAGGATGCCTTAGTTTTAATGAAAGATGATATAGGATGGGTTGGGACGAGTGCGAGTGCGATAGGGCTTATGAGATGTTTACGTTACGATGATATGCTTTAGCCTTATCTTAACAAGCATTTTGCTTTAATTTGCGCTTATCGACTCTACCTTTTTATTAAAGGAAAATGGTTAACACTCGCAACCGCAACTTCCGACGTGATGGAGCTACTGCTAGCATTACCCCACCTGTCCATCCAGGTGCAGGCGCTGCAAATGCTGCCAATGCTGCTGCTACTGTTGCAGCCAATGCAAATAGAAATCGAGGAAATCCCCGCCAGGTCAATCAGCAAGGCTCATTGGGTCCTATGCCTCCACCTCCCGGCAATCCACCTAGGGTTAACGAGGAAGTTTGATGGAACCCTTAATGCAATGGGTTGCATGGAATGGCTCGATGATACGGAGATGGTCTTTGAAGCCTGTGACTGTCCCGAGGATAAGAAGGTGTTGTGCGCTAGTCGATGTTGAAAGAAGGTGCTCGGGATTGGTGGAAGAGCATTACTATTTCGATGACTCCAGCTATGGTATCTGCTATCTCGTGGGCTAACTTTATGCAGAAATTCATTGAGGAATATATTGGGGTTCATGAGCAGCGTAAGATGGAAAAGGAGTTTCGTGCCTTGACGGCTGAAGTCGGAAAGGTCAACGAGTATGCTCGTTCCTTCATGGAGAAGATGAAGTTCGTGGGTCATTTATTCCGTACTGATGCAGATCAGGTTGCTTGCTATGTTGATGGTTTGCCTCCGAGTTATCGAGGTATCTGCAGGCACACAAGACTCTGACTGAAGCTATCAAGGAGTCTAAGAAGCTTGACGATGATTTCGCTTCGGACAAGAAGGTTGAGAAGAGTGATGATAAGAAGTCGGGGTTAAAAGAAGGTCAAATTGGTCTTCCAATAACAATAATAATAAGAAGTTCCGTGGAAGTGGTAGTTCGAGTGGTGACAAGGATAAAAAGAAGAATGGTTCATGGTGTACATTTTGTAAGACAATTCATGAAGGGCATTGTACCGACAAGACAAGAAGGTGCCATAAGTGTGGGAAGTCGGACATCTTGCCACTGAATGTAGGGACAAGACTCGTTGCTACAAGTGCCAAGAAACGGGTCATCTCATTGCCGATTGTCCACAGATGAAGAATGTTGGAAGAAGACCGCCACGACAGCAACAAAAGTGAGAGCTCTTCAAATGACGGTTGATGACGCAAGGAACAACGATGAAGTGGTATGTGGTACTTTCCTTGTTAACTCAAAGCCTGCCTCTGTTTTATTTGATTCAAGTGCAAATAGGTCGTTTGTGTCCACATTATTTGCTCCTAAGCTAGAAAGAGTCACTACTCCCTTAGATTGTTCATTAGAGGTAGAAATTGCTAATGGTACGGTTAATAATATACGTGTGGGTTATGACGATTGTGACATTGAGATTGAAGGTCGTTCTTTTCCAGTCCAACTATTGCCTACTACCTTAGGTGGTTTTGATGTAGTGATTGGTATGGATTGGTTGGCTAGAAATGAAGCTAGTATTTTATGTCCCAAAAGATAATTCGATTGCCTATATCCGAGGGTAAAGTGATAGCGGTGTATGGAGACAAGAAGAGAGGAGGAATAAAGATTATTAGTATGATGAAAGCTATTAAATGTATAAGGAAAAAACAAGAGCCATTTCTTGGCTTATGTCATTGATGCAAGGAAAGAGAAGTCTCCAATCGCTAGTGTTGATGTAGTATCCAATTTCCCCGATGTGTTTCCCGATGATCTACCCGGTATTCCTCCCGATCGTGAAGTTTCTTTTCAGATAAATCTTATTCCCGGTGCTACACCCGTTGCTAAAGCACCTTACCGATTAGCTCCTACAGAAATGAAGGAATTAATGACGCAACTTCAGGAGTTACTTGACAAGGGGTTCATACAACCTAGTTCCTCACCTTGGGGAGCTCCGGTTCTCTTTGTTAAGAAGAAGGATGGATCGATGCGCATGTGTATTGACTATCGTGAGTTGAACAAACGAACGGTCAAGAACAAGTATCCTCTCCCGAGAATTGATGATCTTTTTTGATCAACTACATGGTGCTTCGTATTTTTCAAAGATTGATTGCGGTCCGGTTATCATCAGTTGAAGGTAAAGAAGGAAGATGTAGCAAAGACAGCTTTCCGGACTAGATATGGTCATTATGAGTTCTTGGTCATGCCATTTGGGTTGACCAATGCTCCAGCCGCGTTTATGGACTTAATGAATCGGGTATGCCGCCCCCTTTCTAGATCATTTTGTTATTGTGTTTATTGACGATATTTTGATCTATTCTAAGTCAGAGGATGAACACCGTGAGCATTTGAAAGCAGTTTTGGAGGTGTTGAGGGAGAAGAAGTTGTACGCAAAGTTTTCTAAATGTGAGTTTTGGCTCCGAGAAGTGCAGTTTCTTGGTCATGTTATTTCATCAGAAGGTATTAAAGTAGATCCTTCAAAGATTGAAGCTGTTTCAATGTGGGAGCAGCCAAAGACTCCTACCGAGATTAAGAGTTTTCTTGGTTTGGCTGGGTATTATAGAAGGTTTATTCAGGATTTTTTCCCGAATAGCCAAGCCTATGACGGAATTAACAAAGAAGGGTGTGAAGTACGAGTGGACTGAAAAGCAGGAAAATGCATTCCAAACGTTGAAAAAGAAGTTGTGTGAAGCTCCTATCCTTGCCTTGCTTGAAGGTACTGATGATTTAGTGGTATATAGCGATGCTTCTATTACGGGTTTGGGTTGTGTTTTAATGCAGAGACAAAGTGATTGCCTATGCTTCACGTCAGTTGAAGCCTCATGAGAAGAATTACCCTACCCATGATCTTGAGCTAGCGGCGGTTGTGTTTGCATTGAATTATGGAGACATTACTTATATGGTACTAAATGCACACTTTTCACCGACCATAAGAGTTTACAATATATGTTTACTTAAAAGGAGATGAATGTGAGACAAAGAAGGTGGATGGAATTACTTAAAGACTATGATTGTGAAATCAAATACCATCCGGGTAAAGCCAATGTAGTGGCGGATGCACTAAGTAGGAAAGTGCAAAGCTCTTCTTGTAAGTTGATGAGCATGCAAGTTCAAGCCAAGTCGGGTCTATTAGATCGAATTAAAGAAGCACAAGAGATGGCATTATTGAAGGATAATATTGATAAAGAGAGTATTGGGAAGAAGAAACGACTTGTGATGAAGACTAATAGCCGTGGGTTTAAAACATACAAGGGTCGTATTTGGGTGCCACTGCTTGGTGGTAACCGGGAGTTGATCCTTGAAGAGGTCCATAGAAGTAGGTATTCGATGCATCCCGGTGTCACAAAATGTATGCAGATTTGAAGCCGATTTATTGGTGGCCGGATATTAAAGGTGAAGTAGCTCATTTTGTAGCAAAGTGTTTGACATGTGCACGTGTGAAAACGGACCATAAAAAGCCGTATGGTTTGTTGCATCAATTAGACGTTCCCGAGTGGAAATGGGATCATATCACGATGGACTTGTAACGAAGCTACCGAAAACGCCGAAAGGGAATGATATGATTTGGGGGATTGTAGATAGATTGACGAAGAGTGCTCATTTTCTAGCTACCCGACAAGATGTGCCTTTAAAGAAGATGGCAAAGATGTATATAGATGAAGTTGTCTCGAACATGGAGTTCCATTGTCTATTGTCTCGGATAGGGACACTAGATTTGTGTTTAAATTTTGGAAGGGTCTTCAACGAGAATTGGGTACTAGAGTGAACTTGAGTACCGCCTATCATCCTCAAACCGATGGCAAAGTGAGAGAACCATCCAAACCTTAGAGGATATGTTGAGAACGTGTGTACTAGACTATGGTGGAGCATGGGATGAACACTTGAAGTTGATTGAATTTGCTTATAATAATAGTCACCATGCAAGTATTGGAATGCCACCATTTGAAATGTTATATGGAAGGAGATGTAGGACTCCAAGTTGTTGGATGGAGCCCGGTGAAAAGCAGTTAACCGGTCCCGAAATTATTGAAATCTCCGCTGAGAAAGTTAATGTAGCTAAAGAAGCTTTACGTGTGGCCAGAGAAAGGCAGAAAACTTATGCAGATAAGAAAAGGAGACCAATGGAGTTTAATGTAAGTGACTTAGTGATGCTGAAAGTGTCACCATGGAAAGGAGTAATCCGATTTGGAAAGAAGGGCAAGTTGAGTCCAAGATTTATTGGGCCTTTTAAAATCTTGAAACGCATTAAGGATGTAGCATATCAGTTGGAATTACCTCCAGAATTGGATGGAATTCACAACACCTTTCATGTATCCTACCTAAGGAAGTGTCTAGCCAAGGAGTCAAGTGTGATTCCAATTCAAGATGTGAGCATTGACCCAATGAAGAAAATGGTTGAAGAACCGGTGGCAATACTTGGAGGAAGCAAAAGAAGTTACGCAGGAAAGTGATAGATCTTGTCTTGATAAAGTGGAAGCATAATCATGGAGAAAGCTTGACTTGGGAAACTGAAGCCAGTAATGAAGGAGAATTATCCCGAGTTGTTCCTTAATGATGAGATTCCGGGGACGGAATCCTCTTAAGGGGGAGGTAATTGTAACATCCCAAACTTTTCTTTAAGATTTGACTAACGCTGTTAAGTCAACCTCATGTGTGTCGTTAAGTCTAGTGTGAATATATGCATATACGTAGTTAATGTATGTTATGTGTGAGGTTTGAAAACCTAAATGTTAATGTAGTATAAATGTGTGAAATATGAAGAAATTATGTCTATGTAGTGACATTTAATGAAGGGTTAATGTTGTATATGGGCAATAAAGAAGTTTGTGACCAATAATGAAGGATTAGGAAGCCTAGGGACTAGTTTTGACATGTGTGGAAAGTCAAAAACGGGATTAGTAGCTTAGAGGCTGTCATTAGGAGGTTAATTGCAGATCTCACTTCTTCTAAACAAGCCCTAACTGATCCTAAGTCATTCCATAGTCTTCTCTCATCAAATCTCAAGCCGAAAAGTCGTTTGTGTGTGAATTGGTGGTCATTGTCAAGAGTATTTGCATTCTATTTGTCATTTGCAGGTAATAATCAATCCATTGATCGTATTTTCAGATCATGAGTCGTGTGTGTTGAATCAAATCTGATTGAAAAGGGGTTTGTAAAGGAATTAGGGTTTCATTGTGTTATTGGTTAATTTATGTGTTTTAATCAAGTATTTGGCCTAAAACGATTGTAAACGATGTTTTAACGATTTGGATTGATAAGAGATGTTTTGATGATCAAAGATTAATGTTTTTATGTCAATTCGATCGGTACTTAAAGAGTTTTGGGGTCATTTTCGTAAGAACAAACTATCTTCGTAAGAACAAACTATCTTCGTAAGAACAAACTATCTTCGTAAGAACAAACTATCTTCGTAAGAACAAACTATCTTCGTAAGAACAAACTATCTTCGTAAGAACAAACTATCTTCGTAAGAACAAACTATCTTCGTAAGAACAAACTATCTTCGTAAGAACAAACTATCTTCGTAAGAACAAACTATCTTCGTAAGAACAAACTATCTTCGTAAGAACAAACTATCTTCGTAAGAACAAACTATCTTCGTAAGAACAAACTATCTTCGTAAGAACAAACTATCTTCGTAAGAACAAACTATCTTCGTAAGAACAAACTATCTTCGTAAGAACAAACTATCTTCGTAAGAACAAACTATCTTCGTAAGAACAAACTATCTTCGTAAGAACAAACTATCTTCGTAAGAACAAACTATCTTCGTAAGAACAAACTATCTTCGTAAGAACAAACTATCTTCGTAAGAACAAACTATCTTCGTAAGAACAAACTATCTTCGTAAGAACAAACTATCTTCGTAAGAACAAACTATCTTCGTAAGAACAAACTATCTTCGTAAGAACAAACTATCTTCGTAAGAACAAACTATCTTCGTAAGAACAAACTATCTTCGTAAGAACAAACTATCTTCGTAAGAACAAACTATCTTCGTAAGAACAAACTATCTTCGTAAGAACAAACTATCTTCGTAAGAACAAACTATCTTCGTAAGAACAAACTATCTTCGTAAGAACAAACTATCTTCGTAAGAACAAACTATCTTCGTAAGAACAAACTATCTTCGTAAGAACAAACTATCTTCGTAAGAACAAACTATCTTCGTAAGAACAAACTATCTTCGTAAGAACAAACTATCTTCGTAAGAACAAACTATCTTCGTAAGAACAAACTATCTTCGTAAGAACAAACTATCTTCGTAAGAACAAACTATCTTCGTAAGAACAAACTATCTTCGTAAGAACAAACTATCTTCGTAAGAACAAACTATCTTCGTAAGAACAAACTATCTTCGTAAGAACAAACTATCTTCGTAAGAACAAACTATCTTCGTAAGAACAAACTATCTTCGTAAGAACAAACTATCTTCGTAAGAACAAACTATCTTCGTAAGAACAAACTATCTTCGTAAGAACAAACTATCTTCGTAAGAACAAACTATCTTCGTAAGAACAAACTATCTTCGTAAGAACAAACTATCTTCGTAAGAACAAACTATCTTCGTAAGAACAAACTATCTTCGTAAGAACAAACTATCTTCGTAAGAACAAACTATCTTCGTAAGAACAAACTATCTTCGTAAGAACAAACTATCTTCGTAAGAACAAACTATCTTCGTAAGAACAAACTATCTTCGTAAGAACAAACTATCTTCGTAAGAACAAACTATCTTCGTAAGAACAAACTATCTTCGTAAGAACAAACTATCTTCGTAAGAACAAACTATCTTCGTAAGAACAAACTATCTTCGTAAGAACAAACTATCTTCGTAAGAACAAACTATCTTCGTAAGAACAAACTATCTTCGTAAGAACAAACTATCTTCGTAAGAACAAACTATCTTCGTAAGAACAAACTATCTTCGTAAGAACAAACTATCTTCGTAAGAACAAACTATCTTCGTAAGAACAAACTATCTTCGTAAGAACAAACTATCTTCGTAAGAACAAACTATCTTCGTAAGAACAAACTATCTTCGTAAGAACAAACTATCTTCGTAAGAACAAACTATCTTCGTAAGAACAAACTATCTTCGTAAGAACAAACTATCTTCGTAAGAACAAACTATCTTCGTAAGAACAAACTATCTTCGTAAGAACTGTAGCTAAGTTCGTAAGAAGGATTTTCCAAACTAAGTTCGTGAGGTTTGTTAAGTTCGTTTGAGTCCCAAATGACTTATATTTCATATGTTAATGTACGATAGGTGTCGGGGATTACTGATAAGCACTATTAGCTATTTGTTTGCGCGCGTACACTACTACCAGGTAAGATACACTACTTTGACACGCTGGGGGATCAACTAAAAGCTGGTTTCAAATCGTAAACACTTCCATTCGGTATCTTTATATTGCATGTGGGCATATGGGTTACTTGGGAGGTATTATGGGTTATGCAGTTGACCATGAGACCTGAGATGCAGTCCCTATTGTAGTGTAATGTAGTATTGCTTAATGTAGTATGTAGCTATGCAGTTGATGTAGTTTAATGAAGTATCTTGATATGCATGATATATAGAAATGAAGTTGATGTGTGATATGCATGCTTGACTTGTACGCCTAGTTCACTAGACTTGCTAGGTTACTATGTCACTTGCACGTTTAAGGATCCAAACGTAATGAAGTTAAAGTGTGTGAATGTCTAGGAATGTGTGTTACCTAGACTATATGTGTGTGAATGTTTGGGAATGCAGGGACCCAATCTATATGTGTGAAATTGAGCTCATAAAACTAATGCAGGAAAGTGTTAAGCTTAACCCGTACTTGTCTCAGCCGGATGAGTGCGTTGATGCAGTTGTTGCTTGGGTGGCTCCTCGCAACATGGTCTTTATAACGCAGGGCGAGTAATACGAGAGGTTTGACCAACCTCCACATACGGATTACTCTTGGATTGGCTTGCCACTCCTTAACGACGTAAGATGAGTAGTCTTTTGACTGATCATCCAGTCGGGTGTGATGCAGGGCACACTTATATGCAGTTAACAAAGATACGTGTGACAATGTGTGAACTAATGCAGGATAGGCACATTTAGGATGATTATCCTAATTAATATGAAGTCGAAATGTAGTATATGTGTGAACGTGTGATGTGTGTTGTGCCTAATAAAACTTGTCTAATAATGAAGATTGTTTTAATTGGACAAATGCTTTTAATTAAGTGTTATCTTACTTAGCTATTCTTATAGCTAACACTTGCTTCTTTAATGTGGTTGTTCCCTCATGTTTAGCTTGATGGAATTAGATGAAGGATGTGTGAGCTTGGGTAGATTCATTGAAGGAGCCTTAGTTATCCATAGACGATTCTTTGCTTAGACATTTATTTACATTTCGTACTTAATGTCGAATTTATGTTGTGACTTGTGAACGGTTGTTTTATGTTGGGCAACCGTGGGTTTTCATTTGAACTATTGTTTGATATGGCATGTAACACCAAATAAATGCAGAAACCGAAATGTTTTATCGGTTTTGACTTTTACAGTCTTTACTTCCGCAATTTAACACCGTTAGGTGAAAAGTTTTGAAAACCCATATTTTTAAACGGCGGGTGTTACAAGTTGGTATCAGAGAAGTGGTTTAAGTGAACCAAGGCCTATTAACCATAGGATTTGGACTTAAACTTAAGATATGCATGCTAGGTATTTGTAGGATGCCTTAGTTTTAATGAAAGATGATATAGGATGGGTTGGGACGAGTGCGAGTGCGATAGGGCTTATGAGATGTTTACGTTACGATGATATGCTTTAGCCTTATCTTAACAAGCATTTTGCTTTAATTTGCGCTTATCGACTCTACCTTTTATTAAAGGAAAATGGTTAACACTCGCAACCGCAACTTCCGACGTGATGGAGCTACTGCTAGCATTACCCCACCTGTCCATCCAGGTGCAGGCGCTGCAAATGCTGCCAATGCTGCTGCTGCTGTTGCAGCCAATGCAAATAGAAATCGAGGAAATCCCCGCCAGGTCAATCAGCAAGGCTCATTGGGTCCTATGCCTCCACCTCCTGGCAATCCACCTAGGGTTAACGAGGAAGTGGTGGAACAAATCCCTAACACGGCTGAGTTGTACAATCTCGTACGGACTCTCCAGACCCAATTGGCCCAGACACAGGAGCAATTGAACAACGCTCTTGCTGAAAATGCTGAAGGAACTGATGGCAACTATTCAGTGCCTTCTCACCACTCTGAGCCACCGGTCGATGATGTTTATTCCCCCTGCTAATGCTGTTGTGGTTCCTCCTAATGTCGTTCACCCCCCCCCCCCCCCCCCCCCCCCCCCCCCCCCCCCCCCCCCCCCCCCCCCCCCCCCCCCCCCCCCCCCCCCCCCCCCCCCCCCCCCCCCCCCCCCCCCCCCCCCCCCCCCCCCCCCCCCCCCCCCCCCCCCCCCCCCCCCCCCCCCCCCCCCCCCCCCCCCCCCCCCCCCCCCCCCCCCCCCCCCCCCCCCCCCCCCCCCCCCCCCCCCCCCCCCCCCCCCCCCCCCCCCCCCCCCCCCCCCCCCCCCCCCCCCCCCCCCCCCCCCCCCCCCCCCCCCCCCCCCCCCCCCCCCCCCCCCCCCCCCCCCCCCCCCCCCCCCCCCCCCCCCCCCCCCCCCCCCCCCCCCCCCCCCCCCCCCCCCCCCCCCCCCCCCCCCCCCCCCCCCCCCCCCCCCCCCCCCCCCCCCCCCCCCCCCCCCCCCCCCCCCCCCCCCCCCCCCCCCCCCCCCCCCCCCCCCCCCCCCCCCCCCCCCCCCCCCCCCCCCCCCCCCCCCCCCCCCCCCCCCCCCCCCCCCCCCCCCCCCCCCCCCCCCCCCCCCCCCCCCCCCCCCCCCCCCCCCCCCCCCCCCCCCCCCCCCCCCCCCCCCCCCCCCCCCCCCCCCCCCCCCCCCCCCCCCCCCCCCCCCCCCCCCCCCCCCCCCCCCCCCCCCCCCCCCCCCCCCCCCCCCCCCCCCCCCCCCCCCCCCCCCCCCCCCCCCCCCCCCCCCCCCCCCCCCCCCCCCCCCCCCCCCCCCCCCCCCCCCCCCCCCCCCCCCCCCCCCCCCCCCCCCCCCCCCCCCCCCCCCCCCCCCCCCCCCCCCCCCCCCCCCCCCCCCCCCCCCCCCCCCCCCCCCCCCCCCCCCCCCCCCCCCCCCCCCCCCCCCCCCCCCCCCCCCCCCCCCCCCCCCCCCCCCCCCCCCCCCCCCCCCCCCCCCCCCCCCCCCCCCCCCCCCCCCCCCCCCCCCCCCCCCCCCCCCCCCCCCCCCCCCCCCCCCCCCCCCCCCCCCCCCCCCCCCCCCCCCCCCCCCCCCCCCCCCCCCCCCCCCCCCCCCCCCCCCCCCCCCCCCCCCCCCCCCCCCCCCCCCCCCCCCCCCCCCCCCCCCCCCCCCCCCCCCCCCCCCCCCCCCCCCCCCCCCCCCCCCCCCCCCCCCCCCCCCCCCCCCCCCCCCCCCCCCCCCCCCCCCCCCCCCCCCCCCCCCCCCCCCCCCCCCCCCCCCCCCCCCCCCCCCCCCCCCCCCCCCCCCCCCCCCCCCCCCCCCCCCCCCCCCCCCCCCCCCCCCCCCCCCCCCCCCCCCCCCCCCCCCCCCCCCCCCCCCCCCCCCCCCCCCCCCCCCCCCCCCCCCCCCCCCCCCCCCCCCCCCCCCCCCCCCCCCCCCCCCCCCCCCCCCCCCCCCCCCCCCCCCCACCCCCCCCCCCCCCCCCCCCCCCTGCGCTAATATGATTGTCTACTCGAGCGATGTCCTCTGTGATATCTTTATTTGCGTATTAAAATACACATTCAAACTAATCACTTATATAAGTATAGATATAGACATAGATAACGGGTTGGATTATAGAGTTGGTATCATCTTTATTACTTTGTTAATAATTTGTAATGAGGTAAGGTTCGTATTATCGAGATAGATATGACAATGAATATCATCTTTATTACTTTGTTAATAATTTGTAATGAGGTAAGGTTCGTATTATCGAGATAGATATGACAATGAATATCATCTTTATTACTTTGTTAATAATTTGTAATGAGGTAAGGTTCGTATTATCGAGATAGATATGACAATGAATATCATCTTTATTACTTTGTTAATAATTTGTAATGAGGTAAGGTTCGTATTATCGAGATAGATATGACAATGAATATCATCTTTATTACTTTGTTAATAATTTGTAATGAGGTAAGGTTCGTATTATCGAGATAGATATGACAATGAATATCATCTTTATTACTTTGTTAATAATTTGTAATGAGGTAAGGTTCGTATTATCGAGATAGATATGACAATGAATATCATCTTTATTACTTTGTTAATAATTTGTAATGAGGTAAGGTTCGTATTATCGAGATAGATATGACAATGAATATCATCTTTATTACTTTGTTAATAATTTGTAATGAGGTAAGGTTCGTATTATCGAGATAGATATGACAATGAATATCATCTTTATTACTTTGTTAATAATTTGTAATGAGGTAAGGTTCGTATTATCGAGATAGATATGACAATGAATATCATCTTTATTACTTTGTTTTATAATAACGGCCGGACCCGATTTGACCTATCAGACCTTTCATTTTGTCTTTTTAAACTAAGTTAAAGACCTACCAGATGTGCGATGCTAGATTCGCCACTACATCTTCCGATCCTGTGTAATAGTTGAACCACTGTCTAAAATATCGAATAAAGAAAATCTAGCACTCACTTTCTTTCCAATGAAAAACGTTGCTTCCTTCGGCATTGGCAAAACACCTTTACCGTCTAACATTTGAACTACAGTTGTCACTTGTCACACCACAAATAATATTGTAATTATTTACATTTTTATAGTAAACAAATTTATACAAAAGTGTAAATTATTTAAATAAAAATTTTTTTTTTTTTTTTTTTTTTTTTTTTTTTTTTTTTTTTTTTTTTTTTTTTTTTTTTTTTTTTTTTTTTTTTTTTTTTTTTTTTTTTTTTTTTTTTTTTTTTTTTTTTTTTTTTTTTTTTTTTTTTTTTTTTTTTTTTTTTTTTTTTTTTTTTTTTTTTTTTTTTTTTTTTTTTTTTTTTTTTTTTTTTTTTTTTTTTTTTTTTTTTTTTTTTTTTTTTTTTTTTTTTTTTTTTTTTTTTTTTTTTTTTTTTTTTTTTTTTTTTTTTTTTTTTTTTTTTTTTTTTTTTTTTTTTTTTTTTTTTTTTTTTTTTTTTTTTTTTTTTTTTTTTTTTTTTTTTTTTTTTTTTTTTTTTTTTTTTTTTTTTTTTTTTTTTTTTTTTTTTTTTTTTTTTTTTTTTTTTTTTTTTTTTTTTTTTTTTTTTTTTTTTTTTTTTTTTTTTTTTTTTTTTTTTTTTTTTTTTTTTTTTTTTTTTTTTTTTTTTTTTTTTTTTTTTTTTTTTTTTTTTTTTTTTTTTTTTTTTTTTTTTTTTTTTTTTTTTTTTTTTTTTTTTTTTTTTTTTTTTTTTTTTTTTTTTTTTTTTTTTTTTTTTTTTTTTTTTTTTTTTTTTTTTTTTTTTTTTTTTTTTTTTTTTTTTTTTTTTTTTTTTTTTTTTTTTTTTTTTTTTTTTTTTTTTTTTTTTTTTTTTTTTTTTTTTTTTTTTTTTTTTTTTTTTTTTTTTTTTTTTTTTTTTTTTTTTTTTTTTTTTTTTTTTTTTTTTTTTTTTTTTTTTTTTTTTTTTTTTTTTTTTTTTTTTTTTTTTTTTTTTTTTTTTTTTTTTTTTTTTTTTTTTTTTTTTTTTTTTTTTTTTTTTTTTTTTTTTTTTTTTTTTTTTTTTTTTTTTTTTTTTTTTTTTTTTTTTTTTTTTTTTTTTTTTTTTTTTTTTTTTTTTTTTTTTTTTTTTTTTTTTTTTTTTTTTTTTTTTTTTTTTTTTTTTTTTTTTTTTTTTTTTTTTTTTTTTTTTTTTTTTTTTTTTTTTTTTTTTTTTTTTTTTTTTTTTTTTTTTTTTTTTTTTTTTTTTTTTTTTTTTTTTTTTTTTTTTTTTTTTTTTTTTTTTTTTTTTTTTTTTTTTTTTTTTTTTTTTTTTTTTTTTTTTTTTTTTTTTTTTTTTTTTTTTTTTTTTTTTTTTTTTTTTTTTTTTTTTTTTTTTTTTTTTTTTTTTTTTTTTTTTTTTTTTTTTTTTTTTTTTTTTTTTTTTTTTTTTTTTTTTTTTTTTTTTTTTTTTTTTTTTTTTTTTTTTTTTTTTTTTTTTTTTTTTTTTTTTTTTTTTTTTTTTTTTTTTTTTTTTTTTTTTTTTTTTTTTTTTTTTTTTTTTTTTTTTTTTTTTTTTTTTTTTTTTTTTTTTTTTTTTTTTTTTTTTTTTTTTTTTTTTTTTTTTTTTTTTTTTTTTTTTTTTTTTTTTTTTTTTTTTTTTTTTTTTTTTTTTTTTTTTTTTTTTTTTTTTTTTTTTTTTTTTTTTTTTTTTTTTTTTTTTTTTTTTTTTTTTTTTTTTTTTTTTTTTTTTTTTTTTTTTTTTTTTTTTTTTTTTTTTTTTTTTTTTTTTTTTTTTTTTTTTTTTTTTTTTTTTTTTTTTAAAATGACTTATTTCTTTTATTAAATGTACGATAAACATAAAATATTTTGATTTAATTAACTTATCTGATGATGAATAACTTAAAATTTTAAAATTAAAAGGTGTTTCTAATATCTAAAATTATTTTTAAACAAAAAAAATTAAGTATAAAGCATTATTATTATTATTTATTATATAAATATAAAATGGTTTGGTTTGGTTGTTAATGGGAGTGTAAATATTGGATTTAGTTGGGTTGCATAAATATAAGAGAGAGAAATGAGTTTTTTAATGAATAGTACGGTTGGGTTGGATTGTGAGTGAGGATGGTCTCACCACTCCGTCCACCCAAAACTTCAAACATACAAGATGATTTGATTAAATTAATAATATAAGTCATTACTTTACGATTTTACAATAGATCTGTTATTGTTTTATTTAGATCGGAATTTTTATTTTCTAATTTACTATTGCTATGTTGGATAACATGATATTGTGTTTATTGGTATTAATTGCATGATTTGGTTATCTAAATTATATGTCTATGAATGATTGACAATGATAATGAACATCTATACTTAAAACAAATCACTTTTTGAGTTTTAACATTTAACTTAAGTTTCAATATTGATTTTAAGTTTTAACAATGTACACATTTTAATGCGTGATGTACCATACATCAAAACCACATTATATCAATAACCTACATGCCCCCGCCACCATCGCTGTCACCACCGTCACCGCCAGCACCATTACATCGTCACCGCCACCGTCGCACGCCACCACCACCCATCACCGCCACCACCGCCACCGTTATTACACCGCCGCATCGCGCGGGTACCGTTCTAATTTTAATAAAAGTAAATGTGTTTATGTTCTAAGTAAACAAATAGATAAAATTGATAATAGGGTCATGAACGAACGCATATACACACACGAACGCAAATAAACAAACATATAATTAGACGTACGTATTGGGATTCATATTCTCCATCCATAGAATGAAATAGTAACCAAACATGCTTAATCATGGTTTTAATATTAGAGATTCAACTATTTAAGTAGTTCACAAAATAAACTTGATAGGTCATTATCCCACGAGCCTCAAAATTATTGTACTCTTTTGTACGATTATGAACGGTATCTAATACGTTAAAATGAAGAAAAGCTTATTATACTTACCGATCCGATGTTTATAATTAAGTTGTCATGTGAGACAGTGGTATTTAAACTAGTTTTAGCATACTTGTAGCATTTAAATTAAAAATTGAGTAAACTAACAATACGATCAAAAAAATTGCAGACAGAGTATTAGTTTGAAATGAAAGCAAGCCAAACAAATTGTCGTAAAAAACGGTTTACATGACACTTTATTTTACGACCCGATGGATTACTTTTAAAATAACAAAGGTTAAAAAAGAAGTTAAAAACTCACCTACATTTGCAACTTAAGAGATTAATTTGAGACTTTGAAGTTTTTGTTGCAAGCAAAATGTTCCAAGTAATGAAGATAGGATTTTTTTTAAATGACAATAACAACAACAACAAGAACTAATCCCTGCATGCAGGATATACAGTCTTACCTTTAGTCAGGGTTTTCCTAAAATGAGTTTCTCTAAAATTAAAATTGGGTATACGAAGAAACATGTCATCAAACGCCAATTGGGTATATAAAGAAACATGTCATCGAACGCCAAGATTAAATTAATAGAAAAAAATAAATTAATTGAGGACATCATCGTTCATATAACTTTGAAAGTCGATATAATTATAATGTTACGTTTCAAATGCCCGAAGATTCCAATATCTTCATATTCAATTTCATTAACTTACAGATTCCATTGTCTCCAATGATGAAGATTCCAATTCCTTCATATTCAATTTATTTACAGATTCCATTGCCTCCAATAAAAAACCAACGCACCTAAAAGTTTTCTATCGGACATCTTCCTGTGTAATAGTCAGATCATTGTTTGAAATATCGCTTGAAGAAAATCTAGAACCTGATTCCCTTAGATCCCTAAATGTTGGTTCCTTGGGCTGTGGCAAAACATTTTCACTGTCTAACATTTGAACTACAGTTGTCATGTCTGGCCTATCTCCTGCATTGTCTTGAACACACAGCAATCCAACTTGGATTGATCTTAAAATTTCGGGTTGATAGCATGATTCATCAGCTAAAGTTGCATCAACAGTTATCTCCGACCATCCTTTATGATAAGCCCTTGATACCTGAATATAACATTGAAATCATTGTTTATATGACATTTTATGAATCTAAGGATTAGTTTTGTCACTGGTGGACTTACAATTATAATAAGGTCATAGTAATCATGATGGCTGCTAATTCCACTAGCTCTCTTCCCACATACAATTTCCAGCACCAAAACCCCAAAGCTATATACATCTGATTTGGTTGAAAATATACCATGTTTTGCATATTCCATTGGCATGTAACCGCTGTACACATCAGAATGAGAATCAGAATATAAACAGAGAGCAGTAGTAATGAATTCAACAAAAGAAATATGAATATTTACTTTAATAAGGGCTTACGATGTGCCAACAATTCTTGTCGTTTCTGCTTGGCTCTGATTTTCTTCAAGACTTCTAGCTATGCCAAAGTCTGATATCTTGGGGTTCATATTCAGATCTAGTAGAATGTTGCTTGCTTTAATATCTCTATGAATGATACTTATTGGTGAGCCATGATGTAGGTATAGAAGTCCTTGAGCGACTCCTTTAATGATGTTAAGGCGTCTCGTCCAATCAACAAGCATTCTGTGGTTTTTATCTGTAGAACATGTTTATTAGTGAATTATTGTATACATAGTCGTGCCTAATATTAGCATATTTAAATTGAGTTTGGATATATAATTACCACCAAATATAAATGTGTCTAAGCTTTTATTTGGCATGTATTCATAGATTACTAACTTCTCGTCTCCTTCTATGCAACTCCCGAGGAGCTTCACAAGAGCTATATGCTCAAGTCTTGAAAGGAAGAAGACTTCATTATTGAATTCTTCAATTCCTTGTTTGGAGGTCATGGAGAGACGCTTAACTGCAATCTCTAGCCCTTCTTCTAACACACCCTGAAGATTACCATTTACACATGCAAGTAACTTCACAAACTTCAGAGCTAACATTCGTTTGTAAATCTTTAATAATCACTTGTTTGGACGATATAAGTAGATTCTTTTTCTTGTTATCATAAAATATTAATTACCTTATAAACCTTTCCAAATCCACCGATTCCAAGTAAATTGTCGTCTGAGAAACTTGCAGTCGCAGTAGTTATAGCATTGTAGCCGAACGTTGGCAGCTGAATGTCTTCATTTGTGTTGTTAGAGACATGCAACGACCTCTCTGGACATTCCACATAAACATAAACTTCAAACCAAGAAAATTTGTTCAAAATATGCTTGATTTCATAATAGTAAGAGTACTACTCTTTTTTTTTTAATCCTTTTGTTGTTATTATATTTCACCAATTATATTGAGAACTTTCACAACTTTCTAAACCCAACATGACCAGCCGCCCATGAAAAGGCCAGATAGTGCCATCCGAAATGTTAAGAACAACAATCAAAAGGACATGGAATATTTAACACCAAATAATATATATATAATATATATAATATATATTATATATATAATATATATATATAGGGGTGGGATAAATTGAGTCCAGCTTAATTTGAGTCCAAAAAGGGTCCATGTAACTTACACATGTGTAAGTTAACTTACACATGTGTAAGTTAACTTACACATGTGTAAGTTAACTTACACATGTGTAAGTTAACTTACACATGTGTAAGTCGTGGTGGCGGTGGTTGGAATTTGAGGAGATGGAAGAAAATCAATGGACTCAAATTGGACTCAAAATAAGCTGGACTCATTTTATCTTTTCCCTATATATATATAGAGAGGTTTTACACCCAACTTAAATGTTTAACAGCCACATACTCACTTTTTTCTCTCTCTATGTGTGTGTATATATATAAAAATGAGACAATATAACAAACTCGCTGTAAAAGCTCTGAAAGTCGTCTTAGCAATCTGAGTTTCATTAGACAGCTGTTTTGTTTTAGGCTTTATATATGCAAACATGAATATATACAAATTTAAAGAATTTGTGCACACTTACTTGAAGAGATTGGAATATCAGAGTTTTCAGGCTTGGAAGGAAAAGGAAACATATCAATCATTCTACCAAATAATGTTTTGCCTGAAGTTTGTAACGAATTGTCGATTTTCTCCTGTAAGGTCAATATAGATTCAAGACCGACAACAACCTCACCCATGGTAGGACGGTGCTTTGGATGGTTATCCAAGCATCTCTGAGCTATTCGAACAAACTCCTTCAAACATTTTGGGGATATCTGACTCTTTATGTCATAGTCAATCATGTGCTTCATATTGCCTTCTTTGATGGAGTCTTGAGCCCATGTTGCTAATCCCCAATCAAGACTTGGATCAAGTGGTCTCTTACGACACAAGACTTCGAACAATACCACCCCAAAAGCATACACATCAGATTTCCTTGTTAATTTTCCAGTAGCAAAATAATTTGGATCAAGATACCCAAAAGTGCCTTTAATAAGAGTGTTTACATAAGTTGATGGTTGATTTGCTGGGCTTATTCTTGACAACCCGAAATCTGAAACTTTAGCCGCCCACCTTTCATTTAATAAAATGTTTGAGCTCTTGACATCACGATGTATTACGCCAAACTCAATTCCCGTACCAGTATGGAGGTAATCTAAGCCACGACCAGCACCAATGCAGATTCGGAGTCTCTTAAGCCAGGAAAGATGGGTACCAAGTTTATGTAGATGATCACTCAATGTTCCATTGGGCATATATTCATAGACAAGGATAAATTCTTTTTCATAACTACAATAGCCAATCAAAGACACTAGATAAGCATGGTGTAACTTGGAAAGCATTTCAACTTCAGCCCAGAACTCGGTTTCCCCTTGGTCAGACATGGAATCCAAACGTTTAATGGCAGCAACAACAAGCTTTGATCCATTGTTGATGTTACCTTTGTAAACTTTTCCAAAACCCCCACACCCAATTACTAATGATTCGTTAAAGTTTTCGGTTGCTAAAAGAATTTCAGGATATTCGATTTGACGACATGGTTGTGACCATTGTATTGAGGTGTAGTTGGAGGTCGAAGGTTTGGATTCTGCCATTCTATTGCTAGTAGCAATACTATTATTATTAGCACTATTGGTTGGATGAGTACAAGCAATGATCTATAGATATAATACTGATGTTAAAAGATGATAGTGAACTTATTGGTAGATGGCTGATAATGACCTTCTTCCTGGAAAGAGAGATGGACCCATGCATATGATTTTGACTCATATTTTGTTTTGTCATGAACTCATGATTGAAATTACCCGTAAATTTCCCTTGCATTTCTTTCCAATTGTTTTAGACTTTGACTCGGTCAATTATAATTAAAAAACGATAATCAGTGGAATTAAGCTATTTAAACATAGCAACTTACTTCCTTATCAATATTTAATGATAAACTTTCAAACTTAGCAGAGGATCCAACGCTGATATTATAGGCCGAATTGACTATTCAGGTTTACCACGAATGGGTACTGTTACCATAACAATTTATATTTATCACGTGATTTTGCTATTGAATATTGTTACGGATTAATTATTAATAAATAAATTCTAGGTTCGTATCAATAGATCGACATTCATTTTTTGGGTGTGAATATCGGAAACTTTATTAGATGCATGTTATTTCATGACGAGTCTAAATTATATAAATCACTAATGAATAAATTCTGTTTACCTGGAAGTGTAGATGATTAATAGCTCAACATGACAAGAATCTTATCGCTTGACCTCCTTCAATGCGACAGGCAAAGCAGGAATTTAGTCCACCCAGTTTCTGCATACTTATAAATTTCTCAATATACGAGAGGGGTCTAATAATATATAACCAGGTGGCACATAAGGTTGATTCTTCATATGAACTATGGATGCGGAAAAGAAGTGATCCATAGCTAGAGTACAGAGATTCTTCACATTGATGCCTATTTACAAAGTCACATTAATAATGATGAGTAGGAGAAACATGAAAAATACGCTTAAAAAGTCATAGCAAATAGATATCACACAGGACTAAAATGTATATAATCACCATAGTATGTGTACCAAGCAGCAACACCTCTTCCTCTTCCTTTTTCCTGCTTTCAAGTCCATCTATATGTTGTAATCTGCAAACAATAATTTGATTATTTTGATGGTATTCTAAGATTGATCAACTGAAGGAAAGCAATCAAAATCTGCAAAAATAGCATTTACGAGGTAAAGTATACAAAACAACCAGTATGTATTTTCTAGGTTCATATCAGCACACCGACATTACCAAATACTGAAATTCAGAAACTTCCACGAGATACATGCTATTATCTTGATGAAGCTAACCTAATTAATTATATAATACTTTTAAGTAAACACCATCAGTACCATCTGTAAGTCGCTACTATGACAGTGAAAATTTCAGGTCTAAAGGAATTAAGAATTCCGTAATTTTCTAACTGAGTATAACTACTAACTCTGAAAAGAAACCCCTTGTTGCCCCCTTTAACTTTTCTTCTTAAAGGGAAATCTTGCTGTTTTGCATCAAGCATTCAAGATTAGCAATGAAAGCCATTGAAAAGAATGGCACTACAGATTGATCGCATGCTTTCATTTCCATTCATCGACCCGGTTTCTACAGAGTTGTAACTTCTTCTATGGTACTATAATAAAAAATTCTATGACATAAGTTTGATTCTTCATATAAAAAATGGATGCAGAAAAGAAGTCTATAGCTAGAGTATCGAGATTCTTTTGACTCGGATGTACCCGGTCTAACCGGAAATGGAATATCCTTTCCCAAGCCATCCCTAAGTTTGTACCTAGCAGAATTTTAACCTACGACATCTTATAAAAATCTATGAGGTGTATACATATGGACGAAAACTTTGTAATTTCAATATCCTCGCAGCAAATAAATGGTATCACATAATTAAGAACATAATGTATGTATATACATGATACGAAAAACTTTGTAATTCCAACCGAACGACACAAATATTGCTATCTAACAACAACAAAAACAACAATAACCAATCCCTGTGAGCGGGGTGGGGGGGAATGTAGACAGTCTTGCTTCCATAAGGAACAAATATTGCTATCCAAAACAGCTAATTACAATAGTGAATCTTTCAGGTCTAAGGGAATTACCTTGCGTAAAATTCCCCTAATATTCAAACCGAGTATAAGAACATTAGAAATATTGATGCTAACTGTGAAAGGAATTTCCTTGTTGCTCCCTTATTTTATTTTATTTTTCTTGAAAGGAATCTTGCTATTTAGTATCAATAATTCAATATTAGCAATGAAAGCCATTGTAATTTGTAAAGTATGACAATGAAGAAAATACCTAAGGTTCTGTCATTAAAATTAAAGTGATTAAACAATCAGACTAACCTGCAAATTAAAGCCCATTTCACACCAAAAGTCCAGAAATTAATTAATGAACGGCTACACGCCACCACCCATGTGATTGGTGGAGAGGTGATCGTCAGTAGTGACCCGCAGACGGGAGGGGGAGTAAGGCTGTTTTTAGGTTCTTGACCAACGTTTTCAGAGGTATTTCACACCTATTGCTACCTGTTACGAGTATTTTAGTTTTATAGAGTTCAGGGGTGTAAGTGTCATTACTAATAGTTCAGGGGTGTAATGTGTGTAATATTCGAATAGTTTGTTAGCCGCCTATGAGTCAACGGTTAAGGACGGTTATTTGTGTCTTGTGTATATATTCCGATTTGTGCAATAATAATCGATATTCAAAGTGTAAAATCATTTCTTCAATCTCTCAAAATTCTCTCTTAACAAATTGGTATCAGAGCTCCGTTGATTCCGGCGAGCTTCCGATCATCAATTCCGATCAAATTACTTCCGATTAATACTCCGATTAGGTTTCCGGCGATTAATTGATTCTCTTCCTCTCAAAATCAATGGCGCCAATTCGCTTAATCTCAGAAGGATCTAGCTTCTCAAATGGAAAATTCATTGAATCTAAGAGCTATGATTGAAAATTTATCAAAAGAACTTGAAATTTTGAAAAATAATAATCAATTAACTGTCACCGATCATCGGAGCCCTAATAAGCTCACAAAGCTTGATTTTCCTCGATTCGATGGCGATGACGTCGATTCCTGGTTGTACAAGTGCGATCACTTCTTCAAAATTGATGAAACACTCGAAAGGAGCAAAGTTCGTTATGCCGCCATACATATGGATGGAAGAGCTCTGGCATGACATTTAGGCTATATGAATTCACATGATAAGGCAATGGAGGATATTCGTTGGACTGATTATGCTTTGGAGATAACTGCTAGGTTTTCAGCCACAGTGTTGGATGATGCCATAGGATCCTTGAAAGCGTTGCAACAGACTGGAGATCTAGATGATTACTGCAACGAATTTGATGCTCTGCTCACTAAGGTTAGCCTTCCAGAAGAATACATTGTTAGCATGTTTATTGAAGGACTTAAACCTGATATTAAATGTCCCCTGCGCTTGTTTAAGCCAAAAACATTAAGAGAGACATATATTTTAGCTAAATTGCAGAATAATAGTAGTAAAACCTTGAATAGGAGTGATACTTATGCTAGCAGTTATGGTTATAAAGGAGGAGGCACTAAAAGTATATGAGAGGTTTGTTCCTGGTCATAATAAGGTGTGTAAGGGTAAGAAACAACTGTTTTTAGTGGAAATAGAGGAGGAAGAAGAGAATAAGGAAGTTATAGAGGAGAATGCTTTGGCAGTAGTACAACAGATGAACCAGATAGTGCAGGGAGAACCACAATTGTCCTTGAATGCACTGATGGGGATTCCATCTTTCTCCACAATGCAAGTAGTAGGCAGTATTGGTACTAGGAGGTTGTATATATTGGTAGACAGTGGATCCACTCACAACTTTTTGAGTAATGCTTTAGCTGCTAAGTTGAGATGTGTTTTGACTCAGATTCCTAATGTCAAGGTTAAGATAGCAGATGGCAATAACATGACATGTGCCACACTTTGTAAGGATTTCTCTTGGTTAATGCAAGGTAGCTTGTTTAAGGCAGATATGTTGTTGTTAGAGCTCACCAGTTATGATATGGTGTTAGGAGTTCAATGGTTGGAGACTCTAAATGACATAATTTGGAACTTTAAGCAATTAACCATGAAGTTTTTAGTCAATGGCCAGAATATTGAGCTGAAAGGGGTTAGTCAACAGGGGATAAGTTTATGCTCAGTTGAAAAACTAAACTCTTTGCTAAAAGAAGTAGATCATGTGGCACAAGTAGAATTGTTCACTATACAAGATTCTGCTAGTGAGATTAGGATGCATCAGCCTGTGTTGAAGAATTGTAGTCATAAGGATGAATTAGATAAGATTTTGGAGGAATTTAAGGATGTTTTTGAGCTTCCAAGGGGACTGCCACCAAAGAGAAACTGTGATCATAGAATTATGCTGAAAAATGAAGAGGTGGATTTGAATTTAAAACCCTATAGGTATCCAAAAGCTCAGAAAGACATCATTGAGGGAATGACTAAGGAGTTATTGGATTCTGGTATTATAAGGCATAGTAATAGTCCATTTGCTGCTCCTGTTGTACTGGTTAAGAAGAAGAATGGTTCTTGGAGAATGTGTGTAGACTATAGAAGACTCAATGATGCTACCATCAAAGATGTCTATCCCATTCCTTTGGTTGAAGAGTTGCTAGATGAATTACAAGGAGCCACCATTTTCTCTAAGTTGGATCTAAGATCTGGTTATCATCAAGTAAGGATGTTTGAACCAGATGTGTACAAGACAGCTTTCAAGACTCATGAGGGACATTATGAATTTCTTGTACTTCCTTTTGGTCTCACCAATGCACCTGCCACATTTTAGTCTTTGATGAATTCCACATTTAAGGAATTATTGAGGAAGTGCACATTAGTCTTTTTTGATGATATTTTAGTCTATAGCAACTCTTGGGATCAACATCTGGAGGATTTATAGATGGTTTTGGAAATAATGAGGGCAAATGAATTAAGAGCTAAGAAATCTAAGTGTGCATTTGCTGGAGAGCAAATTGAGTATTTAGGCCACATAATTTCTAAAGATGGAGTGGCAACAGATCCTGCAAAAATCCAGGCAATCAAATAATGGCCACTGCCCACTGCTATTAAGCAACTGAGGGGGTTTTTAGGCCTAGCAGGATATTATAGGCATTTTATTAGGGGTTTTGGAGTTATGGCAAGACCTTTGACTGATCTACTCAAGAAAGACAGTTTCATATGGGATGAAGGGGCTTAAAAATCATTTGAAGATCTTAAGCAGGCCTTAATGTCTCCACCAGTGCTGAAACTGCCAAATTTTGAGAAACCTTTTGTATTAGAGAGTGATGCTTCTGGTAAGGGAATCAGGGCAGTCTTGATGCAGGACAATCAACCATTGGCCTACATTAGTAAAGCATTATCAGCCAAACAGCAGAGTTTTTCAGTCTATGAGAAGGAGTTGCTAGCAATCATTATGGCTGTCAAGCATTGGCACCATTATTTGATTACTAGTCATTTTATAATCAAAACTGGTCACAAGAGTTTAAAATACTTACTTGAGCAGAAGATTGTAACTCCTTTACAATAAAAATGGTTAGCTCAGCTCATGGGGTATGACTTTGAGATATCCTACAAGAAGGGAGTTGACAATGTTGTGGCAGATGGTTTATCAAGGGTTTACAGTTTAACCCTTCTGCAGCAGGGTATAAGCACTCTTGATCCCTTACTTTTAGACAGAATTAAGGAATCATGGACCAAGGATATTGAGATTTCTAAGGTCATTAAGCAATTGAAGGAAGGTCAGGCAGTTGTTAATAGGAATTGGGAAAATGAGTTATAAGAGAAAAAGGGAAAATTGTGATTGGCAGAGATTTGGTATTATGAAATGATATTATCAAGCTATTTCATGCATCTGCAATTGGGGGACATTCTGGTGTGGTTCCAACTGTGGCAAGAATAACAGATTTATTTTACTGGAAAGGGATCCATAAAGATGTGAAAAAGTTCATCAAAGAATGTGCAGTGTGTCAAAGGTCCAAATCTGAATTAGTGGCATATCCTGGTCTTTTGCAGCCACTTTCAACTCCAAAATCTATCTTCAATGATATATCAATGGATTTTGTCAGTGGTTTACCTAAAGTGCAGGGCAAGGACACCATATTTGTGGTGGTAGATAGGCTCACAAAATATGGGCATTTTATGTTGTTAAGCCACCCATATACTGCAGCCACTGTGGCCAAAGTATTTCTTGACAATGTTTTTAAACTCCATGACAATCCTACTGTGATAGTTTCTGACAAGGATCCAGTATTTTTAAGTAGCTTTTGGAAGGAATTTATGAGGCTGCAGGGTATACAATTGGCTATGTCATCTGCTTACCATCCACAGTCTGATGGTCAAACAGAGAGATTAAATAGATGTTTGGAAGGTTATTTGAGAGCTATGTGCATGGACTCTCCCGCAGAATGGACTAAATGGATTTCATTGACTCAATGGTGGTATAATACTACCTGCCATTCCACCATCAAGATGTCACCACATGAAGCATTATATGGCATCAAACCCAGTCTGCATCTTCCTTATATACCTGATGATACTGCAGTATTGGCTGTGGAAGAATTGCATAGAGATAGGGAAGCCATGGTTAAGAAATTAAAGCATCATTTGGAGTGTGCCAGAAATTGTATGAAGCAAAGTGTAGATCAAGGAAGAAGTGAAAGAAATCTGCAGGCAGGGGATTGGGTGTATGTCAAATTACATCCATTTGCTCAACACTCTTTGAAGGCTCACCATAGCAGAAAACTCTCTCCAAAATATTTTGGACCCTATCTGGTGTTGCAGAAAATTGGTGCAATGGCATACAAGTTGGATTTACCAGATAATGCTCATTTTCATCACACCTTTCATGTATCTCTTCTTAAAAAAGCCCATGGTTCACATGTTCTGACTGCACCACTACCTATTGGTCTAAGATTTTTACTTAAACCAAGGGCTGTGATTGATAGGAAGGTGGTTAAGAGGGATTCCAAGCTGGCAGTTAAGGTTCTGATTCATTGGGAAGATCTTCCAGTTTCTGAAACTTCATGGGAATTTTTGGATGATGTGCAGCTCAGGTTTCCTGACTTCCATTTTTGAGGACAAAAATTCTTAAAAAGGGGAAGGTATTGTTACGAATATTATGGTTTAATAGAGTTCAGGGGTGTAAGTGTCATTACTAATAGTTCAGGGGTGTAATGTGTGTAATATTCGAATAGTTTGTTAGCCGCCTATGAGTCAACGGTTAAGGACGGTTATTTGTGTCTTGTGTATATATTCCGATTTGTGCAATAATAATCGATATTCAAAGTGTAAAATCATTTCTTCAATCTCTCAAAATTCTCTCTTAACAAATTGGTATCAGAGCTCCGTTGATTCCGGCGAGCTTCCGATCATCAATTCCGAAAAGAAATATAATTATGTGTTACTCCTTTTAGATTTAATTACAAAAATTGTCGTTGTTCGTTAGAAATTGCAGGTTTTAATCTCTAAAAAGTGGTATTGGTCCGTGACTTTGAAACCCTATTAACCGTTTGTGTCTAAAAATGTTGACTTATTGACCAAACATGATGAATTTTGACCAAAATTGTTGACGGAACCAAAATTAGAAAATCTAGAGTGACGCATAAAAACCATAAATTATAAAAAGTAATAGATATTTTAAGGTTATCAATAATTAGTTAACAAAGAATCAAAAGAACAATTTTTTTATAGAGTAAATTACACGGATGATACCTGAAGTATACCTCAGATTACTCTTTTGGTACAAACTTTTGAATCTCTACTCGGACCATACCTAAAGTTTTCAAATCCTACTCGTACGGTACCTAAGACTAACGGTCGTCTATTTGGTTGAACCCATGTAACACCCCAAGCCAAGGCTCAGAATATCACGGAAATCATATAGCGCAAGGTGGGATTAATGTAGAACATGAACTAAATGCAAATAAAGGATTCAGTGAATCCATACAATGAAAGAAACAAGTATCAAATTGTAACAGAAGCAAGTAATCGTCAAGGTTTACAAAACGACAACGAAAGAAAGCTAACAATCCTAAGTACAATGCAACATAAGGCAAATGGATCCTTGATCCATATAAGTCCAGTCCGGGTTCAACAGCACGCAAACAATCAACTTCACGCCATGGATAACCTGGTTACCTGAAAAGTGTACTAAGCATAGTCAACACAAGGTTGGTGAGTTCGTAGTAATGGTCCACAAGGAAACCATCCTCCAAATCATAATACACTAATAGAGGCAAAACATGACTTACAGTGAGCCTCTAAGTAACACAATAACGTCCAACAACAAGATCACACAAAACGAGTAAGCGTGTAATAAATGTACACAAATGAAGTGAATATCAATACAAGTACTAAATGCATAAACAGTCATAACGCATATCATAATGTATATCAAATTCGTATCAACCATGCCACAAATGCTCCAAATAGGGTGCGCCTGCGTGTGAACCGCTTAAACAGGATATACATGCGTGTGAACCGCGTATATAAATAGGCCATGTTTGCGTGTGAACCGCGTGCGTGTGAACCGCGTAAAAAATATATATGCTTGCGTGTGAACCGCGTACAAACACCAACCACAATTCAACAATCGTCAACCATCAATAATTAACGCAAAATAAACTACACGCACATACACTTAGGAGGATTCTGCTTTCATCAAGTTCTAGATGCTTATATATAGGGTCACCCGCAGCCTTCCCACCACATCTAGAACTCTTTGAAGGCGTAACCGACTTCCATGTATGCACGTCCATCCTAAATAGTATAATAATCATAATAATATATATATATCTCAATCCTTTACTAGAATCAACCATAATTACATTGCACATACATTTCATACGACTTTACTTTTAAGGAATCATAGATGCTTATATATAGGGTCACCCGCAGCCTTCCCACCACATCTAGAACTCTTTGAAGGCGTAACCGACTTCCATGTATGTACAACTATCCTAATCACAATATCAAATCACTACAAGACCATATGGGGTAAAGCAACATCGCATAATAAATGAGTACGCGAATTATTAACGTCAGATCATGTATCGTACGTATGTAAGACCATGATGTATATCAAATGCGTATCAACCATGCCACAAATGCTCCAAATAGGGTGAGCCTGCGTGTGAACCGCGTACAAACACCAACCACAATTCAACAATCGTCAACCATCAATAATTAACGCAAAATAAACTACACGCACATACACTTAGGAGGATTCTGCTTTCATCAAGTTCTAGATGCTTATATATAGGGTCACCCGCAGCCTTCCCACCACATCTAGAACTCTTTGAAGGCGTAACCGACTTCCATGTATGCACGTCCATCCTAAATAGTATAATAATCATAATAATATATATATATCTCAATCCTTTACTAGAATCAACCATAATTACATTGCACATACATTTCATACGACTTTACTTTTAAGGAATCATAGATGCTTATATATAGGGTCACCCGCAGCCTTCCCACCACATCTATAATTCACTAAAGGTATCGTCGTCTTCCCTGTATGTACAACTATCCTAATCACAATATCAAATCACTACAAGACCATATGGGGTAAAGCAACATCGCATAATAAATGAGTACGCGAATTATTAACGTCAGATCATGTATCGTACGTATGTAAGACCATGATGTATATCAAATGCGTATCAATAACGTCATCAATGCAACAATAAAAGTATGTTTGAGTGTGCACCGCACAAGTCAAGTATAACAAAGCGTATATGAACATCCCAACACATTCCCAATATCCACCAATCACTCTAAACAACGCGTACATACCCTTCGGAGGATTTTACTTTCATCGAGTTCTAGATGCTTATGTATAGGGTCATCCGCAGCCTTCCCACCACATCTAAAACCTTTTGAAAGTAAAACTGACCTCTATGTATACACTACTATCCTAATTTATTTAACAATATCACAATCTCATACAAACCCCTCAAGCATTTAAGCAAAACTATCCATCATTCATCCAATGTCACCAACTAGACATTTTGTACGCGAGTAAAATCAAACAACACCAACAATCATTTACAAACACAAATAACAAGTAATCACATAAGTTTACACTTTTCAGCCCGAATCTCAAGCGAGTAGGGAACTACGGAACTCACCTTGATTTCCAAGCAAAACGACAAGTTAATATCGAGCTATAAATGTCCAACGACCGTCACGAGTCCACAACCTATCAATATATATCATAATACCATGATGTCAACTATACAAACATAAACAAGTAAGTTTAGCACAATTAGGTCAAATCGCAAACCCTAGACGCCTTTACAACTTTACCGTATATGAAACAAGACGCTTTGACTCGACATTTTTAGAAATGGATTAAGAATATACAAGATGAGTGTTACTACAAGAAACTAGACTCTCTTACGATTCCAACGATAGGTCATATGACTCGATTGGACTTACGGATCAAAAGTTATTAACGTTTCAAAATCGGCGCGCATAAATTCCAGCATCTAACCACTGCGCCGCAGTGAGCCTTAGCCAAGCTCACTGCGCCGCAGTGGGCTAGGCCCAAGCCACTGCGCCGCAGTGGCTCCCTAGCCACTGCGCCGCAGTGGGCTAGGCCCAAGCCACTGCGCCGCAGTGGCTCCAATCTGACCAGCAGCAGCAGCTGCACCAGCAGCAAGAAAAGCAAGGCCAAAACCCTAAAAACTCGACCCAAACCTCACCAAAACGATTTGTAGGAACTTATAACTTGAAATGAAGCATAAATAAACATCATTGACCATAAATAAACATAACCCAATCCACCAATTCGACCCAAAACATCAAAATCATAACAAATCGCTCCAACCCTAAACGAAACCCTAATTTGACCCAAATCGTCTTTTGACTCGATTCGAGACTTGCAATTGGTCAAGATGACTAGAAATGCATAAACAAACTTAAATAGAAGTAAATGGGATGAATTTGACTTACCAAAACCTTCACCTAGTCTCTAACCCGAATTTGACCCGAAATGGCTAGAAATCTTGCACTTTGAAACCCAAATTTTTGATATGTTGTTAAGATGAGGTTGATGATGAAACCCAAATTTTTGATATGTTGTTAAGATGAGGTTGATGATGAAAACCCCAAACAAAATCTTGCTTAATTCCCGATATATATGAGATAGAATCAAGAGAGAGAGAGAGGTGTGTGTTTCTTGGAGGAGAAAAGAGAGGAAGAGGAGAGAAATGAAAGAGGGAAAGAAGAGATAAGGTGGGGGGGAGAAATGGGTCATTAGTGGCTGGTGGGTCATGGACTACCCACGGACCGACCCGTTTCTCTTCCCTAGCCAGATTACCATCGTTACACACTTAAACATCGCTCAAAACACATTATTGACCCGAATACGACACGTTGCCATTTAATTCACGAAACGACCCAAATAGTTTCCACACTGTCATTTAATCACCAAAACGACCCGAATACTTCATCAACCTGTATTGTTAGTCATATTACATGTAAAGTCAACGAGTCAAAATTCGCGGATGTTACATTATCCCCCCGTCAAAAGAATTTCGTCCCGAAATTCAACGAATCACCAATTGTTACACAAAGGTGGGTACTTAGGCCTCAACTCTAGCGATCTCCACCCCTCATCAACCCATTTCTTCTAAACACCAATATGCCGAGTTGTCAAATTTTACCGGTTTCGTCGTATCATGATCACTTCTTGACGTCGGCGACTTCACGGCGAAGTCCATTCCACTTCGTTTTTCTTCCAAACTCTCTCCCGTTTTTCACTACCAAGCTCACTGCGCCGCAGTGGGCTGGACCCAAGCCACTGCGCCGCAGTGGGCTAGGCCCAAGCCACTGCGCCGCAGTGGGCTAGGCCCAAGCCACTGCGCCGCAGTGGCTACCCAAGCCACTGCGCCGCAGTGGGCTAGCCCAAGCCACTGCGCCGCAGTGGGCTAGGCCCAAGCCACTGCGCCGCAGTGGCTAGCCCAAGCCACTGCGCCGCAGTGGGCTAGGCCCAAGCCACTGCGCCGCAGTGGCTAGCCCAAGCCACTGCGCCGCAGTGGGCTAGGCCCAAGCCACTGCGCCGCAGTGGCTAGCCCAAGCCACTGCGCCGCAGTGGGCTAGGCCCAAGCCACTGCGCCGCAGTGGGCTACCCAAGCCACTGCGCCGCAGTGGGCTAGGCCCAAGCCACTGCGCCGCAGTGGGCTAGCCCAAGCCACTGCGCCGCAGTGGCTAGCCCAAGCCACTGCGCCGCAGTGGGCTAGGCCCAAGCCACTGCGCCGCAGTGGCTAGCCCAAGCCACTGCGCCGCAGTGGGCTAGGCCCAAGCCACTGCGCCGCAGTGGGCTAGGCCCAAGCCACTGCGCCGCAGTGGGCTAGGCCCAAGCCACTGCGCCGCAGTGGGCTAGGCCCAAGCCACTGCGCCGCAGTGGGCTAGGCCCAAGCCACTGCGCCGCAGTGGGCTAGCCCAAGCCACTGCGCCGCAGTGGTAGCCCCTAGCCACTGCGCCGCAGTGGGCTAGGCCCAAGCCACTGCGCCGCAGTGGCTCCAATCTGACCAGCAGCAGCAGCTGCACCAGCAGCAAGAAAAGCAAGGCCAAAACCCTAAAAACTCGACCCAAACTACTCGTTACACACTTAAACATCGCTCAAAACACATTATTGACCCGAATACGACACGTTGCCATTTAATTCACGAAACGACCCAAATAGTTTCCACACTGTCATTTAATCACCAAAACGACCCGAATACTTCATCAACCTGTATTGTTAGTCATATTACATGTAAAGTCAACGAGTCAAAATTCGCGGATGTTACATTATCCCCCCGTCAAAAGAATTTCGTCCCGAAATTCAACGAATCACCAATTGTTACACAAAGGTGGGTACTTAGGCCTCAACTCTAGCGATCTCCACCCCTCATCAACCCATTTCTTCTAAACACCAATATGCCGAGTTGTCAAATTTTACCGGTTTCGTCGTATCATGATCACTTCTTGACGTCGGCGACTTCACGGCGAAGTCCATTCCACTTCGTTTTTCTTCCAAACTCTCTCCCGTTTTTCACTACACGCTTATTCTCCTCTCAGAAGTCTATAAGGGCTTTGACTACGCGCGCGATGTTAGGACGTTAAGCATATACGAAATTTAAGTTATCGAGATGGGATAGACCCGGTAAGTCACCCGGAAGGCCTCGGGAGACTCAAGATTAACAAGGACAACGTTAGCTTTCAGACTCTTGAGACGGTAGCTCTAAGGACGCTTGAGTTTGACAATTTGCATGAAACCCGAGAAACCCTACCGTTAAATATTTCTACATTGGTAACCCTACTACACAACTAAGAACCGTATTAACCGTTGGTATTCAAATTGCACTCACTCGATCGTCAAGAACCTTAATATCATAGAGCACAACGTACGTGAAGAGTTTGTCGTCTTCTAGGGTCAAGGCGTACACACGGGGTATTTGACCAATTTGGTTAGTGAGTCGTTAAACACTCGAAATCTTAAACATATAGTTCGAAAACACACGAACGAGCGTAATTCAAAGGAGTAACGTTAGGATAAACGAGGTCATAGTCTGTTTCAATATCGAATAGTGTCATAACATAACGATTGTTAAGAAGAATGTACCTTAACCAACGTTTGGATCATTTTGGCCTCCATTGCCAATTCCCGCAAAAGCTCGGTCACGAGGATGAACTTGATGGCCTTGTTGGCCACGGTTTTGGTTCGGCCCGGTAATTTGGAGTTGATTCGGATGGACCGCCACTTCAACTTGTTGTCCAATCCATTGCGGACAATTATTTCGGTAGTGATCAGGGCTTCCACATTTAAAGCACGTACCCCATGGAAAGTTGCCTTGAGGATGAATGGTTTGAAGAGGTACTATATTCAAAGGTGCCGTTTTCGGTGCTCTACAATCTCTTGCCAAATGTCCAAGTTGATTACAATTGAGGCAAGCTCCACATTGGGTGTTAATGGGATGATGCTTATTACACCTGTTACAAAAAGGATGAGGTCCCACATAAGGCCTCCTTGCCGGCTTAACTGCCGCCATCCCCCTTCCCCGGTTAACATTCGTGGGATCAAACCTTCCCATTTTCTTCATTCCACTTGATTCTCCAATTTCCTTTCTCTTGTTTGTTGAGGAGTTACTCAGAACACCGCTTCTCAACAAGTCTTCAGTCACACTACCGGCTCGGTTGACAGCATCGGCTAAAGAAGTAGGCATGTTAGAATTCACATAGGATCGGACTTGAGGATTCAAGCCCAATACAAACTTCTCGATGGCCCGAGCCTCAGAATCCACCAAGTGAGGAATGAGGGTAGACAACTCTTGAAATCGTCTAACATAACTCTTGAAATCGGCTCCTTCCATATTGAGATTAGCAAACTCAATGGTCAAGTTTTGTAGTTCATAGGGAGGACAAAACTTTGCCTTCACTTTGTTCTTGAAATCGATCCATTCCAAGTTATAAGTCCGCCCCAAAGTTATCTCTTGGTTCCACCAACTCAAGGCGTCGCTTTTAAACATGCCGGATGCATAAGAAATCCGGTCGTCATATGTGCAATGACTTCTTTCAATCACTGCCTCGATCTCTTCAAACCACCTTATACACTCTGTGGGACCGCCTCTTCCATTAAACTCTGGCGCCCCACAGCTTTTGAAGTCTTTAAATATACATCCCTGTCGGTATCCCCCGTATTGATTATACATGGGCATGCGGTTATCAATTCTCACTGGTTCCTCTTCTTCGTTTTCTGCGTCCTGAGGTTGAGCATTTTCATTATTTACATTTTCTGGGGCTTCATTGTTTTGAGCCACATTGTTCTGCCCAAGACTTGCCGTGACTTGAGCAATAATGGTTGGCATGAGATTAGCGATCGTTTGAGCGATCACCTCAGCCATGTTTGGTTCAGGAATTTCACCACGACCCCTTCCTTGGCCTCTACCACGACCTCTACCCCTGCCTCTACCACGGCCCCTACCTCTAACTCCTTGTACCTCCGGTTGAGCTTCCGGTTGAGGTTCTTCCGGTTCATCCCTGTAGTTCGTTCCGGTTCTCCTTGGTCTCACCATTTCTATAAAGCAAGTGACACATTGACCCGAGAGTTAGTCTCAAATGCTCACATGTTAGTCTCACAAGTAGTCAATGCTCTCGTACCGATACCACATACTCATTTCATATCATTAAGCTAAGGCAAGAGTGTTAGAATTCTATGAGATTGTTACTTAGCATATCATTATGTCAATTTCATTACAATCGTTCATTATTAACTCAAGTAATCTTGCTCAATACATCATAAAATCAAACAATTAACACCAATGGGTTAAGTATAATCTGAATTCGATATGCTCTCTAGTCATTGACCAGGTATGTATACAGGGTGTACCAACGGCTAACCCTCCACCCAATCAACTTCCATTAAGCATATCGGTTCCCTATTATACACTAAGCCAAGCAACTAACACGAATGATTCAAAGTATAATCCGAATTCGATATGCCTTCTAGTTATTGATCGGGTATGTATACAGGGTGTACCAACGGCTAACCCTCCACCCAATCAACTTCCATTAAGCATATCGGTTCCTTATTATACTCTAAGCCATACATGCGCAATCCATGATGTCATTAACTTGTTATAATGTTGGGCGACCATAAAAGAGTTGATCGGGTTCTTTTAGGGTTGCCACAATATTATACTAAGTTAATACCATAACTTCATTTTGCTCTAACGCATCCAACAAACATCAATCAGTAACAACAATCCATATCAATGACAATTAATTTCAATCAATGTACACATTAACCACATTGTACCCATTCCACATTTATCACGTTGAATTTAATCCATCACATAAGTGGTCTTAACTACGAACTCACAATATACACTTTCTAAGGTTCACAGAATTCACGTTGCATACAAATTTCCTAACCATGCATGCTATATGAAGAGTTTGCGTGTAACCGCGTATAAAATACATGTTTGCGTGTGAACCGCGTATATAAATAGGCATGTTTGCGTGTGAACCGCGTATAAATATAGCATGTTTGCGTGTGAACCGCGTATATAAATAGGCATGTTTGCGTGTGAACCGCGTATATAAATAGGCCATGTTTGCGTGTGAACCGCGTATATAATATAATGTTTGCGTGTGAACCGCGTATATAAATAGGCATGTTTGCGTGTGAACCGCGTATATAATATAGCATGTTTGCGTGTGAACCGCGTATATAAATAGGATGTTTGCGTGTGAACCGCGTATATAATATAGCATGTTTGCGTGTGAACCGCGTATAAAATAGCATGTTTGCGTGTGAACCGCGTATATAATATACATGTTTGCGTGTGAACCGCGTATATAATATAGATGTTTGCGTGTGAACCGCGTATATAAATAGGCCATGTTTGCGTGTGAACCGCGTATAAAATAGATGTTTGCGTGTGAACCGCGTATATAATATAGGATGTTTGCGTGTGAACCGCGTATATAAATAGGCATGTTTGCGTGTGAACCGCGTATATAATATAGCATGTTTGCGTGTGAACCGCGTATATAAATAGGATGTTTGCGTGTGAACCGCGTATATAATATAGCATGTTTGCGTGTGAACCGCGTATAAAATAGCATGTTTGCGTGTGAACCGCGTATATAATATACATGTTTGCGTGTGAACCGCGTATATAATATACATGTTTGCGTGTGAACCGCGTATATAATATAGCATGTTTGCGTGTGAACCGCGTATATAATATAGCATGTTTGCGTGTGAACCGCGTATATAAATAGGCATGTTTGCGTGTGAACCGCGTATATAATATAGCATGTTTGCGTGTGAACCGCGTATAAAATAGCATGTTTGCGTGTGAACCGCGTATATAATATAATGTTTGCGTGTGAACCGCGTATATAAATAGGCATGTTTGCGTGTGAACCGCGTATATAAATAGGCATGTTTGCGTGTGAACCGCGTATATAAATAGCATGTTTGCGTGTGAACCGCGTATATAATATACATGTTTGCGTGTGAACCGCGTATATAAATAGCATGTTTGCGTGTGAACCGCGTATATAATATAGCATGTTTGCGTGTGAACCGCGTATATAAATAGGATGTTTGCGTGTGAACCGCGTATATAATATACATGTTTGCGTGTGAACCGCGTATATAAATAGATGTTTGCGTGTGAACCGCGTATATAATATAGGCATGTTTGCGTGTGAACCGCGTATATAAATAGGCATGTTTGCGTGTGAACCGCGTATATAATATACATGTTTGCGTGTGAACCGCGTATATAAATAGCATGTTTGCGTGTGAACCGCGTATATAATATACATGTTTGCGTGTGAACCGCGTATATAAATAGATGTTTGCGTGTGAACCGCGTATATAATATAGCATGTTTGCGTGTGAACCGCGTATATAAATAGATGTTTGCGTGTGAACCGCGTATATAATATACATGTTTGCGTGTGAACCGCGTATATAATATAGATGTTTGCGTGTGAACCGCGTATATAAATAGGATGTTTGCGTGTGAACCGCGTATATAATATAGCATGTTTGCGTGTGAACCGCGTATATAAATAGATGTTTGCGTGTGAACCGCGTATATAATATACATGTTTGCGTGTGAACCGCGTATAAATATAGCATGTTTGCGTGTGAACCGCGTATATAAATAGGCATGTTTGCGTGTGAACCGCGTATATAAATAGGCATGTTTGCGTGTGAACCGCGTATATAATATAGCATGTTTGCGTGTGAACCGCGTATATAAATAGGCCATGTTTGCGTGTGAACCGCGTATAAATATATATGTTTGCGTGTGAACCGCGTATATAATATAGGATGTTTGCGTGTGAACCGCGTATATAATATAGCATGTTTGCGTGTGAACCGCGTATAAATATATATGTTTGCGTGTGAACCGCGTATATAATATACATGTTTGCGTGTGAACCGCGTATATAATATACATGTTTGCGTGTGAACCGCGTATATAATATAGCATGTTTGCGTGTGAACCGCGTATATAATATATCATGTTTGCGTGTGAACCGCGTATATAATATAGCATGTTTGCGTGTGAACCGCGTATATAATATAGGCATGTTTGCGTGTGAACCGCGTATATAATATAGCATGTTTGCGTGTGAACCGCGTATATAATATAATGTTTGCGTGTGAACCGCGTATATAAATAGGCATGTTTGCGTGTGAACCGCGTATATAATATACATGTTTGCGTGTGAACCGCGTATATAAATAGCATGTTTGCGTGTGAACCGCGTATATAATATACATGTTTGCGTGTGAACCGCGTATATAAATAGATGTTTGCGTGTGAACCGCGTATATAATATAGCATGTTTGCGTGTGAACCGCGTATATAAATAGATGTTTGCGTGTGAACCGCGTATATAATATAGCATGTTTGCGTGTGAACCGCGTATATAAATAGGCATGTTTGCGTGTGAACCGCGTATAAATAGTGCGTGTGAACCGCGTAAAAAAATATATATGCTTGCGTGTGAACCGCGTATATAAATAGGCATGTTTGCGTGTGAACCGCGTATAAACATATATTATGCGTGTGAACCGCGTACAAACACCAACCACAATTCAACAATCGTCAACCATCAATAATTAACGCAAAATAAACTACACGCACATACACTTAGGAGGATTCTGCTTTCATCAAGTTCTAGATGCTTATATATAGGGTCACCCGCAGCCTTCCCACCACATCTAGAACTCTTTGAAGGCGTAACCGACTTCCATGTATGCACGTCCATCCTAAATAGTATAATAATCATAATAATATATATATATCTCAATCCTTTACTAGAATCAACCATAATTACATTGCACATACATTTCATACGACTTTACTTTTAAGGAATCATAGATGCTTATATATAGGGTCACCCGCAGCCTTCCCACCACATCTATAATTCACTAAAGGTATCGTCGTCTTCCCTGTATGTACAACTATCCTAATCACAATATCAAATCACTACAAGACCATATGGGGTAAAGCAACATCGCATAATAAATGAGTACGCGAATTATTAACGTCAGATCATGTATCGTACGTATGTAAGACCATGATGTATATCAAATGCGTATCAATAACGTCATCAATGCAACAATAAAAGTATGTTTGAGTGTGCACCGCACAAGTCAAGTATAACAAAGCGTATATGAACATCCCAACACATTCCCAATATCCACCAATCACTCTAAACAACGCGTACATACCCTTCGGAGGATTTTACTTTCATCGAGTTCTAGATGCTTATGTATAGGGTCATCCGCAGCCTTCCCACCACATCTAAAACCTTTTGAAAGTAAAACCGACCTCTATGTATACACTACTATCCTAATTTATTTAACAATATCACAATCTCATACAAACCCCTCAAGCATTTAAGCAAAACTATCCATCATTCATCCAATGTCACCAACTAGACATTTTGTACGCGAGTAAAATCAAACAACACCAACAATCATTTACAAACACAAATAACAAGTAATCACATAAGTTTACACTTTTCAGCCCGAATCTCAAGCGAGTAGGGAACTACGGAACTCACCTTGATTTCCAAGCAAAACGACAAGTTAATATCGAGCTATAAATGTCCAACGACCGTCACGAGTCCACAACCTATCAATATATATCATAATACCATGATGTCAACTATACAAACATAAACAAGTAAGTTTAGCACAATTAGGTCAAATCGCAAACCCTAGACGCCTTTACAACTTTACCGTATATGAAACAAGACGCTTTGACTCGACATTTTTAGAAATGGATTAAGAATCATACAAGATGAGTGTTACTACAAGAAACTAGACTCTCTTACGATTCCAACGATAGGTCATATGACTCGATTGGACTTACGGATCAAAAGTTATTAACGTTTCAAAATCGGCGCGCATAAATTCCAGCATCTAACCACTGCGCCGCAGTGAGCCTTAGCCAAGCTCACTGCGCCGCAGTGGGCTAGGCCCAAGCCACTGCGCCGCAGTGGCTACCCTAGCCACTGCGCCGCAGTGGGCTAGGCCCAAGCCACTGCGCCGCAGTGGCTCCAATCTGACCAGCAGCAGCAGCTGCACCAGCAGCAAGAAAAGCAAGGCCAAAACCCTAAAAACTCGACCCAAACCTCACCAAAACGATTTGTAGGAACTTATAACTTGAAATGAAGCATAAATAAACATCATTGACCATAAATAAACATAACCCAATCCACCAATTCGACCCAAAACATCAAAATCATAACAAATCGCTCCAACCCTAAACGAAACCCTAATTTGACCCAAATCGTCTTTTGACTCGATTCGAGACTTGCAATTGGTCAAGATGACTAGAAATGCATAACCAAACTTAAATAGAAGTAAATGGGATGAATTTGACTTACCAAAACCTTCACCTAGTCTCTAACCCGAATTTGACCCGAAATGGCTAGAAATCTTGCACTTTGAAACCCAAATTTTTGATATGTTGTTAAGATGAGGTTGATGATGAAAACCCCAAACAAAATCTTGCTTAATTCCCGATATATATGAGATAGAATCAAGAGAGAGAGAGAGGTGTGTGTTTCTTGGAGGAGAAAAGAGAGGAAGAGGAGAGAAATGAAAGAGGGAAAGAAGAGATAAGGTGGGGGGGGGAATGGGTCATTAGTGGCTGGTGGGTCATGGACTACCCACGGACCGACCCGTTTCTCTTCCCTAGCCAGATTACCATCGTTACACACTTAAACATCGCTCAAAACACATTATTGACCCGAATACGACACGTTGCCATTTAATTCACGAAACGACCCAAATAGTTTCCACACTGTCATTTAATCACCAAAACGACCCGAATACTTCATCAACCTGTATTGTTAGTCATATTACATGTAAAGTCAACGAGTATATATATATATATATATATATATATATATATATATATATATATATATATATATATATATATATATATATATATATATATATATATATATATATATATATATATATATATATATATATATATATATATATATATATATATATATATATATATATATATATATATATATATATATATATATATATATATATATATATATATATATATATATATATATATATATATATATATATATATATATATATATATATATATATATATATATATATATATATATATATATATATATATATATATATATATATATATATATATATATATATATATATATATATATATATATATATATATATATATATATATATATATATATATATATATATATATATATATATATATATATATATATATATATATATATATATATATATATATATATATATATATATATATATATATATATATATATATATATATATATATATATATATATATATATATATATATATATATATATATATATATATATATATATATATATATATATATATATATATATATATATATATATATATATATATATATATATATATATATATATATATATATATATATATATATATATATATATATATATATATATATATATATATATATATATATATATATATATATATATATATATATATATATATATATATATATATATATATATATATATATATATATATATATATATATATATATATATATATATATATATATATATATATATATATATATATATATATATATATATATATATATATATATATATATATATATATATATATATATATATATATATATATATATATATATATATATATATATATATATATATATATATATATATATATATATATATATATATATATATATATATATATATATATATATATATATATATATATATATATATATATATATATATATATATATATATATATATATATATATATATATATATATATATATATATATATATATATATATATATATATATATATATATATATATATATATATATATATATATATATATATATATATATATATATATATATATATATATATATATATATATATATATATATATATATATATATATATATATATATATATATATATATATATATATATATATATATATATATATATATATATATATATATATATATATATATATATATATATATATATATATATATATATATATATATATATATATATATATATATATATATATATATATATATATATATATATATATATATATATATATATATATATATATATATATATATATATATATATATATATATATATATATATATATATATATATATATATATATATATATATATATATATATATATATATATATATATATATATATATATATATATATATATATATATATATATATATATATATATATATATATATATATATATATATATATATATATATATATATATATATATATATATATATATATATATATATATATATATATATATATATATATATATATATATATATATATATATATATATATATATATATATATATATATATATATATATATATATATATATATATATATATATATATATATATATATATATATATATATATATATATATATATATATATATATATATATATATATATATATATATATATATATATATATATATATATATATATATATATATATATATATATATATATATATATATATATATATATCATTCTATATATATATATATATATATATATATATTTCTCAAGAATATATCATAACCAAACATGACATATCCATATATATATATATGAGTTAAATTGCCACCTAAGTTGCCACAAGACAACCCAATCACATTGGTGTAATGGTGTGCATGGTGTGCAGTAGGTAAGATATAAAGACAAACTCTTATCCAATAATAAGATTCTGCTTCCAAAATTGTTGCTACCTAGATAGACTAGCTAAAACAGTTCAAAGTTCAAACCTGGGCAGAAATTAAGAAATTTGAGTGTTGATCAACATGAGGAAAACCGAGTTTTCTCACAAAGAAGTGTGAATCTAAGTTTACTAGCTAGTAGTAAATAAGTAAAGTTCTTCACTGAAGTAGTACTTGAGCTGCAGCCACTCTTTCTAGTTTCTGAGTAAAAAGTTGTGTTCAAGTACAAATCGTCGAGGCAGCAAACTCGATTGAACTGAAGCAAACCAGTTCAGTTTGATATATGATTATAGGACAATGGTTATGTTGTGAAACCCCACGTCAGACGCATATGGTTCTTTTAGGTGTTGAACAAAATATACCAAACTAGTTATAACGTTCATAACCATCTATCGTTACAAAATACATATTTACTAAATAAATTTTTCATATAATTACATTCTAGTTATAATAGCAAGAAACGATGTCACACACACAATAGTTGCTTCATAAACTGGTTTTCTAGAGCTTAAAGAAAGAAAGCGTTGAGGTACCATCTTGTCCTTTTGCTCTGTAACAAGCCATATATTCTTTATGGTTAGTTTGCCTGTAGATTGGTGCAACCTGTTCAGGTAGCAGCTCCTTTATCGGCCCGTATGGCTTAGAACTATTTTCAGTACTTGGATAGAGGAAACATGCAGCCGATATTCTCGGTCCAATTGGTGCAGCCAATACCCTGTGTTCAACACTCTTGAACTGGTCATTGGTGATGAGCTACATACATTCAAAGAAAAGAATTTAATTTTTTAAAGAAAAACCAAAAAGGTGTTTTTTGGTGGCAATCTTGACCCGTTTATCTCTAACGAGTCAAACAGGCCAAATAATTAAAATAGCATACAAGAAATAACATAAAACTGTAACCTTATACAAAAAGTAATAACAACAATTTTGGACGAAACTGTTCGGAATGGACCTGACCCGGCCGAATAATAAACTAAAGTTTTCGACTCGTCACTTAACCCAGCCATTTTCCACCTCTAATTATACATTAATATTACCTGCATAAGATCGCCAATATTTACTATAAGTGCCCCTTTTACTGGTTGCACATCAACCCATTGATTTCTATGGAGAACTTGGAGACCCCCGATACTATCTTGAAGTAGAATGGTCATGAAAGATGGGTCCGAGTGCTTTGTTGCCCCTAATGTCAAGTCTGGCTCAGGGCAAGAGGGATAGTAGTGGCAAACAAGTGTTGCTGTTTTTATGCAATCAAGTTTTGCCAAGTAGTCTACATCAAGTCCTAGTGCTTCTGATAGAAGCTCTGCTAGCGTATCTTTCAGCTTGATGATCCTTTCCATGTAAATTTTTATTGCCTGCCTGCAAGCCACAAAAATATAGGAGTTCAAAATATAAGTTTTAACAAGTTTAAAAATCTTGCTGCATGTGATTTGGGCTGTGTTATATCTCAAACAGGTCTAATGGCCAAATAAAAACTTTTGCCTGAATATGACTCGTTTCAACTCGAACCTGTTTTGAGTCTTTGCCCAATCCGTCCTACCCACCCATCTTGCCAACTCTAACATCAGCTTTAAAAGAACTAAGGTCCACGCAAACTATACCTGCAAACTCCTGGCAATGCATTAGGATCAAGTACACCATCAGCATAGTGGCAAGATATCGAGTCCCTCCAGTTAACAGCTTTGGACACGTAAAGATCTCCATTTGAGTAAAACCTTACTAGCTGTCCATGCTCACGTGAGTACCATTCCATCTTCACCTCCCTCGGTTGCTCATGGAACCGTTGTATACCTTCTATCATCTCTTCTAGAATATTACCCGGAATCCCATGGTTAACTAGTTGAAAAATCCCCCAACTTTCTGACGCTTCTCGTAGCTCACCAACAGTCTTTGCTCGTTTTCCACCTTCAACTCCTTCAAGATCTATCACTGGGACTTTAAGGTTCAAACAGTAAGTTCCTGAAGACAGGGTGTGCAGAAGATTCTCCGGCGGATGAACAAAAATCTTGGGGATTTTCAATACACCCGAGTCTAACAATCCTTTAACTCCAGCTTTTGTTCGGTCAAAATCTTCTTTCGCTCTATAGAAATCTTGGCTCATACTCGTCATGGTGCAGGAAGTGGGCTTAAACCGTTGGTTATGACTTATGACTAAGGAAGAGAAAAGACCATATAAAATGAAGTAACATAACTGGACCAGATAGTTATATGATCCCATAAACTGCCAAGACACCATAATCATTTGCAACTAAAATCTAAAAAAAAAACTGATCTACTTAAAAGGTCCCACTTTCTTGGCATTGCAAGGCTGAGTTTGGACTATTCTCCAAGCGTGCAATCACAATGACTTTTTGGCAGTATTGCATAAACTTGGAGGTGATCATGACTCCGCTGATAGTTGTGTCAATACGCAATTCGTTTATACTGTAATATCAAATAACATTTCATCCCAAAAAGATACACATATCATATAAACAAGTAAAGACATGATTCACATTATTAGAAACTTGGATGACCATAAATCAACGGCTTGCATTAATAAGAACATGGCCCAAGCATTGTTTGTAATTAAGGAAAACGATAGGAACTACTCATGTTTATAATAATAAAAACCAAAATCTTACAAGGAAAGAAAAAGTGAGATCAAAAACAAATATTGGGTCGAAAAGACTACCAAGATCACCATGTTTTGAATTATTTCATCTTGGCCTCCGTGAAGAGAACGTGGCGATTAACACGAGGGTCGTACTTTCGGAATTCTAACTTTGTCGGTATCTTCCTGGGGTTCTTCTTCTTTACATAGAAAAATCCTGTCCCTGCTGCTGAAACTAGTCTTATTAATAGTGTGGCACTTTTCTTCTTCTCTCCCATTCCAAAATCTACAATAACCAAAACACAAGCAAAATCAAGTATCTAAACAACAGTTCTACCTTCTAATTAGTTATCTCAAGCATCCCAATTGAGGCAAGCCCAGATTGAGCTCAACTCAAAGACTTTCTAAGCTTGAACTCGATAGCTCAACGAACCTTCATTTATAAAACCCAAAGCTTGGCTTTGAAAGCTTAAATGTACCTATATAAAATTTACTTTTGATAACCTTATTTCAATTATATATTCGAAAATAAAGCTCAACTCAGATATATATAAAACATACAACACAACTTGATTATAAGTTAAAATCTTTCTTAGGAGTGTCCAAAAATGATATAGTGGTACAAATCACATCATCTATATATTCCAGTATGTACATATCTTATAAGTTTGAACTCGGCTCGTCATATACTTGGATAACTTATGTCGCGGTTGCCACCAACCTATTCACCTTTTCTACATAAACCCATGAATCGATTCTTTTTTAAATACGCTGTCCAAGTATATATTTTTGAGTTAATTATGCCAATTTCAACCAAAAACATCTCAAAGAATTTTGTCTATTTCAAAAAACCTTGTTAGCTTTCTTGTCATCTGACCCTTTGTTTTTTTTTTTTTGAAAATCGTATAGTTTAAGGTACGATATCTGAGTAGCTTATGAAAAGGAAAAAAATTTCCTAAACCATTAGCTATCTAAAATATCATTTGCAAAGTAGCTTGAATCTACAGAAAAATAATTACCTAAATACTATACTTTTCCTTTTACGTTAACAGCTTCCAATTTTAACTACAAGCTAGTTTTGCCAAAAATAACAGATAGGTAATACTTAATATTCAAACTTATTTTCCTTTAACTAAATCCACTTTAATGAATAAAAATGAAAAACAAAAATGATTTCTACTTACTATGAACTAAAATCCAATGAAGATACTAGGCACTAAAAACCTGAATTTCATAGATGAATTCATAAATTACATACAAATAATATATTATACATAATATATATATGTATATAGGGAGAGGAGATTTACAGTGACCGGCGACAGGACAGTTTGATCGGCGATCCTGATTTCTGAAGAAGATTTTCCGTTTAATGTTTCAAGTTTCCAAAAATATAAAAAGGTAGACAATTATACATCATATATTGGTCCCTAATCTATATAGAAACTTTCACTCAAGTCCCTGGAATGTACTATGACATGATTACGAATATTGTATAGTTTTACAAAAGTTTTAATCAATTGGCATTATAATGCTTAAAACAAAAAGTTATCGAGCACAAAGTAATTAGTTCAAAGTTTAATATAATTACTAAATGTTTTGTACTTAAATAATATATACTTTTGGGTTCGGGGTTAAGAATCAGAGACTTATGGTTTCTCATCTCTACTGATCACGGATTCCTTGATCCTGCCCCACACCCGGTAATTTGATGATTCTCTCGTTAATTCGGGTACAAGAAACGAATCCTCATCAAGTATGAGTTTTTTGTTTCTTCCGTTAAAACGGCTCTTACACTCATACTGACTATTAATGAAAGTATTTTTATGATAAATTCCTCCAATATCTTCTATCACATCCTAAAGTGTATAAGATGTTAAACCAATGGACCACACTCGTCCATTTTATTAACAAGACGCCACGCTACGTTACTACGCTTACATAATTGTACAAAAAATGACGAGTCCAACCGAACACTTTTCGTACAAGGTCAAAATCCAATAAACATTTAATTGGGCTCATTACATTACTAAATGGGCTACTAGGTGTAATATAATATGTCCAACTATTTCAAACCACAAATTTTGTTTATGTTGGATAATGACTGGTTTGCAACCAGTTTGTATTACTGTATTATCTTATTTAAAATGTGACCCCATATGTCCATCAATGTACATATGACTCATCCCATCATACCATTAAACTAAAAAACTAATACGTACACCAATGAGACATGTAAACAATGTGTTGGGCTTTTTAATGATATAGTAGCCCAAAATAATCTAAAGTATTTTCATGTTTGTATTCCCTTTTTGGTACAAGCTCAAGAATTCCTCCCCCAATGGTATATCTAAACAATTATTAAAGGTTCGCACAACATGGTGTACCTACATTCAGTGTATTATATTGGAATACACGTGCATATATGTGTATGCGTGGCCAATGGTGTATGCATGCATATATGTACATATAGTACATTACATCAAGATTATTGTTGTAATGCGTTACTAATAATTCAATATTTAACTTACATAACGACCCATTTACTGCCCTTATATTTCATTCGATATAGTAGAATGATTAACAATGTAAACACACTATATATTCTAACCATTAAATGTATTCACAATATTTTATACTTATTTGGGTTTAAAATCTAGCAAAACTAATTAAATAATGTTCTTTATATATCTATAATACCTTATAAATATATAAAACATCAACCCCTCTCTTTTTTCTCAATTACAACTTTCAACTACCCAAAATACCCCTCTTCTCTATTCACTAATTTAAACATCTTTACCTAATATACTTATAATACCCTTAATGAAATAATTTTACAACATAAACCCTCAACCCTTTAAAATAACTACACTTCACCTTTAACATCAATTACTTTAACATTCACCATCATTGCCGCCCCCCCCACCACCACCTGTCACCGCCACCGCTTCCGACACCACCGTTGCCGCCACTGCCGCCATCCGTCGCCGCCACCGCCACACCTCCGCTGCCGTTACCACCATCGCCGCCGCATTGCGCGAGCATACATCTCGTACCTTATAAAAGAGCAACTCACCTCCAAAAATCTCAAATAAGAAATTGAACTACCGAAAATACCTTCTCCTTATTCATTAATTTAAACATCTACACCTAACATACCTATAATACCGTTAATGAAATAATTTACAACATAAATCCCTCAATTCTTAAAATAACTACACTACCTTATTTAACACCAATTACTTTTATATTTACCACCATTGCCGCCCCCACCATCCATCACCACCACCACGCGTCGCCAACACCGTCACCACCATCCCGCGACGCTACTACCATTACCGTCGCATCGCACCGTCATATGATTCGTTTTTGAAAAAGAGCATGGCAAAGTTCCAATTTGATTAGAAGACAATGCTTCCATAAGGCAAGGAGTTAACACTTGGTCAAACATTCCTTTAGATCAAGTTAAAACTTTATCTCTAGCTTTTAATTAGACCACCAAAAATCATGGGCTGTATTTTTCTCTCATTTGGATTACACCTGTGAATGATTGAAAAACACTTTTCTTACCTAGCTATAATATATTGTCCTAGCACTTATGTTATTTTAATAATTATCTGATTATAGACAGACTCTTAAAGTTTCTCATCATTTTAACACATTTGTGATTTTTGCAATGTGCAAATACACTACCGATGAAAGTTGATTGTTTATTTGTTTTTAAGTTTAACCAAAGTTTTAAAAGTTGACGTGACATTAATATAATTTTTTTATTTCTTTTTTCTTTTTTTATTAACGTTGCATCATTTGGAAGTTTTGCTATAAGTATAACATTTTTTCATTTAGACATATAATAACTCGAGTCTATTGTGACTTATTACGCTATAGCGTACACATCTTGTTCATTTGTTGCTTGACTGGCTAGTTATAATTAAAACGTCGTTTATTTTCTTACGTACATGCAATTACCTTATGGGGTCGTTTATTAATTTGAACCGTATAATTCATCTTACATACCAATTAACAATTTTAACCATATCAATTAAAGGAAATAAGTAGCAAAATGTACGTCATGTCCACTGTTATTCGTTGTCGACCACAAAGTGATCAATCCTGTCGCATTATGCAGATACAAGGTCATTGTGAAAGGAGGGAAAAAAAGTACGTTTACGTGTAAATTTTGAAGGGTGTGTGTTATTATTGTTTTTTTTTTGAACGGCAATAGTATTATTATTATTATAATAAAAAAGGCTAGAAAGAAGCTAGCCGAACACACACGACTAAACTTAAATAACGATCCCTAAAACATACTGACCCAAATGAGAAAAGGGACGTACAAAGACAACACGTGAATGAAAAAGACAAAAGAAAGCGACGCACAATGGCAACATGCAAACAAACACTTGAAAGCATCCCCAAACACTAGCTGCAGACAACCACCGATACAGAGACCTAGCCGACATTAGATTTTCCTTCGACACTATCCTCCCTCTTAAAAGCTAGGTGTATCAGAACACCGTCCTTTTCTGAGCCAAAAGTGTTCCAAACCTTAACATCATCGGGGAAATCATTTATCCAGTTCCGCAACTGAATAAATGAAAAAGGACCTTGTATTTTCTTGGTCGGATCTCTATAAAACCAAATCTTTTCTGAATCATTAACCTGAAGTTTACCTACAACACTTGAATCTGGACCCTCATTCTGTTGTTCTCCCATCGAAGGCACTACACCATTGTCTTTTCCAACGTCATTAACTTCATTAATATGTTGTTCTTGCTGATCTTGCTGATCTTGTGTGTTAGTATTGTGCCTAGCTAAGTAGCTAACTCATTGAAATACATATAGTGAAGGTTTTAATCTTTTCAAGTAAACTTAACGAATTTTAGGTCTCTTATTATAGTGTTAATGATGATTTTCTACCAGACATATTACATATATAGTTGCTCATTACTTTTTGAGTACTTTATCAATCAGCTTTGACCCATCTTTCACATGTTGATATGTCAAAAAGCACCAACTACTGTATTAACAAGTTAACCAGGGACGGAGCCAGGAAGTTTTTTGCATGGGGGCAAACTAAAATATTTATGTGTATCAAGTTCTAACAAATAATTTAGTCAAACTAAATTTATCTAAACTAGAACTTGACGTGTTATATACCGAGATGTTAAAATATAAATTCAGAGCTATATATGAGAAGGAAATAAATAAACAATTAAAATGATGAAAACTTGTTATTGTATATTTATTAGAAATGCATTTGTGGAAAAAAAAAAATACTTTCGTGACTTTTGGCTTTAAAAGAAAACAACAAAACCAAAAGTATATATTTTTGTGATGTATTTACTTACATTGCCATGCAATTTCTTGATTTATTTAATTATATTATAATATTAATGTATGATTTGGAGAACTAACTGAGATTTCATATAAACAAAAATAAATATGAGAAAGGCAAAAGGAAAAAATATATGGGAGTGTAGTAGGCAAGGATTGAACACACCATCTCTAATTTAGGAGTTTAGAGGAATTCCACGAGGCTATAAGTGGGTATTGTTTCAATTATCTCTATCTTCAATTATATATCTATGTAGGGGCAAAAAATGATATTTAAAAAATAATACATTACGCCTTCGAAACTTTATGGGGGCGGTTGCCCCCATCGTAGCTCCGCCCCTGAAGTTAACAAACACACCGTTTCAAATGTAAAAAAATAATTCCAATATTATTATAATTATTAATCATGATATATGTGTTACTTTCATATGATTAGATGATAGAATGATAACATAATTAAGAATGTGTTTAACTAGTTAAATCCCTGTTTTATGGTTTGGACTTTGAACAACGGTCTCCCATTCAAACTACACTCTTGTAATAATATAAATATTCCAAGTAGATTTCTGGCTTCATTATTAACTTATTATCAGTTTATATTATTAATTTATTTTACATTATTATAACATAAATAGGTTTCGTAAGCAGCTGATATTGAAAATGAGACTTCCCAAAGTTTGTCCCTTCTATGTCAAAAATGGTATTTTCTTAATTTGCTAACTTTTTTGTCGTTTGGATCAAGAAATGCTGATTCTACATCGAGTTTAATGCATCGAGAACTTCATTCCAATGTCGTCTCATGGCCTCATTCAACTTTTAGTCATCCAATTTGTCTTTTTAAGTGATAAATTAAATTTATCGATCACTAGTATTAATTCATATGTCACACATGGAAATATTATATATTACTAAATTTTACGTCTGTGTATAATACAAAGGCTTACCACGTTATTAATATTACTCGTATATGTTAATATAGTAAAACCTCTATAAATTAATAATGTTGGGAACAAAAATTTTTATTAATTTAACGAGATATTATCATATCTATAAATTAATAAATTATTAATTTAAAGAGGTCCATATATGACCTTCAAAATTTTCATGTCCAAATTACATTCACACATTAAATAAATTATTTTGAATTTAAGATAGTTCAATGTACATGATTCTAAATTGATCACTATAAAATGTCGAATAATAAGTTTTAAAATCACATCAACTATGGTTTCTAAACTAAAAGGTGTTAAAAGATCAACCATGACCAATCACCAATAAAAACTGTTATGTAAGTATAAGATAGATCACCAAGAATGCACTCAACAAGATCTGGTGCAGTAGGTTGACAACTTTTGATTTGAAAGTTAGTAAGGACTGTAGATTCATTTTTATTAGACAATGTTAGAATTTTAAAATATTTAAAGAATTATTAATTTATAGTTTCATCGGGACTTATATATTTATACCGGGGTTTCAAAAAAATTATTATCTTATTATTTTATTGATTGTGGTCCAATTTTGGGACCGGACAAATTATTAGTTTTATCGAGATTATTAATTTATCGAGTATTAATTAAAGAGGTTCTACTGTATATGGATAAAAGATCCCAAATTATATGAAAACTACCAATTGATAGTTTGTGACAACAATGATTTAGGTACTATCCGTTGTTGCGAGAACTTGATTTGAAACCTAAAAAGTAGTTAATTGATAAAGTAGTTATATAAACGTAGATAAAGATATTCTGATAAAAATAATATCATTAGTACGTTAACAATCAATAAAAGTAACATTAGCCACTAAAAAAAACTTAATATACAGTGATATAGTTACTGATTATGATTGTATATAGATGTAACCAAATTTTTATTCATTTCATAATATAATCCTAGGCTAATGAGATTACAAAACTCAATTCTACGAATAAACTTTGTACATGGTAATATGGCATCCCATTTTAAATATAAATATCATGAAATCTTAAACGTACTATGACTACAAATTTTGAAGTCCAACTAAATAATTACCAATGCTTTTATTTCCATACATATATATTATATCTTATGAAACTTTACAACAGGAATACTAATATTTTTTAAGTATTGATTTGGTTTGGTTGGTCTAGTGTCTCCTTCGAGATTACGTAATTTATTAATATATACGACTTATTTGATAAATCTATTTTGATAGAATTAAGTGAAGGGGTGTTTGATACATAAGCAATTAGCCTACACACGTGCATCGGTCCCACGTGTAACTATGTTGGTCGGCTGTTTGACCAGGCCTTTTGTCCACGTCACCTTCAAATACACAACTTCCTTACCTTTCTCCATTTCCGTGTGACACAACTCACATTGATCGTTTTAGAATTTTACAAAGGGGACTCGATTAAGATGGACTTAAATTTCGAGTAGAATTCGATCCACATTGAACGTAGCTTAACATGTAAATATGAGAATTTGATATGATGTCTTCGTGTTCGTACTATATATATTCATCAATTTTATGTAACTCATTCACATGATGTTATTAATTAACTAGTTTATGCACTAGCTAGCTAGTTGGCAATGGAATATTGGTGTAACTGTATAACCAATAACCATTAGTAATTCTTTTAACTTAATATATAATCTGGTTCAGTTTTACAAATAGGTACCATTTACCAAGGTACCAAGGGGGAGGGGATCGTCCTAAATTTGTTTTATTAACTAACATATTAATATATTATATTACTATAAAACTTAACGAAAACTTAACTTGACATAGGGGTGAGCAAAACCGAACCGAAAAACCGAAAAACCGAACCGAAAACCGAAAAAACCATGAAAACCGAAAAATCCGAACCGAAAAAACCAAAAACCATTGGTTTTGGTTTTCTAAAAACCGAAAGTTATGGTTCGGTTTTGGTTTCTAATGAAAAACCGAACCATAAAAACCGAACCGAACCAAAAATATATATTGTTTACTTTATTTTATATTTATATCATTTTATTTATTAATTTTTGGTAAATATGTTAATATATTTGCATTTTTAGGTGTATATAATAATATCATTTATATGTTTTAAGTGAAAATACACAACAAGATTGATTTGCTTTAATAATTGTATAATTAAACAACGGGTAAAAGATATAAATAGTTATATATAAAATTTGTTTGAAGTTTGTACAACTTACTTTTATGGATTTGTTGTCATTGTTGTAGTGTTATTGTTACTAATATTGTTTTGAAAACTTGTTGAAATTAATTATGGTTTAATTATAGGGTATAAACTTTTCAAACTCAATTTGACCCAAACCACAAGTGGTTAAAAACCGACTAAAACCGAAAAACCGAACCGAAATAGACCCAAACCGATAAAACCGAAACCGAAAAAACCGAAACCCAATGGTTTTAGTTTTCAAAAACCGAATTATAACGGTTCGGTTTCGGTTTTAGTCAAAAACCGACCCAAACCGAACCGTACTCACCCCTCTTGACCCTTCCACGTAAAATATTTGTATTTTGACCCTCTAATAAAATTGTTCGAGAATCAAGATCCTTTTTTTTTAGAACAGCATCAAGATCCTTAACTAGTTTTTTTTTTTAATTTTTTAACAACGGAATTTTATTTTAAAAATTAACTTTCTACACTGAAAACTAAGATTATAACAAGCATGTGGGTTAAGTGCATATCTTGTGATCCATGTTGTAAAATAGTGACTTACCGAATATGAGTTTTGTACGGTGTGCGCTATATGTACCAAAACGGTATATGGGACCAGAAGGTTTATACCGATTTACCTTCATATATGTTTAAAAATGGAATGTTAAGATTAAAAAGGAATGGATGTAATCTATGTGTCAGATTGTATGCATATTATGAAGTCTACCAAACATAATAAATTGGACCCTAAAAGATATAAAGCAACGTTTAAAAAAAAAGATATAAAGCAGTCGATTTTTTCTATATGAATAATTTTTTTAATAGAGTTAGAATTAAAAATAGATATAACATTTTAATTGCCTGAAAAATATTGGGGCTGAACCTCTTGGTAGCGAATCTAGTAGCTAGCCAGACATGCGGGTGTGTAAGCAAAGGAATATATTGGGTGCCACTCGTGCGGAATTTACGAGGAGCGTAAGCCCACCAGGCCAAAAAAGTCAAACCCCGACCAGGCAGCATTAGCGGCGACGTCGCCGCTAATACTGCGGGCCCCCATGTCAGTAACGGCTAATCTGACAGAATATTAGCGGGCCCACCGTCAGTAACAGAGTATTAACGGCGACGTCGCCGCTAATGACCCTGGTCGGGTTGACCTTTTCCTGGTCGTGTTACCCTGCCTTTGTTTATGTCACACTGTTCATGTAAACCATTTTCAATAATATCCCTTCAACTATTAAACAGCCTTACTTTTTGTCCCCAAAGGCAGGGGAGACTATAGTCTTATTTGGGTGAACCTTTTATTTCATTTTGATACAATTTTGTTTATAATATATTTGTGAGCCTGATAAATATTCTCTAAAATAAAACCAGTCATACAAGATATTGAACCACTTTAATAAATGGTTCATGTCTACATAGTGTTTCTATGTTGAGATAATTCATTTTGCAATATATGTAATGGTTTATATTCATTTATTTTCATAGTATATACGTTGACTCAATAACAAATGTGTTCTTACTTCTTAATAAAGTCAATTTAGTTACGACTTTTGAAAAAAATAACAAGAGAAAAAAGAAAAATCGAACTGATTTGAAGTTTTTAACAAAGATTGGAGTTTATCATATATCATATATTCATATCATGAAATTTTGGTTAGGATTTATAACTATTATCATAAACAATTACACGAGTACGCAGTAGAATAAATCATATGCAATATAATTAATTAACAAAGTAAAAGTGAATGTGTACCTTTTAGCTTAGCTTCCAATAGATAAATAATAATAAGAATTATTATTATTTAGGGTTTAAAGTAAAACCCTCTACGATCGCACACTTGACACCCCTATGAATGTATGCTAGTACCCGATCACGAACTCACAACCCGATTGTGTTTATCCCTTGAAGTCGAAACCAAGAAACCCAAAACCCTTTTTCTTTTTTTGTTGATGTCGACCGAAAAGAACAAGAGAGAAAGAGATAAGAGAGATTTACAAGTCTAATTGTCTTGTATGTATGTTTAAAACCCTTAACCCTTAACCCCCATATATAGGGATTATTTATAAGGGTTTTCAAACTTGGTGAACAAGTTTGAGGAGGATTAGGAAACCTCCTAAACCGTCCCCCCCTCCCCCCCTCTTGTAATTAGGAAACACCTCTAATTCCTAATTTACACTTTAGTCCTTCTCTTTTAATTAATAAACATATATTTAACTTTTAACGAATGTTTATTAATCATTTCGTGAACATATTTACATAGAGTATACGTGTCATTTCGTGTGACCCCGTAGGCTTAAATATTTTCCGGACATGCGTTTATATTAACGTGATCATATACCAACAGCTCCCATTTGAGCATGTTATAATAAAGGCAATAACATTGGTTAGCGTCTAGCAACACGCCAATGCTCCCGGAAATATTTAAGTATAGTTTCTTAAAGTATTTTGAAACGGTTTCAGTGTTTACTATCCCTTTGTTTCATATACCTTTGTTAATTATGGATATGGATCAAAGTCATTCCATAATTTTAACGATTCTGTTTCTCATTTCTACAACTAATTAAGATTACCAAATTAATCGAGACACATCTGGAATTCATTTGGGTATGCACATACAAACATCTTAATTAATTAATGAGGGCGCCAAATGGTATCATTCTTCAATTATTAGTTGAAGGAACAAATCCTATTTTGACTATACGTGTTAGTCATGTCATTTCACTACATTCTGAAAATAGCCCTTTGTTACTACCTTATTCAGGATAGTTAGAGCTATATCAAGAAAATGCAATCCATACATGAATAACCTGCTTGTATCTCAAGTCTAAGGATAAATAAAGCAACCATTTCACGAATTTCACTTAATGACGTCGATCCATAAAGTGATGATTCGTTAAGTGGGGTAGTCCAATATGCATCTTATGGATATCATGTGAGTTTGGTAGGACCATCTTCAATATTCCTAAGAATAATACCAATCACTCAGATTTGTCTTAGTTTAACTATATTCCCATATAGTTAATCGACAATGGACATTTAGAATATAAAATATTCATGGATTTAAACATGCAAATATAGGATACAATTATATATTAAAATGAAAACAAACATACCAAGTACTTTAATTCATTTATTAAATAATAATTGTTCAATATCCTTTATCCAAATACCAATCACAGATTTACATGATATAACTAGCTAATTTAAGTCCTATGCCCTCGGCATGCTTATCGAGCTTTCCTTTTGACAATGCCTTTGTAAAAGGATCAGCTAAGTTATAATCTGTGTGAACTTTGAGTAACTTGATTTCTCCTAGTTCGATTTGCTCACGAACATAATGATATCGTCTATGATAATGTCTGGCACCTTTCTGAACTCCGGGTTCGTTAGCAATGATGATTGCACCAGTATTGTCACAATACATATCTAAATGTGTGTTATTTGAGGGCATCACGTTAAGCCCATAAATAAACCTTCTAATCCAGACTGCTTCCATGGCGGCTTCTGAGGCGGCAATGTACTCAGACTTTGTCGCAGACATAGCAACTGTGGTTTGCTTCTTGCTCTTCCAATCCACGGCGCCTCCATTTAAAACGAAGACGTATCCCGAATGAGATTTTGTATCATCTCTATCAGTCTGAAATCCAGCATCACAATATCAGTCACTTTGAGCTCTGCATCAGGATTTCCTCCATACACCAGAAATAAGTCTTTAGTAGCCCGCAGGTACTTAAGAATGTTCTTCATAGCAGTCCAGTGATCTTCACCTGGATTCTGTTGATATCGGCTAACGATATTTTGCGCAAGCGCTATGTCAGGTCTAGTGCATCTTACCGCATACATAATAGATGCCACAACCGAAGCATAAGGAACCCTCTGCATACGCTCCACCTCCTCAGGTGTAGAGGCACTTTGTTTGCTAGATAAACCAAGTCCTTCCCGCATGGGTACGAAACTACGCTTGGAATTCTCCATCTTGAATCGCTTCAAGATCTTATCAATATAAGCACTTTGACTTAGTCCAATCAACCGTTTAGTTCTATCTCTATAGATCTTGATTCCAAGAATAAATGCTGCTTCACCCAAGTCTTTCATAGCAAAACATTTTCCAAGATGGGATTTTACATCTTGCAACATTGAATGTGATTTCCTATTATCAATATGTCATCTACATATAAGACAAGGAAAGTAACATTACTCCCACTAGCTTTGCGATATACACATGGCTCATCAGGATTTTGAGCAAAGCCAAACTTTTTGATTTCCTCATCAAACCTTTTATTCCAACTTCTTGATGCTTGCTTTAGTCCATAAATGGACCTCTGAAGCTTGCACACTTTGTTGGGATATTTTGGATCGACAAAACCTTCAGGTTGTACCATATAAACTTCCTCGTCTAGATAACCATTCAAGAAAGCGGTTTTGACATCCATTTGCCATATCTCATAGTCATAGTACGCTGCTATGGCTAAGATAATCCTAATAGCTCTAATGTCCGCTACTGGAGAGAAGGTTTCCTCATAGTCAACTCCATAGAGCTGAGTATAGCCTTTCGCCACGAGACGAGCTTTATAGGTGTGTACATTTCCATCCATGTCGGTCTTCTTCTTGAAGATCCATTTACACCCAACGATTCTACCATTAGGTGGAAGATCAACCAAGCTCCAGACTTGATTGTCTTTCATGGATTTCATTTCCACATTCGCAGCTTCAAGCCATTTGTCAGATTCTGGATCTGATAATGCAGCTTTGAAATTAGGAGGTTCATTTAAATCTCCTAATATGTGTTCTTCAGATTCAATATTAAGATTCAATCTTTCACGAGCACGTATTGTCCTTGAGGACCTACGAATTGGAATCGCATCAACTTCATCAACTTGAGGTTCATCACTTTGAACATTCCCCCCCCCCAAGTTGATGATCACTACACATCTTTCTCTTGAGTCTCATCAAGTTCGACAATCCTCCCACTATTTTCTTGAGTGATGAGATTCTTTTCAAAGAACTCAGCATATCTAGCAACTTTAATAGTGTTTTCGGTAGGAAAGTAGAAGTAGTAACCCATCGTTTCCTTTGGGTATCCTACAAAGATGCACTTAACTGATCTGGGTTGAAGTTTGTCAGGCGTATCTCGCTTCACAAGTGCCTCACATCCCCAGACTCTTAAGTAAGACTAATTAGGGACACTTTCATGCCACAATTCATGCGGTGTCTTGTCAACCTTCTTGGTTGGAACCATATTTAGAATGCGTACAGCAGTCTCTAGAGCATAATCTCAAAGTGAAAATGGGAGAGTCGTAAGGTTCATCATTGATCTCACCATGTCCAACAAGGTTCGATTTCTCCTCTCAGATACACCATTATGTTGTGGAGTATATGGAGGAGTAAGCTGTTGAATAATTCCACAAGCTTTTAGATAATCCTTAAACTCTTGGCTTAAGTATTCTCCACCTTGATCCGAACGAAGAATCTTGATGGTTTTACCGAGTTGATTTTCTACTTCATTTTTAAACTCTTTGAATGTTTCAAAGACTTCATGTTTATGTTTAAGCAAGTAAACATAACCATAACGACTGAAATCATCCGTAAAAGTGATGAAGTAGCTAGCACCTTTCCTTGACACATGTCTAAATGGGCCACAAACATCGGTATGTATGAGTCCAAGTAGTTCTTTAGCCCTCTCCGGTTTATGCGGAAAAGGTTTTCTTGTCATCTTGCTGGAAACACAAGACACGCATTTTTCAAATGATTCTTCATCATTTGATTGTAAGATCCCTTCACGTTGAAGTCTTTCAATGCGTTTCTTGCCAACATGAGCAAGACGACAATGCCAAAGATAGGTAGAGTCCAAGTTAGGCTTGACTCTTTTGCTAACATTATTCATTGAATTATCATTTGAATCACAACCACGCATATCAATTTCAAAAATACCATTACAAGCAATAGCATTAAAATAATGAACATTATTTCTAGAAACTGAAAGACCATAATCATTAAAAACATTAATGAATCCGTTGTCTTTCAACAAAGAAACTGAAATTACACCTCTGGTAATAGAAGGTGCATAATGACAATTGTCTAACACAATAACTAAACCAGTAGGTAAAACTAAATGAAAGTCTCCTATTTCTTTCACGGCTGCCGGTAGACCATTGCCCACGAACAGTTGTACAGCTCCTGACTTCAGGTTTCTTTCTTCCTCTAAGCCCCTGTAAAGTATTACAGATATGAGTTCCACAGCCAGTGTCATAAACCCATGAATTACGCTTAGAAAATGAATATAATTCAATTGTGAAGATACCTGAAGTACTGGCTAAACCAACTTGCTTCTTCTTCTCATTCAACTCAGCTAGATACACTTCAGCACAGTGATGACAAGCCTGGTCCTTAGTCGGATGCTCCTTTTTCGCCGGAGGGGTCTTTTTAGGTTTGGAGACTGAAGCACTTTGCTTTCCCTTACCAATGTTCTTGCCCTTAGCTTTCGGTTGTTTTCCTTTCTGAACCTTTCCCCCCTTGATCATAAGAACTTGGGGTGTCTCAGATTTCTTGGGAAGGTTTTTCTCATACTCAATTAACATGGCATGAAGTTCAGCTATGGTTTTGCTCATGTTGTGCATATTGTAATTGCGCACAAAACTCTCAAAATCTCTTGAAAGAGACTTAAGAATCATGCCAATAGCAATAGGCAGAGTGTAAGTCCCAACTCAATAGATGGTACTACTGAAGACACCTCTATGTCGATGGTGGAGTTACTTTGCAATATATGCACTGAACTGGAGACGACCAGTTGCAGTGTGTATATACCAAGTTCTAGATAGATTACTTATGTAAATGACAATAAGTAAAGAACAATGCAATAATACAAATAACTTGTAAAGTAACTTGATGAGACAATATGTAATTTCAATGTGTAATTTATTTATTGATGTTAAACAAATTACAAGGTTGTTGCGGAACCAAGATAATACAAAGAATGTAAATATCCTAACAACCTATGAAATACAATTGATCTACACTCGGAATTTCTCAAGACAATCGAAACACTTAAAGTTGTGAAATGTTCCTTTTAGCGATTGAGAGAATATTGCACAAGTTCACCAAGAATATTGCAGGTTTGCAAAGTGTGAAGTGTTTGTATGTTTTTCACTTGTTATTCTTGTTGTGCAATGACTTGTATTTATAGGCAAAGTTAACATTGGGATGTTAACTTTAGCCGTACAAATGTGGTTGGGAGCTTTTAAGGAATAGCATTTAATTCCTTAAAAAGCAGTGTAAAGTCGCATGATAAAGCAACTTTACACAACCACCTTTATGTACCTTTTATTACTTAAATAATAAGATAAGGCTTATTATCCGGGTAAAGGTACATAAAGCATACAAGTCAATTCCTCGTAATCAGTGTAAAGCTTTGTAAGGGCTTTCCACTGATGGTCTCTAGTTTGTAACTGACTAGAATGCCAACTGGGCTTCGCTGCCATTGCCATTCTCTATCTTCCATTTGTTGTCTTCGACTTCAACTGGAATGATTCTTCAACTGGTCAGTTCTCAACTGGAGGAAGTCTTCAGTTGCGTTGACTGTACGGTGCAACTGGACTTTAATATATTTCTCGACAAATCATCTAGGTCTCCAGTTCACTCTGGTCAGTTTCACTGGGTCTCCAGATGCAACTGGAGACTGACCAGTTTACCAGGTGAACTGGTCCTAACACAGAGGATACGCATAGTTTAGCCTTTCCAAGTGCTCAAAGTAACTCTTCATCTTAAGTACATGAGCGCTCACCGGTTTCCCATACTCGTGTTTCAAATTATGGAGTGACTCAACTAGTTCAAACAGTTCAACTCCAGCTTGTTTTTCGTACATAGACTTGAGTTCTCTGATCATGTCATATGGATTATACGTCTCGAATTGCTTTTGAAACTCGGGAGTCATGTTGCCTAGCATCAAACAAGCAACCTCATTATGTCTATCGTACTGAGTATTGAATTCTGCCAACTGTGCAGCAGTGGCACTTGCATCAGGGATAGCGGGCATCTGATTTTCAAGGACATCGGTTTTCTTTTCAACTCTTAGGACAATCCTCAATTGACGATACCAGTCATTGAAATTGGTTCCAGAAAGTTTTTCTCTTTCTAGCATCGACCTGAAAGCCGATTGGTGTATGTTTTGTGAAGGATTTGTTGCCATCTACAAAACAGATTTAAGTTCAAAAATCAGTATTTTCGATAATAAATCCTTAAGAAATATAATTACCCAATGTTAAATCATTTAACAATTAATTTCATTAAGGCTAGGATCCAATTGACATACCATCATTTCATCAGTTGATCTGCTAGAAATGATGTACTCAAAAGGTAAGTGACGATCAGTAATTGCATTACAAGTACAATTCCTAGATTTATGGACTTACAAAGACACTTGTGGAGGGGTATTAAGTGTTTTGTAATCATATTTTGTCCCATCTTATGCCACGGGTCAAGGTCTCACCGCTTAACTCGTTTTAAGTCGCCCAATTAAGAACTGTAAATAGTCTACCACCGTCTCACAATGAGTAGTAATTTACCTTGGAGTTGCAATTCACCTACGTCTCACGTATAGCAAAAAGTACTTGCAAGTGTTCTTAGCAAAGTGGGTGGCAAAGACTTAACTTTTAATTGGGTAATGCAATTGATGTGAATCAAAAGTTTATGTATGAAGATTGATATGACTTATTTTATACTCATTTCCCACGGATTAATTAGTTGTTTTTAAGTAGTTTTCGAGTCGTTTTCGTATACATTTGGTGCGTTTATGGTATTTGTTAGTGTTTCAGGAAAATAACAGGTACTTGAGCGTAATTCTGGAGAAAATGACATTTTTGAGGCAAAATAAGTGCTTACGGAAGATTTACAAGGCCCGAAGCTGCATTTGGAGTTTGGTCAACGTAAGTCAATCAGTTGAGAGACAAGTTGCGACGCAATTCAAAGCTGCGCCGCAACAGAGCTACAGAAATATAAGTTGCGCCGCAGTGGCACAAGCTGCGACGCAACCTGTTCAGTCCATGCCACCCTTGAGTCAAACAAAGTCAATGGAAGTCAACTATCAAGATAGATTGCGATGCAACGTATGAGTTGCGCCGCAATGGAAGACGAATTTTTGGGGAATTTTTAGGGCAACTATATAAAGCTTGCAAATACATTCATAAAACCTACCTTTACTTTCTCAGCCGTTTTTGGAGACTCTTTGGAAGCATATTTTCATCAGTTTTATCATCTTTGAAGATCAAGAAGACGATTGGACGATTTCCGTTATTCGCTTTCATTTATTTGTAATCGGTAACGATGAATTCTCTATATTTGATTTGTTATTTCATATTTAGTATGAGTGGCTAATCATTTCATCATCCATCTTGATGAAGTGAGACAATATGTAAGGATTGCACTATGTTATTAATTCAAGATTGATTTCAATTATCGTTGTGTCGAGATCTTGATGAATTGAATCTTTAATATATATTATTTTGATGTTGGTGACATATATGTTCTTCGTTAGTGGTACTAGTTGAACATATATGTGATTTCAATTAATTATCCTTAATCAATTGTCACTAGCTCATGGTATGATAGTGAACGTCATTTTGATAAAAAGAATCATTTGTCAACGTGTTGATTAACGGTTGGTGGTACCACGTTGCCTTCACATAGATACAATTGTTAATTTGATAATCAAATAAACTAGTTGGTTAGGGAAATTGTTTTAAGCATTGGTGGTACCGGCTTTTACAAAGGAACTGATTAATTAGGTGATTGAAATGATTTTACAAACGTTGGTGGTACCAGTTTGTGTCTTTATTTTGTCACGATTATCATTGTCAACTTAATTGAATTTGAACTTCATTTATGTGCAATCTGAACATGTTGTTAAGCGGATTCAAGATGGATGCCTTTTAAATTATTGTTTTAAACAAAAACTCTCTTTTCGATTAATCCTGAGGGATAACTAAACAGTTTACTAACTAATTGCAAAGTGACAATTCGGTCACAAAACCCTCCTCTTTACTTGAACTACTTTATTTTAACAATTGCTTTACTAGTCCTTGTGATCGACCTCGGATTTACCAAGTTTACTATACTGCATACGATCGGGTTCACTGCCTGTGAGTGTGTTGTAGTCAGTCTTTTGGTAGTTCGTGTTTATAAATTTTAAAACTCGATTTCACACATCAAGTTTTTGGCGCCGCTGCCGGGGACTTTTGTTTTAGTAGTTGTTTAATTTTGTAGTTCGACCTTTCTCACATTTATTTGTGAGAAAGTTATTTGCTTTATTAGACAGATTTTCATTTTTATTTATTTTAAGTTTTATTTCATTTGTACCAGGTGCGGTTGACGGTTTGTTTTGTGGTGATTGTGCAGGTTCTTGCTAGTTGATGAACACTAGAGCCTCTGGCCGACCATTGCTTAGTCCATTATCTAATCCGGGAAAGGTCAGACGTAGACTAGTGCAAAGAAACAACCAAGAGCCATCCACATCAGGCAGGATAGATTCAGAAACCGCAAATCAAGTTCCACCAGGCCAGACCTCAGAAGATCAAGTGATTAATAGGTCGGAGGAAGAAGCTTGGATATTTCGAACAGGTGAGGACTCAGAAGGAGAAGAAAAAGTTCAAACACCTAAACCGAATAACATTGTATTCCCTCAAATTAACAGAAATCAAAATCAACAACCGAGGGTAAACAGGATGGGTGAAGAGCAACCGAGAGACATGAACAACGTTCCTTACGGGGAACGAAGAAGAACTATACCAGCTAACTGGGGCACAGCTATCCGCCCTCCCGCAATATCAACAAACTTCTCATTAAAGGGTAATCATCTTAAGAGTGTCGAGGAAGATAAGTTCGACGGGGTTAGAAGATGTGACCCTTATGCTCATGTTGAGAGGTTTGAAAAGATTTGCCGATTGTATCAGTATGGGGAGGGGCAAGCTGAGATTGTGAAATTAGAATTATTTCCATTGACTCTCACTGGAGATGCATCTTCATGGTTTAAGGAGCTACCGGATAATTCATTCTCTACTTGGGCTGAACTCAGAGAAGGATTCATTGATGAGTTCTATTCCATAAGAACTCAAAGGCAACTAGAGAATCAGATTAGGGGTTTTTCTCAAGATAGTGGTGAGGACATTGTTGATGCTTGGAAGAGATTCAAGGAGATGCTGAGAAATTGCCCAGGACATAGCATGGGTACCGAAGTGATTGTTGAAATTTTCTATGATGGATTGGATAGAAGGTCTAAGAGGGAGCTCGGATATGCATTTGGGGGTAGTTTCAACAACATTTCCCCGAATGAAGGTTACAAAATTCTTGATGATATGGCCAAGGAGAGCTCGACCCGAGAAGAAGACCGAACCAAGAGATCCGGGAGAAATACTGTCGCTAAAGTTGAAAGTGGCGAAGATTCTAAGTTAGTTGCTGAAGTTAAGGCTCTCTCAAAGCGTATGGATGAGAGATTTGATGGACAAGAAAGTAGGTTCAAGAGTTTGGAAAGGGATGTGAAAGTTATGGCTGATGGATGTGACATTTGCGGAGATTTGCATTACACCGAGGATTTCCCCCAAAAGCCGGTTCAAGATGTTAATTTTGTTCAGAACCAACAACAGGGGAATTTTAACCACAACACCGGTTTTCAAAACCGGCAGTCAGGTAACTCTTATCCCTCATCTTCTTCTTATAATACTAACAATTCTGGTTTTGTTGGTAACAGGTTTAGCAGGTTCAACAATCAGAATCAACAAGGTCCGGACTCCGAATTAAAGGATATTATGAAGGATTTTATTAGTGCCCAGAGAGCAACTAATGAGCACGTTGCAGAAGAGTCAAAGAAGGTGAGCTTTGCATTGGATGCTTTGACTACTCGGTTGGATGGGCTCGAACACAAGTTGGATCAAGGAACAAAGAACCAGCAAGCCATAATAAAAGACTTGGAAGGAAGGCTTGAAAGGCTAGGGAATTCTAATAGACAACCCGGTACTTTACCGGATTGTTTTTAAAGTTGATAGAGCATTAAAGCATCCTTATTCTTCTGATGATACTTGTTTTAGAATTGATGTGATAGATGATGCTTTGGACTTGGAAATGCAAGAAGCTATGGAAGTAGATGGAGTTGTTGAAGCCGAGATTGCAAATGGTAAAGCTATCGCCAATGATCAAATTGAAGAAATTTTGGCTTTGCGCATGGATACAACTCCACCGAAAGATGAAACCTTCGAAAAGATCACGGCGGATGGAAGCACACGGGTGTTGACATCGGTTGAGAATCCTCCTACCGACTTGGAGCTCAAGCCTTTGCCGGATCATCTTGAATATGATTATCTCGAAGGTACATCTCTTTTACCCGTAGTTATCTCGTCCGTATTGTTGGAGGATGAGAAATCTAGACTTATGACCGTCCTCAAGGCCCATAAAAAGGCCTTTGCTTGGAAAACTTCCGATATACCGGGTATAAGTCCTGAATTTTGTAAGCACACCATAAATTTTATTGATAATGTCAAACCGGTAGTGCAAAGACAACGTAGACTTAATCCGAACATGAAGGAAGTTGTTAAAAAGGAGATAATTAAATTGCTTGATGCGGGAATCATATTCCCGATTTCGGATAGTCCATGGGTGAGTCCGGTGCATTGTGTACCAAAAAAGGGTGGGATGACCGTTGTTTTGAATGAGAAAAATGAGTTAGTTCCCACTAGAACTGTCACGGGATGGCGGGTGTGTATTGATTATCGGAAGTTAAATGACGCCACCCGTAAAGACCATTTTCCCTTACCTTTCATTGACCAAATGCTCGAACGGCTCACCGATAATGAGTACTTTTGCTTCTTGGATGGGTTTTCGGGGTATTTTCCAAATACCCATTGACCCGAATGACCAAGAAAAGACCACATTCACCTGCCCGTTTGGTACTTATGCCTATAGGAGAATGCCTTTTGGTCTTTGCAATGCCCCCGGGACCTTTCAAAGATGCATGATTGCAATTTTTCAGGACATGATTGAAACTTCCATGGAAGTCTTCATGGATGACTTTTCTGTATTCGGAAGTTCTTTTGAAAGTTGTCTAGATAGTCTTGATAAAATGTTGGAAAGGTGCGAAAGGGCACATTTGGTTTTGAATTAGGAAAAGTGCCATTTTATGGTAAAGGAAGGGATTGTGTTGGGACATAAAGTTTCTAAAGTGGGACTTGAGGTGGATAAAGCAAAATGTGATGTCATAGCTAAATTACCTCCTCCCACTAAAGTTAAATCGGTAAGAAGCTCTTTGGGTCATGCCGGATTTTGTCGTCGGGTTATAAAAGATTTTTCAAAAATCACCCGGCCTATGACCAAGTTGTTGGAAAAAGATGTCCCTTTTAATTTTGATAGTGAGTGTCTTCATGCATTTAACCTTCTCAAGGACAAGTTGTCCAATGCACCTATTATGTCTTCACCCGATTGGTCATTACCTTTTGAGTTAATGTGTGACGCTAGCGATTTTGCCTTAGGGGCCGTTTTAGGCCAAAGGGACGACAAACTCTTTCGTCCCATTTCTTATGCTAGCAAGACCCTCAACCCGGCTCAACAAAACTATACCGTGACTGAAAAAGAATTGTTGGCCGTTGTTTATGCTTTTGATAAGTTTTGACCCTACTTGGTTCTTAATAAGACCATTGTTTATACCGACCATTCCGAATTGAGGTACTTGTTCTCTAAACAAGATGCCAAGCTCCGTCTCATCCGTTGGGTCTTGCTATTGCAAGAGTTTGACATTGAGATCAAGGACAAAAAGGGGCTGAAAATGTGGCGGCCGATCATTTGAGTAGGCTCGAAAACCCTCACCTCGAGGAGTTGAAAGAGCATGAGATTAATGATGCATTTCCTGATGAGTATTTGATGTAGGTTGAAGTTGGGGAAGCACCATGGTATGCCGATATTGCTAATTATCTTTGTGAAGATGTGATTCCCAAAGAAATGTCATCTCAACAAAAGAAGAAATTCTTTTCTGAGATAAAACATTATTTTTGGGAAGACCCCTATTTGTTTAGAATGTGTGCAGATGGGATGATCAGGAGATGTGTGTCCGGTGTAGAAACCCAGAAGATTTTAGATGCATGTCATTATGGTCCTACCGGTGGGCATTATGGGCCCTCTGTAACCGGTAAGAAAGTTTATGATGCAGGTTTCTACTGGCCGACCATTTTCAAGGAAGCTCAAACTCTAGTGGAGACTTGTGACTCTTGCCAGCGACAAGGTTGAAGTTATATCATGAGGAAGAAGCTACTGAGGGAGTTGTTATTGAGGAACTCCCATTGTTTGATTTAGAAGAGTGAAGGATGATCGAGTCTAGCTAAAGACTTGTTAATAAATTAAGCGCTTCTCGGGAGGCAACCCGTGTTTTTCATTTTTCTTGTTTTCAATAAATTTTGCTTATTTTTCATTGTTAATGTGTTTTTATTGAGATTTGCAGGTTGGAGCCACTCTCACGCGTTCCGGTAAGTTGTTTCATGAGAGATTGCAAAGGTAAGTGTGGGGGGGTTCGATTGCGCCGCATACATGTTGCGCCGCAGTTGGTTCCAAATGTTGCGCAGCAGCCTCCAAATTGCGAAGAAACTTAAATCTCTACATAAGGATTGCGCCGCAGTCAGTTTGTTGCGACGCAACCAGTGTGGTGTTTTGTAGAAAATTCAGAAAATCAAAAATAAAATAAAATTAATTAAAATCAAAATTTAAATACCACTGCGCCGCAACGTGTGGGTTGCGACGCAACCGGGGTTAGATCGGGTCAACAACAAAAAGGGGGCTAGGGTTTCATTCTTTACACCCACTCTTACTTTACTAATAATAATTTCACCCTCCTCTCATCTCAATCTTTCTAACCGATCTATTCCTCCTTCCCTTCCTATTTTCTTTACTTTTTAATCTTTCTTTTGAATCTTAATCATAATGACAAGGCAAGGCAAGGTTAGTATCCCCTATTCGACTCTCAATTGTTTCTTTTAACTTTATGTTGATAGATTTATGTTAATCAATTCGAATCTATATACCTCTATGCTCGAATTGATTGTTTAATTTCGAATTTAAGATTATTGGGGGTCTAGAACAATGAGGGTTAGTTGATTTGTTGGTAAACTGATGATTAGCTTTCATGGCATTGTGTAATCAAATTAATGTAGGGACAATTACTGTTTGTTTTGATTGATTGATAAACCCTAAGTAATTTGTGGAGGATTTTAAATTGGGGAGGTTGGGTTGTTTTTCTGCTGCGTCTACCCAAATTCTTTAAGATTACGTCGCAGTCTGCTAATTGCGACGTAATAGGGACACAGATATATAAGTTGCGCCGCAGTAAGCAAGTTACGACGCAACGTTTCCCTATTCTGCCCAGCTACATGTTTTACTTAAGTATATGTTATAATTGAGTTGGGGTTTGATTGTTTTGATATTTTTCTTGTATGTGCAGCAACCTGTTACGGGTGGACGTGCACCAATAGGTTCCACTAGACCCTCATCCTCGTCTGCACCTAATGAGGGAACTTCAAATGTCCCTCCTGCTCAAACCCAAGAGGCAATTGATATGGGAGTTCCAGCTCATGCTTGGCTCAGATGGCCTTGTGCTACTCCCGAGGCCAAGGCCGAGTACACTAATAGGTTAGCCACAATGATTCATAAAGACATTGAGAGACCGAGATATATGGAGTCGAATATGCTTGATATGCTTAATATTCGTGAGGACATTAGTAGGTTGATGCGCCTCATGGGTAAGACTAGTGATGCTTATGGTAACCCGACTGAGATTGAGTTGAGCATGTGGTTTGATATTTTTCGTAATAGGGAAGCTGTGTGTAAAGAGTGGTGTCTTGAGGTTTATTCTACCATTAATGTCAAGGATATTGATAAAGCTATGAGTGTTTTTGATGATAAAGTAATTTTCTTTAGATGCGGTGGTAAGGATAGGACGTTGACGATTGCTGAGTTTAGTTTGTGTACGGGTATGTACACTGAGGAGTTGTTGGAGACTCCTACATTTAGGAATGTTTTGACTCTTGCGACTAGGACTAGTCAGGGGTTCCCTCGAGAGGCAGGTGATCAGAGGGATTATTATACTCGGATTTCTGGGGGCAGGGTTTGGAATGGAGCTATTGGGGCGAATACTATACAGTCGCCCATTTTGAGGATTTTTCATAAAATGTTGGTATTTTTCTTTGTCTAGCGTACTAATCAGCGGGATAAAGTCTATTTGGAAGATTTGTGGTTATTAAGGTTGTTCGATGAGGGTGGCTTTTATAAGACTGCTTGTGCCCCTTATGTTCTGGCCAAGCACATGGGCACTAAAGGGATACGAGATAAGGGACTGGTTTGTGGCCATTTCATTACGAAAATGGTCAAGTTTTTTGAGTGTCAGGATGATAGGACGATCACAACGGTTAATTTGAATTGGAAGCCTATGAAGGCGTTTACATACCCTGATTTGAAACGTTTTGGATTGCTTCGCCCTCAAACGCATAGGGATATTTATGAGTTGATTGCGTTTGGTGATGCCGCCTCTGAAGGCGATGAGGGAGATGATGGTAATGAGGAGATGGCTGATGCACCCGAGCAGCCACCAGAGCCAGCACGACGTACTAAGCGTTGTGCCACTACTACTATTGCTGGTGCATCCTCCTCTGCTTCTCCTTCAGGTACTTAGGATTTCTCTTCTCTTCAGACTACTGTGAACTCTATGTGGGAGTCACAGCAGCAGTTCCAGGACAGGATGGATCGGGACTTCAGATGGATTGGTTCTGGGGTGGGGAGAGTTATGTACGATCAGCAGCGTTACCAGCCTATGTGGGAGGCTAACTATCGGGGGGATGATTTCCGACCTCCTCAGCCTTTTCCAGACTATAGGCCGCCCAACATCTGCATACCAGAGCACCGGACTGGTGGATTCTATTATCCACCAGAGCGCCGTATTAGCAGACTCCTTCCCACGATCTCGGGGGACGGGGTCCAGATCATCCTGTTACTTTTGGTTCTTTTGCAGGTACTCAGGGCGATGGTTCATATGTCGGTGGTTCAGCTCCCAGGAGTTTTGGGGAGCAGTTAGCTGAGGGATTTTTTGGACCTCCAGGTGGTGGTGTGCAGGGATACCCACCTCCCAGTTGATCGGTTGATGAGAATTGATGATGAGGAGCGCCGTCTGCTGGTTTATTGATGGCTTGTATCCTTGATTTCTTTGAACTATTTCCATTCCCGTACTTTATTATCCTTTCTTTGGTTTGTATCCACCCTACGGGGTGATGAGACTTCGTATTTTTATTTCTTTTCTTTGGATTTCGAATAAGTAGGGATAATGATTTGCATGCTTTATTATATAATCTGTTGGCCGTTAATCGTGTGTTCATGTTGAATAGCAAGTTTTGTCATATGCATATGCTGGCAGTAAGTTCAGCGCAATATTCTTGTTGGCATCATTCAAGCATGGGACACCCGTAATACCCGACAAGTTTTTCTTGTTCTTGATTTTGCTTTTTGTTTACTTTCCCCTATTTCCCTTAGTTTGACTTAGTTCATTGGACATTGAGGACATTGTCCAACTCAAGTGTGGGGGGTGGTAAATAGGAAAAAGTCGGGTATTTTAGAGGAATTTTTAAACTTTTGCATGCTTGTCCTTGTAGTTAATTGCTTTTGTCACCTAATTATAGATATTAATGAGCAATTTGACTACACCCTTGGTATAGAATTTAATTGGTGGAATGTGTCTTGATTGATTAATTAGGCAATGCCTTCTGGATTAATAACATGACTAGCACGCTTATAGCACCAAAACACCAAATATGTGAGATTATTGATCATTTATAGATATGCTAGGTGTTTACGGATTTGGATTGATTGGCCTTGTAAATTTTTCCCTCTCGTAGGCTTTTGAATTTATTCAAGAGTAAGGTTCGACTTAGAACTTTGAACTATGATGTGCAAGTTTGAGGTTAGTTTTTCCATTTCCGGGTTACTTTCATTTGCTATGAGTGTGCCGGTGATTGCATTGATTATAGAACTTGTCCTGGTTGATCGTTCCGTATAACTAGATGAGGAAGAGGCAAATTTAGGTTAAAACCTTTGTTCTTTATATGTTCACCTTTGTTTTGTAAACTTTTGTTATGTGCATGTTTTGTTAATGTGCTTAGTAGCTAACTACACTGGTTAGTGAACCACCTGTGAAACCCCTATGTTGCACTCATTTTTAGTGCAAGAAACAATAGAAAACATGTTGTCATTAGCCTGTTCTTTGTTATTAAATCCACCCTAAATATACACCTTTCCTAGCCATGCTGATAGTCGAAGTCCTGGTGGATCATTGGTTGCCTATGCTAGTGGATGGTTTGGGGTTGTCCTTTTATGTCGGGTTGGGATATTCTCGGTTACTGAGAATAGATTGATTTCGTCATGAGTCTTGGATCAAGTCTGGATTGTTCATCTTAGCATATTATTACATGATTTGTCACTGTTTCAATATTATTTAGAGAATACCAATTAGTCAGAGTAAAAGTAGCTCACAAAAAAAGAGAAAAAGAATAAAAGAATTGAAAAACAGAAAAAAATAAAAAAATAAAAAAAATGAAAAAAAAGAGCTTGGGCTGTCAGTTGGTATTTCTCACCTTTGGTCAAATCATTTTTGTAAGTTGGTTCATCAATTACACCAACAAAAGGATCTTGTAGTGTTATATTCTTCAGTTATCATATTTGGGTTGGCACATTCGTTAAAGCCAACATGGTTCGTCATGGTTGATTGAGTTGTTTGATTTCATACACCACAATGGTGTCGGTTTTTAATCGTTCTATTGGGGGTATTGTCTGGACAACTTCTCGGGTTTTGGATCGTTGGCAACTAATGACATGGGATTTATGGATTAGACTATTATGTAAAAACTTTGTTAAATGTTGTGTTATTTCCCTTTAACACCAATTGTTATCCTTAATTTCCATACCCCTTTAAATACCTTGTTAGCCTCAAAGTTCATTACAACCCTTTAAAGACCTCTTCTGATAGACGTCTTGGTGCTTGCGCCATGACGGGGCAGGAACGATTCTAGTACAAGCCTATGGTAAAAGAATATGCATCACGACTAGGCCTTGAGTGATTATTCAAATATTCAACCCCAATAGTAAGTTAGTTGGAGTAGGATAGAGGATATATCATTGACTCGATTGTTCTGTTCTTAGTCGTGTTATTGAGGCTTGTGTATGAGTCAAGTATTGTCAAACATTCCAGTTTTCATTTAAGATTAAAACTGCCTAACCATCTCTTCTCATTTTCATGAATGGTTTAGCTTCTTTTTGATTACTGCAATGTTATTCCTATATATGTACCAAGGTAATTTAAGTTTTGAAGTTTGGAATTGCTTGAGGACAAGCAAAGCTTAAGTGTGGGGGGATTTGATATGTCTTATTTTATACCCATTTCCCACGGATTAATTAGTTGTTTTTAAGTAGTTTTCGAGTCGTTTTCGTATACATTTGGTGCGTTTATGGTATTTGTTAGTGTTTCAGGAAAATAACAGGTACTTGAGCGTAATTCTGGAGAAAACGACATTTTTGAGGCAAAATAAGTGCTTACGGAAGATTTACAAGGCCCGAAGCTGCATTTGGAGTTTGGTCAACGTAAGTCAATCAGTTGAGAGACAAGTTGCGACGCAATTCAAAGTTGCGCCGCAACAGAGCTACAGAAATATAAGTTGCGCCGCAGTGGCACAAGCTGCGACGCAACCTGTTCAGTCCATGCCACCCTTGAGTCAAACAAAGTCAATGGAAGTCAACTATCAAGATAGATTGCGATGCAACGTATGAGTTGCGCCGCAATGGAAGACGAATTTTTGGGGAATTTTTAGGGCAACTATATAAAGCTTGCAAATACATTCATAAAACCTACCTTTACTTTCCCATCCGTTTTTGGAGACTCTTTGGAAGCATATTTTCATCAGTTTTATCATCTTTGAAGATCAAGAAGACGATTGGACGATTTCCGTTATTCGCTTTTATTTATTTGTAATCGGTAACGATGAATTCTCTATATTTGATTTGTTATTTCATATTTAGTATGAGTGGCTAATCACTTCATCATCCATCTTGATGAAGTGAGACAATATGTAAGGATTGCACTATTTTATTAATTCAAGGTTGATTTCAATTATCGTTGTGTCGAGATCTTGATGAATTGAATCTTTAATAATTATTATTTTGATGTTGGTGACATATATGTTCTTCGTTAGTGGTACTAGTTGAACATATATGTGATTTCAATTAATTATCCTTAATCAATTGTCACTAGCTCATGGTATGATAGTGAACGTCATTTTGATAAAAAGAATCATTTGTCAACGTGTTGATTAACGGTTGGTGGTACCACGTTGCCTTCACATAGATACAATTGTTAATTTGATAATCAAATAAACTAGTTGGTTAGGAAAATTGTTTTAAGCATTGGTGTTACCGGCTTTTACAAAGGAACTGATTAATTAGGTGATTGAAATGATTTTACAAACGTTGGTGGTACCAGTTTGTGTCTTTATTTTGTCACGATTATCATTGTCAACTTAATTGAATTTGAACTTCATTTATGTGAAATCTGAACATGTTGTTAAGCGGATTCAAGATGGATGCCTTTTAAATTATTGTTTTAAACAAAAACTCTCTTTTCGATTAATCCTGAGGGATTACTAACAAATTTACTAACTAATTGCAAAGTGACAATTCGGTCACAAAACCCCCCTCTTTACTTGAACTACTTTATTTTAACAATTGCTTTACTAGTCCTTGTGATCGACCTCGGATTTACCAAGTTTACTATACTGCATACGATCGGGTTCACTGCCTGTGAGTGTGTTGTAGTCAGTCTTTTGGTAGTTCGTGTTTATAAATTTTAAAACTCGATTTCACACATCAAAGATTCATGCACATCTTCATAACATAATGTTTAATAAAATCATTTTTATCGTCTTAACAACACAAAAGAGCTCGGTAGCTCCATTTGAACGCACAAAGAAGCGCAAAAGTAAAGGTTTGCGATAGACGCAATTAAGAACCCACTTCTTTAGGGAGCTAGCGCATCCCGACTTATACCTCTCTTAGAGTTTGTTCAAATGGGTGAGCCGATGTATCTTTTGATTGTAAGACACCAATTTTATTAAAACAAAATCATATTTCGATATTTATTAGTCAAGTTTATTATTTTCTTAAAACAATTTTGCATCACCATTTACAATAATAGCAAAATAATAAACTTACTAACTATTAACAATTAATCATGCAACGATTTATGGTGGGCAACCTAAATCATGGTCACTATGGTTAATGTACATGTTTAAGAATGGCTCCCCTTCATAGAAGAGGACCACATACATCAAGTTACCTTGATTGCGTAACACTATTAGAAAAATAGCCTTTAATGACACCAAAATTATGACACACGCATCTACGATGACAAGCAAAAATGTGTGTCATAAAAAAACTGTCATAACTTGTAAAATCTGAAGGGTTATGACACACAATTTTTGGTGTCATAAAAAAATGTAGTGTAACGCGGAGTACACTTACATTTGCGTGTCATCCTCGAGTGTCGTTTTATAATTTTGTTCCCCATATAAAAGCTTATAAATTTTTTTTCAATCAGATCCAGAACGAAGCCTAAACTTTTTTTTTCAATCAGATCCAGAACGAAGCCCCAAAACCCTATAATTTTGGCAACGAAGAGGAGCTCCAAAATCGAAGCCCCAAAATCGAACGACATCATCTACACAAAATCGAATCCCCAAAATCGAAGCCCCAAAATCGAAACCCTAAGTGTAAATGTTTTTTGTTTACACATGTTTTTTTTGTTTATTTTGGGTTTAGATCGATTGAAGCAGAAAAAATGTCGGATAGAGTAAAGGATAAATGAATAGCAGCGATTTGAATGATTGATTGATTATAGCAGAAAAGATGGCTGATAGAAATTTTGCAAATAGGAACCCGATGTAGTAGTAGTAGCGGTGGTGGTAATAGGAACCCGATGTAGTAGTAGTAGCGGTGGTGGTAATATGGAACCCGATGTGATTGAGATTGCTCCCCCATCTCCGAATTCGACATCGAAACGGAAAGCGAAAGGGAAGCAGGTATATATATACATATATGTGTGTGTGTGTGTGTATATATATAATTTTAATTATAAAAAATGTGAGACTTTTTTGAAATGAATTTTGAAATAGAAATTGAATTTAAGCGATGTAAGTTAGTAATTGTGTTATGATTTTGCTACATATATTTTAGGCTATGTGTATTGGTTTGCATTTGGATAAAGTATGTGTTTGTTTAGATAGCTATAAGTATTCACAAGCGATTTTAATCATTTTATGTATATAAGATACACAAAATGCTTGTCTGTATAGAGCTGGATGATATCGTGTCTTTGTGTTTGAGGGAATCAGGAACACTGCACAGGGAAATAGTAGTCATGTTTGACAACGGAAAGGTTGTGGTGTTGTAAGGAGACTAGTTGGGTGGTTTCTTGAAATAATGGTTAGATGGTTTAAGTTCAAAAGCCCTAATTCTAACCAAAACCATCTATTTCGTGTTCGTCTGAGCAGTTAGACGAAAGCCATGTGAGTTCAGCGAAAGTCATATATAGTGTAGCTCCTGCTATGGGTCATAACTAGGTGATTAATGGGCATTTATTATTACTATCATTTGTAGTTTTGCAACTTTGATTTGTTTATATTTTTCGAGAATTTGAAATCTGATGTATGCTTTCTTAAAATAATATCGGTAACAGGTGGCACATCCAGAATGCAGTTCAAGAGTTCCAGCTATTGTGACTGCTCTTGAAAAAATGGAGCTTACTCCAAAGGTAAATAAAACACTTCTCGTTTTTTGTAAGTGTTTTATATTCAACACGCTACGTTTGTGCTGGACTTTTAGTTTTGCCGTATTACTTATTTACAAGTTGGGATCAATATAGTTCCAGTTCTGCAATTTTGAATTGCCCACAACTGTTTGTTTAGTTTGAACCTTGTCATAATGCATCATAATTCATAAAGTGAGATTGTTCTTTGTACTGATCTGCAATCTATTTGCTTGCAGTTTCGGGGATCTGAGATCATTCAACTTCAAAATTTTAGAACCGCTACAGTGGAAGATGTTGCAAGTGTACATTCCAGATCTTATGTTATTGGTCTTGAGAAGGTAATACAGGTTCTTGACATGAATAAAAGGACAACAGAGGAAATGTAATTGAGGAACCCAAAAACCAAAGGTGGCAATATGGGCGGGTTGGGTAACGACTAACGAATGAAAACATCTTTGCTTAGTAATGGACAGTTTGTGTTGGGTTGACCTGCTACCACTATTTGGTCCTTTTGAGAATCTCACTGTCAATAACTAATGCGTTACTTAGGACTGCTGAAGCTTTATTATCACCATAATAATCTAAACCTTTGAAGAAATTTATTGAAGATGTTGAAACTAGACTGCAGGTGACTTTTAATCTGTTTGACCCTTTCGACCCCGTTAGCTTGCTCCTTATAAGTGTAATTTAGAAGCAAATTATATATATTGAAATTTATGATGGTTTAAGGTTGTGGTGTTGTAAGGAGACTAGTTGGGTGGTTTCTTGAAATAATGGTTAGACTAGTTGGGTGGTTTTTTGAAATAATGGTTAGATGGTTTAAGTTTATATAATTTTGTATATTGCAGTTTATTAAATGTGAAGCAGACAAGAAATCATCACAGCTTGTCGACTTTTTCATCAAGAACAAGTCCAAAAAGAAATCATCACAGGTGGCATTCTTCTTTGCACTGATGTGGCAGCACATGGGCTTGACATTCCAGGCATTGATTGCATAGTGCAGGTAGAGCAATTGCTCGCTAGCTAAATTCTAAGTATTGATTAATTATGGTCAAAAAATCAATTTCACACTAGCTGCAACAAAGTTAAATTATCATATGCTACGGTTTATGAGACACTCATTTGACCTTTCTGATCCTATGTTGAATTTATTTGTGAAATCTTTAGTTTAGTAGCTCCCTGGCTTGTTATTTTGCTGCTTTGGAGTTTGATAGCTAGATAGTTTGTAAAGTTAAGGTTTTTTAAACACCCTTTATTTGTTTTTACACAGAGTTGATGAAATCCAAAGAGAAAAACAGAAAATGCTCGATTCTGGAACTTTCAGTGCGGATATGGGAGGGTATGCTCTCGATTCTGGAACTTGCAGTACATAGTATTTTTGTGATGATCTTTGAGGCATCGTCTTCCTGTGACAGGCTTAATTTCTTTATATGATTTGCAGGTTAGAGGTGCAGTATTAGCACTTAGATATAATGAGCAATTTCCCAGGCTTCCGGCTGATTTTGAGGTTCCTGCACAACGTAGCTTAGACATGTTTGATTTACTGCAATTTGTGTTCGGTTTTTAAATAACTTGTGGTTGTATGAAACGCATTGTTTTGATATATATGAAATGCGCTCTTTTGCTATTTGTGTATTTATTTGTATTATGAGATTAACTGTTATTTAATGTGTGGATATTAGTAATTTTATAAAAAAAAAAATTTAAAAAATTGAACCATGACACGCAAAAAAGAGTCATAAAAGTATGTCGTAAAAGGGTGTCATAAAAGCGTGTCATAAATTCTTGACGCGCGAAATGCGTGTCATAAAGCTTTATGACGTCTCGATTTATGACACCAAAAAGCGTGTCATCTGACCCCTTTTATGACACCAAATCGGTGTCATTAAAGGTGTTTTTTCTAGTAGTGTAAGCCTTTAAACAATATACAAACATACAATTATCAAATAAACACATAGATGCTGACTGGAAATTTCCAGCAGCTTCACAACCAGATTTGACATAGTAAACGTCCAAATTTGCCTTAGCTCAGAACTACAAAGTTGTAGCCCTATGAATCTTGCATCTACAGTCCAAAGAAGAGCTCCTAACTCATTACGGTTGATTTTATATGAATTTTTTAGTGAACAGGTGTCAAACAAAAAAAATCACACGATAAATTCACATAGTCACACAATTATCAAATAATTAACCCTAATTATTGGACCATTAAACTAAGCAATACATATCAATATATCTAAGTAATAATCATAAAGAATTTTGCATGAATTCCTTATGATTTTACTTCTATTTAACAACATTAAATTAAAAGATACATAAAACATGCAATTTATCACATAAACATGTCAATTCACATAATCAAAACTTGCATAGAGGGTTTAATTTAACCATTAACTTTAATTAGGTTGAATTAATGATAAAAAAACAAAACCCTAAATTTATTTTTTTATCAAAATCGATTTTTATAAAAATAAAAAACAAAACAAATTTTAATTATTTAATTAATTAATCAAACCAACCCTCAAAACCCCCCTCAAGTTTTGAACTTTGTAACTAATATATCACATATTAGGCTCGTGATACCACTGTTAGGATTCATAACTATTATCATAAACAATTACACGAGTACGCAGCGGAAAGAATCATATGCAATATAATTAATTAACAAAGTAAAAGTGAATGTGTACCTTTTAGCTTAGCTTTCAATAGATAAATAATAATAAGAATTATTATTATTTAGGGTTTAAAGTAAAACCCTCTACGATCGTACACTTGACACCCCTATGAATGTATGCTAGTACCCGATCACGAACTCACAACCCGATTGTGTTTATCCCTTGAAGTCGAAACCAAGAAACCCAAAACCCTTTTTCTTTTTTGTTGATGTCGACCGAAAAGACAAGAGAAGAGAGAGTGATTTACAAGTCTAATTGTCTTGTATGTATGTTTAAAACCCTTAACCCTTAATTGTAAGGGTTTTCAAACTTGGTGAACAAGTTTGAGGAGGATTAGGAAACCTCCTAAACCGTCCCCCCCCCCTCCCCCCTCTTGTAATTAGGAAACACCTCTATATCCTAATTTACACTTTAGTCCTTCTCATTTAATTAATAAACATATTTAACTTTTAACGAATGTTTATTAATCATTTCGTGAACATATTTACATAAAGTATACGTGTCATTTCGTGTGACACCGTAAGCTTAAATATTTTCCGGACATGCATTTATATTAACGTGATCATATACCAACAAATTTCCAGACATTATGTTGAGGAAATAGAAGATTTGGGTAATTGTTTGGGGTGAACGGTAGTTTTTATATAAAAGCCAAATGGAACCATTTTTGAAGACTACCTCAGACGAATTGCTTCTATTAATAATAGCAACAATTTACCCCTTTAAAATTAACTGGTTAGAGCTTTTTGTGATTCTAAAATGATAGTTTCGCAATATAGCATCATTAATTACGATTTGGATAGCCGCAATGTTGGGGTTTTTTTATTCAAAGCTTGACAACTTTTTTAGACGATGTGTTTATGAGTCAAGTAAATCGATTTTTCATTTTTAAACTTTTTTTTTAATTATTTAATCATAGTTGAGTCAATTGCTTCTTTGGTTCGAAAATGGATCAAGTCATAGCCTATTGAACTTGAAAAAAATGTATAGTCTTAGTTTGGTGTCATTTTGGTCTTGGTATATGATGAGTACAACATTAAAATTTCTGACTTTGGACGGAAAAATATCTGAAAAAGAAAGTGTAGGTGATAACTTTTATAGGCATATAGAAAACCTTATCCATTTAAGAAGTCACCTATGGCAAAAAAAAACTTGTTTAAGGTGTTACATCCGAATCATAAAAAAGGGTAGCCATCCTAGCGCAACTCGCACAAAGAAAACTTATATATCACCATCAACTCGTCTGTTAGCGGCAAAAAGTTATATTTTCTCACAAGAGATCTCATGTTTAAATCATGTTCTAGGTAAATATTTTGGTGGTAATAAGAGAAATGATTGGAGCAACCACATAAAAAAGAACCCGATTTATGTTGTTACATTTGAGTCAAAAATGAATCGTCATTGCTGGATCATCCGAACAAAAAAGTTTTAGATAGATATTTCCAATTTTAAACTTAATTTATTCAATTTAACAAATATTGTATTTTGTAAAAGATCAAATTTTATTGAAACTAACATGTCTATAGAGATGATTGATATACTTAAAATATGGACCTAAAGATATGTTAGTATTCATGCACATAAATCATATAAACAATCACGAATACGCAGCGGAAAGAAACGTATATGCAATATAATAATTAGCTTCCAATAATATTAATAATAAGAATATTATTATTAGTTAGGGTTTAAAGTAAAACCTAGGGGTGTAAGAAATGAACCAGAAAACCGAAAAACCGGTCCGAACCGCGTGATCCGAAACCGAAACCGGAAAAAACCGAAACCGGAAAAAACCGAAAACAAAAAACCGATGTGTAACGGTTCGGTTACGGTTTTCAATATTCATTACCCGCGGTTAACCGAACCGAACCGAATTTTGATATATACCTACATATAATCATATATATGTATATTTACACATATATGTATTACATGAATACATCATTTACATATCTATTTAGCTAATTTTTTGTATTTGTTGTCTTAAAATATTAACAATTTTACTAACTTTCTTTCACAATCTATGATTAATTTTGGATATTCTAAGTAATTTTCTTATATATATACTCTTTTTAAGAAAAATTGTTAACTTTGTTTAAAATATTTATCAAAAATATTAGTAATATCATATAGAAGACATTTTAAGTAGTAAATCATGATACTCTTAAATAGAAACTTGCATTGCATAAATATAACGTTAGAAAAAAGTAATTCAAAATTAGATATAATGTATATTTATTTATAAAACAAAATATTAATGTAGTTAAATAACTATTATACATAGAAAAAGTAATTAATACAATGTAAATTGACTATTATAATTGGAAACTTAAACTTTATATTAGCATAACTTTAATAAATGGTTAACCGAAATTAACCGACTTTTTCGGGTAACCGATTTTCGGGTAACCGAAATTAACGGTTCAAAGTTTTTAACTAACCGAACCGAACCGAAACTCGAAAAACGGTTCAGAATTTCTAGCTAACCGAACCGAACCGTTTACAGCCCTAGTAAAACCCCTCTACGATCGCACATACGACACGTTGAACAATACCCGAAAATTGCTAGATCTTGAATCGTCAAAAGCCTAAAACTCATCGTTTGCTTTATATCACTTATGTCGAATAAAAGGAAGAAACGAAATCTTGTAGTCATCGAACTAAACAAAGACCTCAATTAATGCAAGGTAATATTGATTAATTGATATAGGTTCTACACTTTCACGGATGGAACTAAAATCAATATTTTTTAGATTTCGTACGTTTTCGACCGAGAGATATATTTTTGAGTTGTTTTGTTAGGGTTAATTATCTATCTATAATAATAATAATAATATAACTAAAAGAGGAGGTTGGGGGTACACTTGGCACCCTAATCCCCTCCTTTAGCCTAATACTCTCTCCTTATTAATCCTCTATTTTTTAATATTTATTTAATAAATGGCCGACCTTTAATAAAAAAATCTTATAAAAAAATATTTATTATTATTATCTATTATTATTATTATTATTATTATTATTATTATTATTATTATTATTATCTATATATACCACCTAGAAAAAACCCTCACATATTCTCAACCAAAAAAAAAACCTACGGCCAAAAAAAAAAACCTACGATCGACTACCAAAAAGAAAATTTATTATTATTATTATTATCTATATATACCACCTAGAAAAAACCCTCACATATTCTCAACCAAAAAAAAAACCTACGGCCAAAAAAAAAAAACCTACGATCGACTACCAAAAAGGTTTTTTTATTTATATACTTTGTTCATATTTAATCATTATTATTATTATTTAACATTGAATTCTTATGTTATTGTTATTATTATCTCTTTTAATTTAGTTTGTTGTCCATTATTGGCTTATTTTTCAACAACAAAAAATAAGATCACATTAGTTCATCTTGAAGATCTTAAGCCAACACATGTTAACCATCATCTACGACTCCGTGTTGTGCATGTATGGACTGTTTTGGAGTGGAACAACCCGAAGAAAATCAAAATGTTCGAGATGGTCTTTGTTGATGAATTGGTATGTATTTTTCAAATTATATACTTACACTTTTTGTTTCTCTTTTTGTTTCTCTTTTTGTTGAGCTTAACTCTAAATCGTTTAGTCAAATTGTTGTTTGTGTTTGTAGTAAGTTTAGATATAACAAACTACAAATTTTTTATTTAACTAAAGTTGGAAAAAAAGGGTAAACTGGAATCAATATTTATATGGAGTTAATTTTCATATGTTTCTTCTTTAGCTTTCGTATTGATTAAGTTGTGATATTGGTCATATTGATGGTTGCTCGAATCATACCGTTACTGTGTAAAATTTTAAATCGACTATATTTGATGGAAACCAAAAGAAATTACTGTTTGCCCGCTAGCTTTTCGTTGCATAAGAGAAGCACTCTTGAATTAGCTTTGACTAAAAGAACATCAAAAGTTGTCATCAAGAATCAATTTAATAAGAATATATATAGAGATTTATGAAGCAAAAACTTACCCTGCCTTCCCCGAAGGATTAGTTTATTACGCATTATTTCTTCAACTTTTTGCCTTATTTGAATTGTTTTATGTTTTATTTTTAGGTATTTTAATTTAATTCAAATCTATTTAATATACTTGAATTCCAATTTTTTAGCATTGATTAATATATTTTGAGACTACCCGTCCATTGGACGGGCCTGAGCACTAGTTAGGATATATATAGGATATAAATATATCCCTAATAACTTAACCTCCAAGCTAACATCTTTTGACTTGGACTAGGGTTTAATTAATAATTACATTAATTATTAATTAATATTTAATAATTAATAATTCATATTTATTAATTAATAAATAATTCTAATTAACATATCCAGTTAATAATGTCCAATTATCATTTCTCTCAATTTGGTGATTATAAATATGTAGATACAATATATACATATTACCGAATATCTAAGTGTCATCGCGTGTGACCCCATAGGCTTAAACATTTTCGGACATGCGTTTATTTAACGTGATCATATTCCAACAAGATATACCTAATATCTTAGATATTTGACACATGTATCATGAGTATTCTCTGTTTTAATCTTTACCATTCACCATGCAATGTGTCATATCCTATTATTAGACCCATCTTTAAACATACTAATTAGGTCTATTAATCAGTATCCTTTAAAATTATTAAGTTTTATATTATAAGGGCATCTCCAATGGTAAAAAATGAATGACTTATTTTGAAGAAAAAAACTTTTATAAAAGGTTGATACCATTGAGTGCAAAGGGTTATTTAATCAATAGGTTGAGAAATCTCAACCTATTGACTAAAAGCTTTTTTCTAATTATATGGGAATAGATGTTAATTTAATTAAAAAAAGCTTTAAAAAAGCTTTGCCATTGGAGGGAAGACTTTTTTATAGGTTAAAGTTAATGGATTTATGAAGTGGCAAAATAAAAAAGCTTTTAATGACTTATTGCCATTGTGGATGCTCTAAGGATGGATAATGTTTACTGCGCCTAACCTTATTCAATTCTTTTGAGATGGTGGCATCAATATAACACAGTTTTAGGTCACTGTACCAAATTCAACTTGGTCGGGTGTTGATAATATTAATTAATAAACGATCCAATAATGAAGCAACTCCACTTGGTGGCTTTCTCCTGTAAAAGTTTTTGTTTTATCAATAATCTAGTATAATCAGGCTCTATTGTAATTTGTATGCATATTCGGCTGCTTATGAGTTATGACAACTAAAAAAATTTAAAATCTGTTTAAGGTTAATTATTCTATCATATATTACTTTTTTCATCAATTTTACAGTTTTTACAGTTAAAGCCTTAACAGGTTATATGGTTAACTAAGATAAATACCGTGTTGATAATAGACTAGACAATTCTGTGGTTAATTCTATTTTATCAATTGGTAGATTTTAGTTATCTATGAGATTCATAATGTTTTTTAGCCCTTTTTTAGCATTTGATATGACTTTTATTTCATTGCACGGATAGAATGTTACAATTAATGGGATCAGCATTATAATCTCTTGGGATTTGATGGGCACAAAGCACTTATAACTTTTGGGGCATAGATCCTAGTTATGTAGGACTGTAGGTTATTAGAAAAAGAATAGAAGTTTGAGATAAGTTGTAACTTGTTGGCAACCGATATCTTTCATCATAGTTTTAGTTATGATCTGAAGGTATTTGGTCACCTCATATCTATAGTTATTTGGAGCGTTACATAATTTTTTTGTGTTTGAAAATTAATCTAAACAAGTGCACAAAATGAAGAAAAAAAACTACTTTTAACATACATCACTTATAAACAACTTAGACCATCTTTATATAGGCTAATTAATCATTCTAATTACCTCTTAATTTATAAGAATATCTTTATTTTTCAAATACACCTTCAAATAGGAGAAGTTGTTTGAATCACAATCATTTGAAAAGTGTATTTAAGAAAAATCTCTTGTTATTTCCACCTAAGGTGGAAATGAATCGTCCTAATTGAGGGATGAGCTGTTTCAAAGTTATCCCTCTAAATTTTCCAATTAAAAGGTGTGTGGTCGCCTTAATTATGGGGTGGGAATAAGAACCCCAAAGAAATTAAAAGTAGTAATAGGAGCCCCTTTATAAAACACACAGCCATATTGATGTTCAACAAAAACCAAACGTGGTTTAAATGAAAAGTAAATTCTGATTTGACACGAAAAGAAAGAGAGGGATGTATAGGTTTCCCATTATTGGAAGTGAACCACATTGGGGTTTGTGTCAAACTATTTAAAAAATTAGGGTAAATTACACAAATCATACCTGAGGTTTGTTCGAAACTACACTGGTCATACCTACAATTAAAAAATTACGCCAGACATACCCATTGTTGTCAAAAACTTACACTGACCATACCTATCGCTGACGGTCGTCTATTTGGCCGTTAAGTCAAGTCATGTGCCGTGCATGTGAGGTATCAAAACCGTAATTTCGTGCATACTTGAGGTATCATCCGTGTAATTTACCCTAATAAATTTTTTTAAAGATATTTATATTTATATTTCATTTATTAAAGTGGGTAGATATTCTATATTAAAATTCAAATATATATATTTACTTTTTTTAAGAACCTATTTCAAAATAAAAATAAAAAATTTATGAAAAAATGTGATCAATCGATACATGTTAAGGCTTAGAAATTCTAAGATTAGACTAACGACTAACCCTGGAACTTCAAACCCAAAATGCTACAGATTGTTAATCTGAGGTGAAATTACATTCTATAACCGTGACGAGTCTTTGACTTTGCTTTACCCTCTAATCTGAGGAGGATGTCATCAAACCATACGAAAAAATTATATTGTTTTTTTAATTATTTTTTTGAATTTTTTTAAAAAGGTTTCTATTAAAAAGAATAAATTATAAAATAAAATAAAATAATAATTAAGTAATATAAAAGTGAAAATTTTAGTGGTTTTATGGTTCTAATCCTTGTTTAATTCACTATACACATATAACAAAATAATAATGATATATATAATAATAAATGCATTCTTGTATCAACTATTTTTCTTGATATACTTTTCATTGAAAAAAAGAAAACTATTTTTTCATAATAAATTTCATATCTATCCAACTTAATAACTAAAGCATAAATAAAACTTTAAATTCTTAATAATTATTTTTAGGGTGAATTACAAGGATAATACCTGAAGTATGCACGAAATTACGGTTTTGATACCTGACATGCACGGCACTTGACTTGACTTAACGGCCAAATAGACGACTGTCAGCAATAGGTATGGTCAGTGTAAGTTTTTGATAACGATGGGTATGTTTCGCGTAATTTTTTAATTGTAGGTATGACCAGTGTAGTTTCGAACAAACCTCAGGTATGATTTGTGTAATTTACCCAAAAATTATAATGACAACTAGCATGTGTTTTGTACATCGTTTATCATTAAAATATATGAATGTATAGAAAATTTTCTTTGTTACGGTAAACTTATTAAGGGCAAGGGTACAGTCAGCAACCTTAATCGGCTCCTTCTATCAGTAATTATCGGCTCGTCAGTTCCATTGCACCCTATCCATAAGCAAGAATCGACAAGTAGCATCGGCTCCTTTTGGCCGATCCTAGTGAACGTTGGTACCTGGCTACGTGACTGTTTTTTCTTTTAAATCTGAACGTTAGAGCGTGCTTCTTTTGTTTTTGTTTTTTTTCCTTTTCAACTTCTATATAAACTATCAAAATACATATATATTCATCAAACAAACCACATACAACATACAATATAAACTATCAGCATATCAACCATGGCAAACTACAGGCCAACTATGACTCTCTTTGAGGTTAAAAACTCGATGCAGCACCACATGCTTGACGATGATAAGCTTAAGACCAATGTCAGGTCTCTAATTAACGACATACACGCTCAAAAGTCTGCTCACCTTACCGAAATTGAGGAACGACGAGCGCACCATAACGAGCTCGACGTCCAGTACGTTACATACCTGCAACAGAAGGTCGTCTGGTTGGACCAAACCCTTCAGAATCTTACTGCTTTCGAAGCCACATTAGCAATGACGCTTCAACACGCGGAATTTTTGCAAGGTAATGTCGTCGAAGTAGACCCGGGAGAGGAATACGCGACTGACCCGACTGGGTCAAACCCTAATGACGGTGAACACTTGATGATGTGCTTTTTATTTTGAGAAGAAAAACAAAAATGATTTTTAATTAAAAACTAACACTGGTTTTAAATTTATAAAAGTTGTACAAGTAAATACCTCAAACTAAACACACACTAACGGGCAGAGAACCCGATCGAATGTAGCTAGTGTTGTGGTAAGTACATGATCGTTCGCAGGGACGCTTGCACTACCTAGTCTAATAATATGTGTAATTCTAGCGGTTGGGGGTTGTCACGATTTCCTATTAAAACTACTGAAATGAAAGTAAAATAGAAGCCGCAACCGCTTGGTCTAGCGAGAAGCTTCAGTTAAATCTAGAAAATGAATTGAAAAGCAAATAACAATAATTAAATTAAAATACTTATTTGGCATCTACGATCTCATGGTACGACCGAATACTATCATATCTACTTGCTAGTCTGTTGGAAAACTAATTCACGACTCAGATTCTCGTTAGATTCACTTGACTATGTAAATAGTGTTGTCGCTAGACTCACACTACTCTTTAAACAAATTCTCGTTAGATTCATTGTTTAAGCATTATTAACCTAAGTTTGTGTTACTAGTTCATCTTTTAGTATACCCGGCTCTTAAGCCATGACCATATAATAATTCCCTTCGGCGACCATAGTGCACGTTTTCATGTCACTAGATCGCGTCTGACATTGTTAAGCATCATGTTCAACTTGCTCTAATTATTATGGTTCTGGATCCGTCTGTTAGAACTGAATCACCTTTTACATCTAATTAAAGACCGATTAGTGTTTTCCATCTTTATATATTAATCCTAGTGTATGATTATAGACCGATCATCAGAATTAAATCAATACATGCAGATATAGAACCTATAACAATATGAAGAACTCATTAACCATGGATCTACGATAAACAGTAATCACTATCCAACAGATCTAACAAATAAAATAAGATAAATAAACGTCTACATGATCACATTGATCCAAACAAGTATTCAGCCTACTAGCCTGACATTATTAAAGGAATAACAAAGTCTGAAAAGATGAAAGACATTGTTTACCAACTAGAAAGTAAATAAAGATGAAAGATCTAGGTTGAAGATGAAGATCGAGAGGTGTTAGAAGCTCCAAAACCTCCTTGGAATCTGCAAAATTCGACCTAGGGTTGATAGGTGTCGACTAGGGCTGCTGGATCTGCTCTCTCTTAGGGTTTGAGGGTTTCTTGTTCTATTTATAAGGCAAAAGTCGTAACTGGACCTGGGCCGCCCAGCGACACTGGAGATGGGCTCTAGCGGCGCTGGGTCCTTCGGATGGGCAAGTTATATACTTACACATGTGAAAATAAGATATATATCTAAATAAAATTAGTTCGTTTTGATTTATATGTCCTTAATAATATTAATAAAGGGTAACTGGTGGGTGATAGGTTATAGGGGTGTATCAATATTAGACTTCTTTTTTTTTTTTTGTAAATAACACTTGTCTTTTTGTTAGAGGATGCTTGGGATTACGTTATGAACTGATTATCTATATATTACGTTTGTAAAACGCAAATATCTAAAAAAGTGTTTATATTAAAAAGTGATTATTTGCTATGAAAATGCAATTTTGGAAGAAACATGTTTTGAAAACAAATAATCTATTTTGAAAACGTAAAATTTTTTTTTGTAATCACAATACCAAACACCCCCTTAGAATAAATTATAATTCAAGTATGAATATCCTTTGGAGTACTTGTATTGTAACCTTTTGACACGCAAAGAAAGTGTATCCCGTGTTACACTACCTTTTTTTATGACACCAAAAATTGCGTGTCATAAACCCTTTAGATTTTACAAATTATGACAGTATTTTTATGACACACGTTTTTGTTTGTCATTAAAATGCGTGTGTCATAATTTAGGTGTCATTAAAGGCTATTTTTCTAGTAGTGAATGAACCCAATTAAAGTTTCTTTCATACAATAGTAGTTGGTCACGAGTTATATACACACACAGATACTTAATCCTTACATCAAATATAGCGGTCTTTTTTTTTTGAATAGATGTGTTTCAACATATTGTATTTTTTTGTTTTTATGTTGATAAATGGTTTCTATTTTTCTTAACAGTAAAAAATGATCCATGATGTTAATACACCATGCCCCATCATCGTCTGTAAGCACCCAATGCCGTTTTTTACGGGTTTTTGATCTCAATACCTCGACGGTGTATGAGAAGGTTAAGATGTAGACAACCTTAATTACCCCTACTACGACCATGTAAAAACTCATATATCCTAAAAACTCATCCAATATTCCAATCTATCCTGCACCAAATTAATTTTTAATTCTAAAACAAAAGTTCTGATTCATGTTCTGTGCGTGTGCTTGAAACAACCAAATTGCATGTAGAAAAAAAATAATCTGCTGCGACTCCCATTTGATGGGATCGAGTTTGCTGATTAACTATGAGTGATAGAGAAATGTGACTGCAAATGATACGATATTAATTTGGTGTCTAAAGGGTATTGGTCACCTGGAATTCTTATAGGGATTAGTACTTCAAAATGTGAATAACTTTACACGAAATGTCATAGTGTGTATCGAACTTTAATCCTATGCGCATTGTATGTAATGAACTTTCAAATCCTGTGCATTGTATGTATTCGACCAATCAAAAACTTACAAGTGGCAGCGTATGTGATTGCCACATATACTCGGATACATACAATGCACATGATTGAAGTTCGATATATACTATGACAATTCATGTAAAGTTGTTTACATTTTGAAGTAATAATTCCATTCTTATAATAATAATATTTAATTATATGATGATCAATATCACTCTCGACATGCTTCCTTATGTGAGGTGTCCTGTGTTCTATTTAATGAAATAGTGTGGCACTATCTTTTGTTTTTTTCGGCCGTGGAATATTTTCTTTTGATGAGCCTAATTAATTCTTTACTAATTATTTGTATGACATAAACGTACCAACCATCATATCTATCAGATGGATTGGTTAGGACTTAGGACCACTACAATGAAGTCTCTCCAAAAATATATTGGCACGCGTTCAATCTTAGGATTGAGCAATAACACTATATTGGCCAGCGGATATTGGATGGAAGTGTTGAACCAGCATGATACCCCTTGGATGGAGAGAGGTTGTCATCTATGTAGCACACGAGATTAAAGAGTTCTTGATCAGTATTTTTTCATAAATATTTAATTTTTTCTTCATTTACATGATTACTTACCTTATATACGAACAACTAAACCGGATATATTGTATGTGATTTCTGAAAGACGTATAATCACTTTCAGATTGAATCAATTTGACGGTTCACTCAGACTATTTAATCGGATACAACCTAGAGATTTAAAATTTTATGTGTTGATATTTAAGAGTGTGAACCAGAGAATATGATGACCAGAATGATTATCACGGGTAAATGAAAGTTATCAGGCAATTTAATTGCCTGATAACTTTCATATATTGACAAAGGTTTCCAAAGGTGGCAAAATTACGTCAAGTTCTGAAAATTATATTTACGAGAGATTCACCCCTAAGGTCATAATAAATCCATATAGGCGTGCATGCATTCCGTATCTCCGACCAAGGCTATATGATGTTTTATTATGATGAAAACGGTCAAACAAGTTAATCAAATTACACTAAAAGATCTAGAAGTATCTAAGTGCTATGTGGTGGAAGTCAACCAACATCAGATGTACATTCTGAAATAATTGAAGTTCTTACTCATGTGGTGGATTCATTTCAATTTCAAGTGCTACATATATCACAACCGAAAGACTGGATAATTTGGTGATCAAGACTACTCTATGGTTGTTACGATGTCATAGGAACGACATCAACTTCATCTTAGTACGAAAAACAAAGCTAATCGCGGATGATGTGAAACTATTTTCATTTATTTAGACCTCCAATTGAAGTAGGCAACTTACTAAGTTGGATGGTCGATCTGTAATTCGAATTCGGCTAGCTCCAATGATTTTTAATTGTTTTGCTCTAGCATCAGTCTTTAGTACTTTTAAGTGAATCATAATTTACGACATATATGTATGTATGTGTACAGTGTACCTATGTACGAATAAATACTACTTCACAAAACATCAAGAAGCACTAATAATGTCAGGAATTGAATCCTCGTCTTCTGCTTAAGAGGTAAGAGCCTCTACCAAGTGGGCTAACCCCACATAAGCATGAATCGATTTATGTACGTACATGTGTTTGTATGCTTTGTATTAATACCCACATTGGCATGAATCTATGTATGTATATGTACGTTTGTATGCTTTCTAACTAATAAAGTTCTTGATCTAGTTAACTAATTAAGATAATAAGTATTAGAATTAAAATTAAGGAAACATAAGGAGGAGTGGGGTTGGATGTAGGGTGAAATTTGAAAAGATTTTTGTTTTTTTTCCCCATTAAAATTTAATAATACAAACTGTAGGCCATTAAGGGAACCGTTTGTGGTTAAATAATTTATAGAATATATGATCACCCCTCAACTTCATGTATTTATATACATGGTACAATGCTTGTATCCAGATCAGACCAAACCACAATTATCTCATCATCAAACACTTCAAGAAACAAATTTTTATAGGAAATTAATAATTAAAATCGATCGAAAACATAAATTTAAGCATGACAGGATCGGGTTCTCCTTGTGGGGCTTGTAAATTCTTGAGAAGAAAATGTGTAAGGGGATGTGTTTTTGCCCCTTATTTTTGTCATGAACAAGGTGCTGCCCATTTTGCAGCAATTCACAAGGTTTTTGGTGCAAGCAATGTCTCTAAACTCCTTGCTCACCTCCCCGTTAGTGGTCGTTGTGAAGCAGCCATCACTATCGCTTACGAAGCTCAAGCAAGGCTTCAAGATCCCATTTATGGCTGTGTTTCACATATTTTTGCACTTCAACAACAGGTACAATATATAAATAGTTCTATTGAAACATAAACCCTAATTATCTATTTATCTTATATATAATCTAGATAACTAGCTAGATAAAGTTCATTCTAATTGTTTTTGTTTTTATTAAACAGGTAGTTAGTCTACAATCTCAACTAGCTTCTTTAAAGGAACAAGCGGTTTTAAGTGTGCTAAACGGCTCTAGTTGTTCAAACTATCCGTCCAACGATCATAGACAAAATGGGAGACTTCCATCTGATGATACACCTCCACAAGACATCCATAGTTGGTTTCAAGAAGAAGAAAATTCTTCAATCAATATGGCCCAATTCGATCAAAAGTCAAGCTCAAATAACAATATGAACGAGATCATGAATCTCAACTCCATGGGAGGAAACTACGAGAATTCGTTTCTCAAGGAAGAAGATGGATCGTTTTCCAGCTTCCAAGAAGGTTCAAATTACTCGATAGATTCCTTGGACATAATGCAAATAGACCACGACAACAAAGAATGGATTTTCCAAGAGAATACGGAAGACCTTCATTCGGTTGCTTTTGGCTATATTCATCATTAGTCTCTTCACAATATGGGAAAATCAAGAGATCAGCTTGGGATCAGCTAGAATATATACTTAATTATATATATTTGGTTCATGTTACTCTGTCAATTTTGGTATTTGCCCCCCACCTCTATCCAAGACATAATGCCAATTTTCTATACTTATATTAATTATATAATAATAATTAAGATTAATTAAACTAGGCCAGCCAGCTATTAAACCCTAGCTAGAATGTGTTTATTAGTTTGGAAACCCTAAGCTACATGATCATTGTTTTACTTCATAGATCTTGTATGTGTAAGTTTGGATATGATATATCCATCATGTATATATATATTATAATTAGTAGTTAATTATATATCAAGTCTTGATCAGAAAATTATCCAATAATGTTAATTTCTTTGTGAGCTACTTTATGTTTTAATGACCTAGCTACTGATTAGTATATAGCTTATAATAACTAATCACCTATATATATTCACATCATTAGCCTTTATTACTTACATGCTTTATGCTCAAGACATACCTGATTTTATTCCTTACAAAATTATTTTCAGTTGTTAAGAAATCCTGATCCTTGAAATGCTAGGTATCTAGTGGCATATCTTCTAATTGCTCTGCATTTTAACTAAGTGTCTTTTGTACCATACATAGCATATACCTTAGCTAGCTAAGGTGATCACCAATGACATCGATCTATATGTAGATATATATTTCCAATTTTTTACTTCCAGCAAACTTATAAATAGGATGTGAGTTCTAATTATTTTTTTTCTTTTTTGCAAAGTGAGTTTCGATTCAGACGTGTTGCAGACAATTTTAACCAGATATTTCTGGACCTCCAACCCCCTCCTCATGGAAAGTACCTTTCGCTCCATTACCTTTCTTTTTTTTAATATCATTTATAGTTTGTTTTTAAGCCAATTGGTTAAAAAGTATCAACAATCCTTCATCAAGAGGTTCTGAATATATCAGAACCATATGCTAGAACTGTGGGTGTGTTTGGCTGTAGCTTATAGGAGCTTAATTAAGCTTGAGCTTATTCTTTTTCATAAGCTCATGCTCATAAGTTTTGTTTGGCTATCAAACAATTTAGTAGCTTATGGCTTTTATAAATTTCAAAACCATCACTTACTTTTTTTTAGAACAACTACTTAAAGTTGCTTTTGAAAGAACTTGTAGCTTATGGAAAAATAAAGTACACAAATATCCTCTACCTAATTACATTTATTAAGAATAATATATTTGTCATTTTATGTCATTTCCCATTTAAAAACTACATAAGTTAGTCCCAGATATGTTAAATAAAGTTTAACAAAACAGAAATACATAATGCAAAAGTATATCTTTCAATGAATAAATCTTCATTGATTAAATTAATTATAGAATTCCATTAAGTTTGACACATAAAGTATATTGTAGAGACTCGATAATTAACCAGAAATGAGTGAAAAACATTCTCTATATCTATAGGCAAACATTGTTCTTCTGGGTGGTTGAATGCATTCCACGTGTCGCCTGTCTTGTGGAACTATCATTGTCATCGATCTTCACATTTACACTAATAAAAATGGTATTCACATGCAAAGACAGTACCAGAAAAAATTGTCAGAGGGGTAAAATTAATAAAATCCATAAAAAATAAATCTAAAAGGGAACAAAATGTTAAAAACTTATAAGAAAATTTTAAAAATCCATAAAAATTTAAAAATACATGACAAAATCTAAATTTCGAGGGGGTCATTGGCCCCCCTTGCTTCCCATGTAGTACCGCCCCTGTGCACAGGGTACGCGACGATTCTTAATGTAACAATCATATATATCATTCCTAACTTAAAGAGACCTACTACTCTAAAACTTTCATAATTGACGTTAAAAGAAAATGTCACAATTGTTTATAACGTTCTCAAACCTTAACAACTATAGAATACTTTTATTCTCATTTTTTGATCGAAAGGCGAAAGCATATCATTATTTTATAACATTACATATATGATGGCAGAAGAATGGTTTGTTCAACATAAATCTCTTCACGCACTTTAATTTTTGACAACCTTTTGACTAGATAAAATTTATTTGGGTCATGGGCTCGAAGTACATAAAGATTTAATATTTTATGGGCTTTTTCAATCCTTTTTCCACTTTGATTTATTTGTTTTGTAGTTAGTTTTCATTTTCTTTTTGGAACTTTTTGGGTAAAACTCAATGTAATATGTCCTCAAGTTGATGATAATGAATGATTTAATAGATAAAGTGTAATTATTTGGTCAAGATCAAGATGTTTTGTTTCTTTATTTATGTTAAAATAACATATAACTATGGGGAAAGCTTAGGTAAAGCATGCAGTACTTATCTTAGGTAAAGCATGTGTATTTCAGGGGAGATTATGTACGTTTATCAAATTCAAAGGTTTAATTTGTAACTTTTTTTAACATGGTTGTACCTAAGATAGGTAAAGTCATGCAGTACGGATCATTTTCCCTATAACTATTTATGTATTAATTTGTTGGAAAGTACAAATAAAATTATACACATGATGCAATTAAAATTGTATCCTGATAGGGATTCCTCAAGTTTTTCAACTTGATTAGTCAAGTTTGAGAGATCTTGACAATTGAATTTAATCAAAGGTCAAGATTCAAAAATCATCTTTGGATCTTGACCTTTAATCATAATCCAATGGTCAAAATTTATGTACCCCTCAAGTTGAAACTAACTTTTGAAACTAACTTGAGGGATCTACACTATGAGTTGGAATTTCATACATTCATGAGGGCC